>PVKB01002919.1:115172-240041 GCA_004027205.1 Ctenodactylus gundi
GAGGGAGGGAGGGAGGGAGAGAGAGAGAGAGAGAGAGAGAGAGAGAGAGAGAGAGAGAGAGAGATTGGATAGGCCACATGTTCTACTGCCATGACTTCTTGTCCCAACCTGCTGATTTTCCAGCCTATGGCCAGGCAACCTACAACTACTTCCAAGCCTCTAATGTGTCAAGCATCAACAGCATGCTGGCAAAAAGATTAAATGATACTCACTAATGAAACTACAGGGGCACACGTTTATTAAAAGAGAAACTACATTTTCCCATGCCCAGTGAGGTCCCAAGAAGCTCAATGCATGCAGGCATTTGTGCCTGCAAAGCAGCAGCACCACGTTTTCACTTCAATATGGGGACAAGACTGTCCACTTTGTGGGGTTAAGAAGATCAAATGAGACAAGAAAAGTGAGGCTCAGAGGGGCTGAATGGTGAAACAGAGTGGCAGGATTTGGACTGATCGGCCCAGTTCTCTCCGTGCTTTTTCTGCAATCCCATTTCACTTTCTCCTTTCTGAAGGTCATCCTCTCCATCTATTCTTTCTATTCCTGAACACCTATAATGATCCAATTACCAAGTTAGGAACCAAGAATACAAATGAAAGTCTCTGCTCTCAAAGAATTTCATGCACCCTTCCCTCCTTATTCTAACTAATGACTGCCCTCCACTTCATATTTGCTTTCAGTCACTCCTCAGAGCCTTCAGGTAGCTTTCTGATTTTTTTCTTAATATTTTGTTCAGTTTCTAATGGCTATTTGTATAAGGGGTAGGCCAGATACACCATTACTAGAAGTAGAACTGCTATCCATGCATTTCTGGTTTTGCTATCTGATAGCTGTTTTTGTCATATTTAGTCAGGTGCTACAAAGATAGAACAAAAAAAATCTCCCCCACCCTCCTTTTTTTTGAGGTACTGGAAATTGAACCTTAAGAGTACTTTATCACTAAACTATACCCTTATCCTTTTCTAAATTTTTTCTGAGACAGTGTCTAAATTGTGTAGGCTGCCTTGGTACTCATGATTTCCTGTCTTGGCCTCCAAAGTAGCTGGCATGTGGCACCATGGCTGGAGTTTTAATTTTTTATATTATTACTATTACTATTTGTCTAAAATCTATTACTGAAAAATTTCAACCAGATTACTTCTGTTTCTAAAGGGTAACACTACTTGGTCAGTTTAATTTTGAGGGAGAAGGAAGCAACAGTACAACCATTTTCCTTCTATCCCTTCATACCTGAGGCTGCCCTGGCTATTCCTTGATCGGGTAACACTCCATGTTTCTGATGCTGTTCATACCAGTCGCTCACAGTCATGGTTGCCAGACTTGGATAACCAGCTCCAAATACCCTAGAAAAAAAATCACATCACATTTAGAAAACTAAATAAAATAGCAGCATCAAAAGACCCTTCACTTTAATGACAAGGTCTGTGTCTGTTTTAGCTTTGTTCCCGTGCTCAGAAATCTTCTAAGGAGTTGGACAAACTCCTATGAGATGTATAAAAGGAGACATTCTGAAAGGGGCATTCAAGATAAGAGCTCTATAGGCAGAAGAATAGCTCAGATCATCTCCCAGAGGTCAATGTCCCACAGAACAGTGATGACACTGTGGAATGGGAATTTAGTTGGTAGCTATGAAAAGTATAGAGAAGACTCTCCTGCCACCTTATGGAACTCAGCATTAAATAATAGAGAATCAAGTATGTCCTGAGAATTGCAGCTGAAGGCATGAAGAATGGCAATAATGGAATAAAATTAAAGTATACTATTCGATTCTATCTTCCTGTTTTATTTGTTCCTTATTTTTAAGCTCCGTATGAAGGAAATTTCTGAGAAAGACAGACATGCAGCAAATATCGGGAGAGTTAATATGCCTCTGATGATAGAACAGCCTCTGTATGTGAAGCCATGACTTTTTCATAATGCCCATTCTGTCTTTTGTATGTGTTGCCATGAAGCCAAAAAAACAAGGGCTGCAAAGGCAAACCATTTTTTTTTGCACTACTTACTTGGCCTGGGCTTTGTTCCGAGTGAGTATGAATGGTTTCATTGGTGGCTTTTCCTGAAGAGATGAGTGAGAAGTTGATGCCTGAGAAGAAAATTAATTTCAGAGATGCACTTGCCATTTTACCCACACTACTATGTAGGCTCTTAAGTATTCGGGTGCTGCAAAAGCTCTGGGTTCAAAATTCACCCACTTTTTATTTTTCACTCTGTAAGATACAGCTCTCTTGAGAGAGCCTGAGTACCCTGGTAAAAAGAGAAAGAAAGTTCTATCAGGGATCTTCTTAATGCAAGGGAAAAAGTCATTTGGCTTTAAAATACCCCTTCGAATGAGGAAGATTCCAAAGCTCCCTTCTATGCTCCATCTAAATCCTCTGAGTTGAATTTGACATCTGGCCTTCAGTGGAAAACCTGAATTATTAAGACCCTTCAACGGAAATTAGTCCCTAGAACTTTTCCTTAGACTGGCTTCAATGGAAAACTTGAATTATTAAGACCCTTCCTCTACAACTCCTTCAGATGTAATTAAACAACTTAAAAATGTCAAGATCTCTTAAAGCATTTTAAAAATAGACATTTCTTGGGCTGGAGAAATAGCTCAGCAGTTAAAGCGCTTGCCTAGCAAACACTAAGTACTGGAGTTTGACTGCCCAGTACCACATAAGCCAGGCATGGTGGTACATGCCTGTAATGCTAGTAGTTGGGAGGCCAAGGCAGGAGGACTGCTGTGAGTTCAAGGCCAGTCTGGGCTACTTAGTAAGCTCAGAACCAGCCTGGAGTACACAGTGAGACTTTGTCTCAAAATAAAATAAATAAATAAATAAATAAATAAAAATAGATGTTCCTAAATAAAAGGGGGAAGAACGGATTAGTAGTTTTTGTGTGAAGGTATAACAGGTTTTAAAGAACCTTGGCTTACCAGGAGCATACTGAAGCAAAGCATGGTTAAAGAACAGGTGCTCACTTGGTTCCAGCTCCACTACTTCCACGGCTAATCCCAATACCACATTCTAGAACATTTTTTTTTTTTTAAAAAAACCAGTAAAGAAGGGGACAGTGTAGGACTCATAAGAACCCAGACTCAAAATGCTTAATGTATCATCTAGATATACTCAGCCTTAGAATATGAATTGTTCATTTATCGATCCTTTAACATGAAGCACTATGTTGATGGTGTTCTGAGGCCAAAGGCCCAGGAACTAATTGTTGCAGACTAAATTAGGAAGAGGTTTCTCTGAGAACTTAAATAAATGTTTGTGACCAGCTCATAAAAATTCAACTCATTTTGTAACCTGTTCCAAGAAGCAGAGCCTGTCCTTTTGAAGCAGCAGCTCCAAAAAAGGATTATAATCTTCAAAGACAGCAAAAAGCTGTGTTATATCAGGTTTTCTTTACCAGCATTCTGCACATGGAGATATCCCTGCTGCGGTGTCTCCTATTTAAGAGATGTAAAGGTGTGAGAGTGGAGCACTGTGTAAGGTTAAGTTTCAATTTCTCCTTCAACCCAAATACTACCTGGCCTTCTGTTTCTCTTTTTGTTCTTTTTTCTTTCTTTTCCAGTTGTTTTTCTTACTCTAAGTCCAAAACCACCAACCTCCGGAGAAACTTCCTTCTACGCTGCTTCAGAGGCTCCTGGCTGACTCCAGTTAAACAGCCTATGATATGACACAGCTATATGAATGTCCCAAGAAGTACATAGACTTGGGCCAAACACAGACCTAAACTCCTTCTCTCCCTGGCAACCCAGATTCAACCCCTCCTCCACTCCAACTCACAAAATATAATACTCTACTCCCCTTCATTCTGGTGCTACAGCCATTGTGCTGGGGCCCAGTTCGTTCAAGGCACCTTTCTGTCTGACCTGGTGTCCCACTGTTGCTTTTGGCAAAACTTTACACTTACTCACTCCCATCCTTTTCTTTTATCCTTGCCTTCCTTTAACAGCTATGAGTTCCCATGGCAAAACCAATTTCTATTTCAGGAAAGTCTCTGTCCATCACGTTATGGCATTAAATTAAAAATAAGTAGGAGTGTGTTAAAAAGTAGAAAGCACCTGAGAACGTGACTATAAACTAAAAAGAAAATTACCTTAGTGAACCATCAGCTGTTCTCCACTCATCAATAAAAGAACAATGATTTTAAATAGACTTAAAAAAGTATTTTAATTCTATTACTCTCTTAGAGAATATTCAAGTCTCTGGTGATAGCTTCTCAAGCCATGCGAGCAGTGACCAGGCTTACCTCTCTTGAAGAGCCTTTTCCTCTCAGGAGCTTTATTTCTTGGTCAATGCTCTCAATCTCTTCTAAGCTGATCCCAACCCACCTCCGAAGGTGAAGAAGGTAATATTCACGAATACGCTCGTCATCTGCTTGACCACTTTCCACTGCAGATTTCAGTGCGGACAGCCTATGCTCCACTTCCATCTTCTGCTTGTATCTGTTCCACAGAAAAACATTACCCAGAAACTTAACATTAAAGAGTAATTCCATTCATTCAAAAGACCACAGTAAAATTTTACCTTTGCAAATGTTCAGTATGCAAACTTCCATCTTGGCAGGAATACTGATTTTTATAACCCAGAACTTGCTACCAGGCAGTTCTCTCAGACTACAAAGGCCAGGAGGGGCCCAGCAAGGGCTTGGAAATAACATTCTTAAGCCAGAAAAATACAGATAAAACCTGATCTCAACAAGTCCTGCAATCATAGAGGAGAATATGTTAGCCACCTGATGATATCAGCCTCTGCTCAGCCGCATGCTTAGTATCACTTAGTCCTTCCCCACAAGACTTCCATTTGAGACCCAACTTCAAAGAATCATAGAACCTTAGGGGTCACTTACCCGCAACTGAAGCAGAAATTCCTTAGGAAACACCCTAAAAAATGGTCACTTCTTTTTCCTGAAGAAACAGTCCCAGTTCTTTGATCCATCCTTACCTAATTTAATGATGAACCAGGTGATAGTAAGTGCTACGAAGCAAGGTCAAGTGGGCAAGTGACAGTGTAAACTATTACACACAAAATGGTCAAGAGAGGCCTTGCTCAAGTGCTAACACTGAATAAAGGCTTTAAGAAAACAAAGAAGTAGGTCATACTGATATGCTGAACGGTGTTCTGAGAGAAAATTACAAAAGCCTTGGAGAAAAGGGACTCCTTGGTCTCATGTATTTGGGAAACAGCAAGAAGTCCAACATGGCTGGAATGAAGACTAATAGGAAATGAGGTCGCAGAGATGGCCAGGATCATAACATGTAAACCCGGCAGGCTATGACAGCCCAAATTCTAAATACCACAGTATTCTATGATGGAGAAAACACCAGAAACTATTGAATAGAGGATATAATGGAGTTAATCTAAAGCCTTTTTAAAAAAATGCTGCTCATGTGTAGAGCAGGGGCCAAGAGCCAAGTGGAGGAGCCAAGAAAGCAATTAAGAGGACACTGGCGGAATCCATGTGAGAGATGGTGACCCATAATAGGGAGGCAGCATTGCAAGGGGTGAGATGTAGATTTAGTATATAAAACAGGCCAGATCAGCTAATTCATTGGATGTGAGGGCTTGAGGGAGAAAGGAATCAAGGAAAAACACCACAATTTCCAAGAGAAGTAGCTTGAAATATCTTAGCCTCAAACTCCACTTCATACCTCTAGAACCAGAAGCTCCTTAGGTCCTTTACAGGTATTCACTCAAATCTTAGCCTGAAGTCTAGGTTCTACATGTACACATTCCCACTCATATTCATATTCATTCTCTCTCTCTCTCTCCGCTGGGGAGAGGTTTTATAGATTTTATGAAACTGTCAGAGGGGTTTACGACCCATGAAAAGTCAAGAACCAGTGCTCTACAAACACTCTTTATCCCAAAAAATATTTAGGCCTTTCACCCAACATGTAGCATTTTATGTTAGAATTCTCATAGCATCATCATAGGTGGCTCTTTGAGTAAAACACTACAAAGTTCAATTCCTAGCTCATGAATGCTATTAGGGATATAAACTGAGGATATTTAACCAGTACCATTGCTACTTGAACCCTTCCCTGAAGGTACCTAAGTCATAAGAAAAACAACATACAAGGTTCTTAGAATGCACATAGCCAAGGATAAATTCTGGGTTATCTGATGGTCTGCTGAATAAGGTTCTTTGCTTCTTTTTCAGTCTCCTTGTGTGCAGGGACCATACACCCTGCTTCCTTCCTTTTCTACTTTCTTGCTTCCTAGCTCTTTTTCATCTTTTAGGCTTCTGGCTCATCACCTGTTCTTTTAGGCTAGGATTTGTATACCTACTAATCTTGGCAAAAGAACCCTTTCTTCAATCAGAGATTATATGGAACACCAGAAAGAGATGAATATGCTTTTGTGAAATGAGAGGAGGGCTTCTACCACTATCCAGACATGGGGGTGGAATCTTAGGGTTCCAAGGAACAGACTGAAAACCAATGTCCTAGACTATTGTCACTGTTCTAGATTCCCTGCGGTAGGCCATTACAAAGGTAGACCATTACAAAGAAACCTAGAATCCCCTATTCTATGTCCTTTTTGACAATGGACAACTTTCACCATTCCCTTCTCCTCTTTTTAAACTGAATAAAACTAAGGAATTACAAATTTGTGTCATATGGAGCAACATCAAATCCCTATGACCAAACTTTGTCAACGTTTTTGTTCATCTTTTATGGAGACTCCATACCACTATCATGCTTGCCACATGGTCAGTCACTGTAGAATTTAATTACTTAATTTCTCTCTTTACTTCAAAATCTCTGTGGTGTCCTTTTTCTCTTTTTTTTGGATTAGGCTGGTCTTGAACTCATTCATGTTTTACCTACCTCACCCTCCTGAAAACTTGGGATTGCAGGTGTACTACCAGTGTCCAGCTCACCTTTTCTCTTTATTCATATATTTAAGGAGTTTTCTTCATTATTCCACTTTTCCTATCCACCCAATCCTCCACTCACATTCCTGCAGGCCTCATTCTCACCTCCCCATCATTAGCAGTTGACACCTCTCCATAGATGCCTTCCATCTTTCGTCTTCTTAGTTGTTCCTTCAACTCACTCTCTACTTGTTCAAATGACCAGTCTTCTATGTTACAGGGGGAAAAGCATGAGAGCAAAGAAGTTGATCTCAGTTTAAATCCTAGTCTGGTCATTTACTAGCTATGTAATTTTGTGCAGGACAATTCTTATTAAGTCCATTTCTGTATCTTTAAAATAAGGTTGTATTTCATGGAGTTAAAAGGATCAAATGGAAAAATACACATAAAAACTCTTTGTAAGCAGCAATACAAATATTAACTGGTAAAAAAGTTGGCTAGTAGAGGCTAGCTGGTCCTCCATTTAAGTGACAGAAATTGGCCACCCCAGGTCTGTGTGATTCCAAAGAAGCTGTTTCTGCTTCACTACATTGCTTCCATCTTTCTACTACTCTTACCTCCCCCTGCCAAACATCTCCAAGTTCTTACTGTGACTTAGTTACCACTATATTGGGCACCAAGGGATACAATGACATAATTAGGATATCAAGATAGAATTAGCCAAGGTCTCTGACTCTGAAGAGTTCCATATCTAGACTGACAAACAGTTATACTGTGAAAAGTAACATGAACTAAATGTTACAGCATAGGGTGGGTGTCGGGAGTAAGTAGGGAAAGGCTTCAAAAAGGTCTAATACCTACTCTTTTCCCCAAGATTCTGTAAATCCTTCTCTTTTGTACTTTGTTGAGCCTTATCTTTGACTGCTCTTTCCTTCCTCTTTCTCCCTTAGCTTGCCCCAGGGTTTAATGTTTAGCTTTTATTTATTTCTACACTTTTCACCTTGGCAAACCCATCCACATTCACCAAAGCAGAGGGCTCCTAATTTTTTCCCAACATTTGTAAAACATACTCTTAAGTTTTAATTGCACATTTCCATCTGTCTATGGAAATGGCTATCCAGTTGTCACTTTAGGACCAAAACTGCTTAAGCACCTTCTACATGCCAGGTCCTGTGCCTGGCATACCATGTCAGAACAAGAGAGAAATGCTTCCTACCCACATGGAGGATTCATTCTAGTAGGGGTGAGATAAAACTCAGAAAGACAGGCACATGAAATAATTGCACATGAGATAAGTGCCATAAAGGAACAAACACAGGGTAAAGAATAACAGATGTTACCTACTTACAGACACTGATTAGGAAAGGCCTTTCCAAGGGTGACATTTAAACTAGAACCTAAATGAATCAGCTGTACAAATAGCATTTCATGCAAAGATAACAACATGTATGAAGATTCTGTAGAGGAAAGGAGGAATGTCTGCCCAAAGTACCAAAGGTACCCTGCCACCGTGGCTGACGTGTACTGGTCTAACGAATAAGGGAAGAGTGATGTATGAGACTGGAGACAGGCACCAGATCATGCAAGGTACTGTGTGGTTTGGCTAACTTAGGTGAGAGACTTTGCTAGTGGAGACAAAGAACAACACAAGAACAGAAGACACCTTTTTGTAACTAGCACTGAATAATGGATTGGACAAGGAAATTTGAAAAAAGCAGAGAGCTGAAGTTAACTCCTAGATTTCTTCCTTATATATCTGGGCAACTGGCAGTGTACTTACCAAGACAGTAAAGACTTGGGCGTGGGGCACACTTGGTGGGGGGGGGGGTGCAGGTATCAAAAAGTCAAAAAGCTAAGGGCTCGGGCTAGGGATATAGCTCAATGGTAGTGCACTTGCAGGCCCTGGTTTTGACTCCCAGTATCAAGACTATCAAAAAGAAAGAAAGAAAGAAAGAAAGAAAGAAAGAAAGAAAGAAAGAAAGAAAAAAGAGAAGAGAAGAAAGAAGAAAGAAAAAAGTAAAGGACTTATTTTATGCTACATTAAGTTTAAGATGTCTGTGAAACATCCAGAGTTTTGGAAGTATGAAGATGGTCTTCAGAGAGGGAAGAGAGGTCCGGGCTATGACACTCATGTGGGAGCCATTAGCATAAAGACAGTGTGATATCTGACAGATACTTTTTTAGAAAGTTCAAAGATTAAGCTTGCAGACCAAAGAAATGTAAACCCAAACAAAACAATGAAGTACCTTTTTCTATTTGCCCAAATAGATTTTCGAAGGAGTAGGGCAGACTGACATACTCTGAAACTTTGTGACTGTGGAAGTAATATTGTTACCACATATCAAGAGCCTCAAAGCACACAAATTGTTTCACTCAGGCACTAGTTCCTCTAGAAACTGATCCCAAGGGAACAGTGACAGAAGTAGTAAAGGGCTGAGTTCACCCCCAGGATCAAAAAAGAGAAAAAAATAAGTTTGCTTATTCATAACATTACTCAGGATAATACTACTACTACTAATAATGATATAATAATGATAATGATAAACTCCTTAATAATAATGATATAAATACCTGAAACAATAGAAATATTCCATAACCACTTAAATACAATTCTAAAAGACATGAGGAAGTACAATATGTTAAAAACCAGAATATACAGCTATGTTTACAGTATTATTCTAGATTTATTAGCTAAAGTAACTATATATCTGAAAGAAAATACATTTGAAATTTAACAATGACATTTAGGATTAAGGCTTATTTTTGATTTTTAGAGTATTGTTTTCTATACTTTTCACAGAGCATTAGTACTTTTACATCCATGAGTGTCTTTCTTAATAATCCTTTATGACTCACCATTACATTCTGAAATCTTTTCCTCATTCCTCCAGTGAAAGGTGACCACTCCCTTCTCTTTATCTACAACACTGGATCTCTATGGCATTTACAGTATTTTTTGTATAATTATTTGGAAATAAGATTCACTATTTAAATTACCTGTTACATGCCAATGGGCTGCTCTCAATTTCTTACAAAGGACAGGATGTTGAATTCTACTTTGTATTAGTCTATCCTATATCCTCAAAAAAAATCACTCACTGACACAATTCCCAAAACATACTTTAGTATTCTTCATAGTCCTTACCACCTGAACTTACCTTATTATTTACTAGCTTACTGCCTCAATTAAAAGGTTTAAGAGGACATTAACTTTGGTTCCCCAACATCTAGCATAGTTCCTGGCACACAGGAAGGGCTCAATAAATATTTGTTGAGTAAATCACGCAATTTTCCAGATATCTCTACTCGGATGTCTTCCAGGTACCGTAAACTCAACATGTCTTAGTACTGAATTTATACTCTCTGGGTCTTTTGATCTGCTCTTCCTCTTCTATTCCCTATTACAATGAATTAGATGGCCATCCACCTAAATCAGAAGCATGATCTCCCTTACTGTTTCCTTTTGTTGTATCTCTCACAACAAACTGAATCACCAGGTTTTCTGCATAACTTTTCTGAACAAATATATCCCCTCTATCCCTCTGCCAGTGCCTAGTGAGCTCACATCACCTCTGCAACTAAACTAGGTCTAGTGTGCTAGCTAAAATGCAAATATGGCCAGGCTATTCTTCAAAAGGAAATTAAATTCTTTAGTGGATCCCAGTCATCAAGCACAGCAAGCTCTTTAGCCTGGCCTACTTAAAATCAGTTGACATTTATAAAATACTATATGTCACATACTATGCCGTTTTATGTGTTTATTGTCTTTATGTTCCTTAAATCTACAAAATATGCACCATTATTACTTAGATTTCACATAGAAGCAAATGCTTTGAAAGTAAACCTGGGACTCAAACCCAGGTGTGACGACACTCCACTCTTGGCCACATATACGTAACCATCACTGACTTTGAATACTTACTGTCAGATACTGTGCTTTATATGTATTTCTCTTTTAGTACTTATCAGGTATTCTGCGAGGAAGGGCCTATTATTATCTTAATTTTACAGCTGGGGAAGTAACTTGCCTCAAATCACAGAGTAATTAGATGATGAAACTGAAATTCAAACACCTTCCCAAGTTCTTAGCATCAAGGCTTTCTCATATCCCAAGCTTACCTTGTTCTGGACCTTACAGCACTCTTCAGCATCATTTCTTCCCCCTCTCTACCACTCCCTTCGTGTTTTAGCATCACTTACCTGCTGTTTCTCTCCTGCACATCCCCACCCCAATATTGTTTCCTTAATGCCCCTATGGCTTTTGTAATGCTATTACCTATGCTGGATAATGCCCTCCTTTTCCTCTGGATATTATTCCTATTTCCCCTTAAACAACTCAGCACAGAAATTGTCTTTCCTGTAGAGCCTTCTGTCTCCTACCCCCTCTTTGGTTAAGTGTCCCTCCGGTGTGTTTCCTTGTGGATCTATCACACCAATTTATACTGACATTCTAAAAAAAAAATAAAAAACCTATCTATCTATTGGATAGATAGAGACATTTTGTTTCTATGCCTACTTTTCTCACCAGAACAAATGCTCCAAGGCAAGGACCATCCATATTCACACAAATGCCTACAGTTTGCATTTATATCCTCAGTGGCTAGCATAGTGCCCGGACACTATGAACACTCAATGAACATTTTTGAAAAATAAGAAAAATAAGAATAGCTTTTTCAAAGTCACATGACTACACAGAGCCAGGACTATGATCAGTTCAGGATGTTACACATCTGATTCAATACTCTTGTTAGAAAAGAGCTGCTCAACAAATATAACACAGATGGATAGCAGCTCTAGGATACTGTGTCCTTCACAGGTATTTACCCCATGTGAATGTTGTTACGGTGTGATGTGTAAAAGGTTGGGAGACATTTTGCTAAACTATATTGTTGCTGTTGCCAACCATAAGGTAGTTGGTGCAACCACCTCAACAACAGCAGAAACTTCTTGAAAAACCCAGGAAAAGTTTGTTCTCGCCAGGGCCTGTGCTCAGTAAGAACCAAGACAGTGACATATACCATTCAGTGCTTCACATACGAAAACCACACACACCCAATTGCACTCCCACCCTAATTACAGGTAGTGACCCACCTCTCTATTTTAGCCTGTCTTTGAGATGCCATAGCAACGAGGCTGGGATAGACCATGGAGGAGCTATCAGTGTTATTTTCAGCTGAGTTGTTCTTCGTTTGGGGTAGCTGAAAATCTGCCACATGATAGTAATGGCATTGAGTTAAGTAGTTCACAAAATGTTCACGAGCCTGCTCCAAATGATCTAGGCGCTTGCTGGGGTTGACCTGTTTCATGGTGAAGGCTCCTTGAAACGCTGGCACCATCATGTACTTAATGTCGGTGGAAGCAATTTCTTCTAAGTCTTCATTTCGGCTGGAAAGAGCAAAGAGGACGCTGTGAAGCCTGGCCGACCATTCAAACTGTGGCCCATGCTTCCTAGGAAAGAGGTCTGGGGAGAGTGACGAAAGGCAACAGCAGCCACTTTGAAAGAGACTAAGTGATTACACCCAATGCCTATACAGCCACATCAACCTTCTCGAACGAGAAGTGGCCAATGTAAACAATGCACGTAAGATTTCTGTGAAAAGTAAAAACAAAAAAAGTCTCAGTTTTAAAAGTCTCTTTTACCCAGGTGCAATGACTCCACCCTTGATAACCATTACCACCTTCGTTTTCGGCCGTTACTACCCTCTCCCCCATACCTGAACAACTCCAGCTGCGATAACATTTCGGCGGCCTTTTCAAGGAGATTCAGTCCCTTGAATACCTTATCCTGGACTATCCGGGAACCGCTAGGTTCAGTCGCTCCTTCCACTTCGTCCAGAAGCTGCTTGCTGGTTTCGAACAGCTTGGGAAGCCGAGGCAGCAGTAACTCATCTTCAGACGCTGCCATCTTGGGGAAGGGAGGAACCCGGGCAACCTCACTTCCGGGGGTCAAAGGCCACCTATCAAAGGATAACAACGCCCGCAACAACGACACCGGATGTGGTGCCTCATTGGCCAGTCACTGGTTAACAAAACGTAGGCGGGCCCCGGGGAGCGGCAGTTTGCCGGCCCTAGCAACCGTTTCCATAGACTCGTTATAGGAAAAGACTGTTAAAAGTCGTAGGCACGCTAAAAATGCACACATAGCAAACTCTGAACGCTACTTCAGGATCAGCTGCTTGGGGCCGACACTGGCGTGGGAAATTCCGTGGCTCTGTGTGGTGAGGATGAATACAGAGCGCGAGCAAGTGAGAGACCGACGCGAGAGCTTCAGGTACAGGTCAGACGTGCTTAGAGCCGTGCAAGTTGTTAAACAAAAGGGTTCCCGCAGCCCGAGAGTCCAGCCGCCGCTGGGCTGTCGCTGTTCGCAGGTCTGGCTACCCGGTGCGAAGTGCAGGTGGCTCCCCCTTCTGGCTTCTGTCACTCACCAGATGGAGCTCCGGCACCTCCCAACCAGTCCTCAAATACCTTGTTTCCCTTCACGTCAGCCCTCTCCCCGTACTTTCCTGCACCCTTTGTTCCGGCACCCTGTGGAGCCTCTCCTGAGTCATGATAATTTGGTAACCTGTAATTCCGACCTCCCCACAGCTGGCCTCTCTTTCGTACCACAGGTCACGTGTTATCTCCTCTGTGCAACCTCTTTTGTCTCTCTCCACGCCCTGCACGCTCTGTCTTCCTCCGCCGCCAAGTCAAGGTTTTTTTTTTTTTTTTTTTCTGTGCTTCTCTATCAGCACCCGCCATACTGTATAACAGCTAGTGATTTGCATATCTATCTCCCCTCACTGGAATGAATCTGATTCATCTTTGCACCCCTCTGACTAGCCTGAGTACTTATCAAATGCTCAATGTCATCTTAATAAGTGAAATAAGGGTTAATGGGGCTCAGAGTGTAACTCAGTAGTAACAGAGCTTGCCCAGCAAGCGCAAGGCCCTGGGTTCGACTCCCTAGCACCACATATACCAGGCGTGGTGTCGCACAACTGTAATCCCGGCACTCTGGAGGGTGAGGCAGGAAGATCGCTGTGAGTTCCAGACCAGCTTGGGCTACGTAGTGAGTTCAGGAACAGCCTAGACTACAGAGCAAGACTCTGTCTAAAAAGAAAAAAAAGTGAGTGTTTCATTTGGAAAGCAGTCCAATCATGCAGAAGGGATGATTAATAGGTGGCTACTAAGCACTTTAATGTGTGTATTTTAAATTGAGATGTGATGTACATGTAAACTGCATACCAGATTTTAAAGACATTACAGAAAAAGAATATGAAATACCTCAATACTTTTTTTACATTGCCAACATGTTGAAATGATAATATTTTAATATACTGAGTTAAATATATTCTTAAAATTAATTTTACTTGTTTCTTCATGTAAAAGGGGGCCCTACTAGAAAAAAGTTACTTTTGTAGCTCATATGGTTCTACCCAACAACAATGCTGTGAAATATAATTCCAAGACTTTAAAAGAAAGGACATCATTGCTTTGAGCAAATCAAAGCTGATTATCTTCAGACGCTCTCTGAGTGAGATCCCTAGGATCTTTAAATGCAAGGCACACTGCTTGACCCCCAAAATAAACTTTCAAGCAATATTTTAAACTAAATATGGTTGAGAATGAAAAATATTTTTATATAAAAACAACTAGAGGGCAATATAAGACAGTGTTGCACAGGCTGTTGAAAACCAAGAAAATGACAAATCATTCCATACTAGGAGTAGACATGACATATAGTCATAGGATTTCAAAGTTAGAAGGGAACCTCAAAAATTAGAACTGAGACCAGAAAGTTTTGTGCCCAAACTAGTATTTTCGAAGTTCAATTGTTTCTACTAGCCCCGTTAACCTTCGGTTGGGTATAGGATTTAGACAGAATGAAGTCTTGAGCTAGTGTTTGCAGGAAGATGAGGAGATTGGGGGCCATGGGATGATCAAAAGGCTACCCAGGTTGCTGAACCTTCCCTTGCAAATCTTGCTTTACAGCCTGAGGAGGAAATGAGACTCTAGGGAATTACGTACTTGGTTTTCTGGGACCACTAGTCACTCTCTAGTAAGAGTTATCCAACTCTGACGAGTATACTCAAAAATCCTAAAGGCTTGGATTTGAGTAGTACCTCTACTACTGAGTAGTTGTGTTATCTTGGAGAAGTCCCTTCCTTCCCTCTTTCTACAACAATTTGTAGTGTGTTACCTGAAAGCTAGGCACAGGGAATTCAAGGAATACCACACAGGGCTTGAACTCTTAAGGGGTCCAGAGTTCAGTGGAAGAGACAAGCAAATAATCAACTAATTTTGTAAATATCAAAATGTGTTCAAAGTGTTGGAAGAGCTGGGTGTAGTAGTGCATACTTCTAATCCCAGCTACTCTGTATTTTGAGGCAGAAGAACTGTAACATTGAGCCCAGCCTGAGCAACTTAAGGATTTAGCAAGACCTTGCCCCAAGATTTAAAAATAAGTAATATAAAGGGCTGAGTATTTAGGTTGGTGGGAAGGTTGTGGGCTCATTCTCCAGTACCACAAAAAAAGTGTCAGAAGAATGGAGAGAAGAACTGTTTCTAAAGGGCATTCTGTTAAAGGTCAAACTCCTTAATGTAATTTGCAAGATATTTTCTGAGCTTCCTGCTGGGATCTTTTTCTTGTTTTTCCTTCACAGATCCCAAGCTGCACTTGTACCAAACTCCTAGTTCTCTAAATTTATCACGTTCTCTTAAGCCTTCATGCATTTACATGGGTTATGCTCCCTCTTTTCTCCCCTGTGTACCTGATAATTTTCTATTCATTAGTCATGACTTCGCTCAACAATTACTTCCTTTGAGAGCATTTCTTGATCTTCTTCAGCTGAAGGTCCCTCCTCTTAACAGAATTGTATCCATCTTCCTATGGTAGTTACAGTACTATGGTTACCTTTATCCCCACATGTCTCTCACTAGATCTAGAGCTCCTGTTCAGATACAGTAAGCTACATTTCCAGCCCATTTTATTTTTGAATGACAACTCAACTGTTCTACATGCAGTTCGAAAAGAACCTGTAACAGATACACTGGTCTAGTTTTTTTCCAAGTATGGGAACACACTGGTGACATGAAATATGACTTTGTGGTACAAAGAGAGACATTGAAAGATTTAAATAGGTGTAAGAGAACCCTTCGTAGCCCTCTAGCATCAGAGATAGAAAGCTTGACTCCCAGCTGTTCTCTTGGTAATTCTACTTTTCCCTACCTGTTGCCATGGAGATAAGTGGCTTCATTCGCCAATTCCCCTACCTTCACCCTTATGTGAGCCTGAAAGAGCCCCCCACCCCACCTCCATCCAAATGCCTCCATGCTTCCCAGCTTCTCTTCCAAGGAATGGTCCTGCTGCTCAGAGTCTCACCATGGAAACAGAATGCCCTTCTTCACCAGTCACCATCATGGTGACCCTCTCAGCCCTACCCCCAGGACATCATTAGGTTCAATCTCTGCTAGCGGTATTGAATTCAGAGAAGGCTGGAAGGTGAGGGTGGCTCCCTGAAATGGCCCCAGTCTTCTCTGTACCCCCCAGTTATTAAGACCTAGAAGTTTCTCTCTCAACAAAGGAGATAAGGAAACTATGGCAACTTAAGAGTACTGATTGTGTATCAGCACTGGGCCAGGTACTTCACATACTTGAATTCATAGCTGACCTTTTTACAGGGTTTAAGGAAGAGAGGCCCATGAGATGCAAACCCTTGGCCTTGTTTCTCCCTGAGCTCATATGGTTCTCAAAGAAACTGGGAAACAAGTACATTTGGTTTCCACTATTCTCCTTTGTTATGTGAATTTAGACAAATAGTCTCTTGTCTTTCTGAGCCCTCTTTTCCCCATTTGTAAAATGAGAGTGATGAACTGTCATCTTGAACATCCCCTTACTTAAGTGAGATCGTCATTAGTTCAGGAATTGCTTTTTCAAGTACGAATGTCAGTGAATCTTAATTTTTTGTTTGTTTGGCTTCCATTTTTTTGTGGTGCTGGAGATGGAACCCAGGGCTTCTGCATATGCTAGGTAAGAGGTCTACCACAGCACTATACCCTTAGCCCTGTTTGCTTTTATTATTTTAATTGACACGGTGGAGGTCTCTAAATTATTTTTTAATCTAAAACCTTCAGCTTATTGTTTAGAGTATCTCATGATTTCTTCCATGGTTTTGTTTTTGTTTTACATTCCTATTTTGCAATACTTCGTAGGAAGTTGCAGAGAGGTACCGTGTACCCATAACCTTCCTGCCAACACTAGCATTTGGCAAGACTGATGTATGATATCAAAACCAGTCAAATGACATCGATAAAATCTTGCAGAGCTTATGCAGATTTTAATAGCTTTTATATGTACTCATCTGTGTGTGCGTGTGTGTGCGCGTGTGTATGTGTGTGTGTGTGTGTGTATGTGTGTGTGTGTGTGTGTGTAGTTCTATGCAATTTCATTCTATGTGGAAATTCGTGTATCTAAAATCCCAGTCAAGATGCAGTACTGTTCTATCATCACAAAGTTTCCTCATGTTGCCTTTTATAACCACACTTGTCAACATACTTCTTTTCATCCCTAATCTCTGGCAACCAAAACTTCATTGTTCTCCATCTCTAAATTTTTTCTTTTTTCAAGAATATTGTATTTTCGGAATCATACAGTATGTGACATTTTGGGAGTGCCTTTTTCACTCAGCATAATGCCATGGTGATTCATCCAATTATTTGACTGTACCAATATCTTCCTTCTTTTTATTGCTGAGTAGTATTCCATAGTATGAATGTATTATAGTTTATTTACCCAGTCACCTGATGAAGGACATATAGGTTGTTTCCAGGTCCCACATCTAGTTTGTTTGCCTAAGCCTAGGTCCCAAAGGTTTTCTATTTTTTTCTTAAAGTTTTATATTTTACTTTTAACTTTGTGATCCATGATGAGTTCATTTTTGTCTAAGGCATGAGGCTTAAGTAGGATTTTGTTTGTTTGGTTTGGTTTGGTTTGGTCTGTGGTGGTACAAATGCCGTTAACACTATTTTCTAGAAAGCCTATCCTTCCTCCATTGAATTGCTTTTGTACTTTGTCAATTAGTTTGGCAGATCTGGTTAGCTCTATTTCTGGGTTGTATTTTCCATTTTACTGGAATATATCTATCCCTGTCAGTACCATAACGCAAAGGATTCTGAGACAAAAATACCTAGTGCCACTTATAAGACTGGGTGATCCTGGGCAAGTTACCCTCCGTGGCTTCTCATCTTGCTTGTTCAGTTTGTCAAGTGTCCTCCAGAGCTCCACATGACGTAATCCCTGCCAACTGCTCTCTTGCTCTTCTCCTTGTTTACTGTCCTGGTTCAGCCTCATTGGCCTCCTGATTGCTCCTCAGTCACATTACCCATGCTCCCAGACTCAGAATTTCCCACACTGTTTCCTTATCCTGGACCCAGCTTCCCACCGGAATCTTCATGACTGCCTCCCTTACCTCCTTTACATTTTTCTCAAATTTCATCTTCTCAATGTGGCCTTATTTAAAATGGAAAAACCTCTGTCTTTCCAGGGAATTTTTGAAAGCTTTTAAGGTAGGTAGTATCAGTACCTGAAGCTTTTGCATGCTTTATCCTTAGAAATTCTTCAATTTCTTTCCTTTCCACCCTGCTCCCTGTCTCAAATGAAAGAAGCCACAGACACTGATCGCCGGGCTGCTGCTCTGCAGTTCTTAAGGCATGATCCTAAAGAGACTTCCCGTCCATGTCTGCTCTGCTTCAGCAAGCTCCTCCCAGAGTCACTGTGCTCCTCACTGGGAAAGATTAAGTACACTCACACCATCTGGCCTTTTGAGTGAGCCTGGGTTTAAATCTCCACTACTCCACTTATTAACCATGTATTCTGGGTATATTGGGCAACTGACCTAGATCTTCAAGCCCTGGCTTTTTCAGCTATAAAATGGGGATAATCATAGTGCAACACTCACAAGGTGGGTGTGCAGATTCAATGGGATGTAACATGCACAACATTACACAGTGCCTGGTGTAGAATAAAGTTCAATTAAAGAAAAATCAGAAAAAAGATGTGGATAAACAAGACCAGATAGCAGGGACAGGGCACAGAGTATGAGAGTGGTACCGTCTAGATGGTTAGAAGGCTGAAGCCAAGAAAAGATGAGAGATTAAGGAAGACATCTTGACAAAAAGGTCATCTTTCACTTGCAGCTTATAGGATAGGTCAAGCAGTGCCAGATAAAGAGCATTCTAGGAAGAAATAATAGTATGCACAGCTAAAGGGAGACGGGGATCAGTGACTTCTCCTAGGCATTCCAGTAACTGTAAGTAGTTAATATGACTGAAATGCAAATTTCTTGTGGGCAGAATGACAGAAAAGATAAAAGGCAGCAAAACAGAGGCTGGATGGCAGAGGGCCTCATGCACCAGCTGAAAAAGTTTGTAGTTGACCCAGTGAGCAGTGAGGATCTGTCGAAAGGTTTTAAGCAGGGAAGTGGATGGTTACATCTGATGGCTGAGAAGTTTAGCTGTCTTGAAGGATGGCATCAGCTATGAAGTATACAAATGTTTTCAGAGGATGAAATTAACAACCATGCTTTTCCAAGAGCTTGCCAGAGAATAGAAGACAAGCCTGAGCCAGAGAAGTAAATAAGGTCACAGTATCATTTTGGAAATTGTAACATAGGATACATTTGAAGCTGTCCCATTCCTCTCACACCCTAGCACTAATTGAATGAAAAAGGGAGAAGCACCCAGCATGATACTTGCCAAAGCCTAGCCCAGATTTAGCCTGGTCCTTCGCCCACAGATTTCCCCATCGTCTTTGAGCCAGTGCCCCATTATGCAGAGACTGAAAAGCTATATTTTTGTACTCAGAACTTGGATTTCCTTTTCAAAGGATAAGTTTTCCTGTAATGGCCTGAAAGACGGAGGGGAACTTATAGACCAGCCAGGGAAGGCATCCTAGTCTGTTAATTTCCTCATACCCCAAATGTGACTTCTGTTAGAAAAGCCTGGCAATTTTCCTCTGCCTATTTCCTTTTCAAAGCCCCCCCCCCCACCCCGATTTCTCTCTGTTCTTTCTCCATGGTCCTTGATTTTTTCACCATTTTGATACTTGCCCTCTCATGAGCGTTTATAAAGCCCTCTAGTAGTACCCTATGTTCTTGGTTAGGGTGCACAGTGAAAGGGCCCATAGCATGGCCCACCCTTCTTTTGTCCTTCCTGTCTCTGCAACTCAAAGATGGCAATACAAATTCTGCCCCTGTGCTCCGCAGCTACCTCTGCCTGGACTGCTAGAGCCTTTTGCCTCCCTGGGTCCACCTGGGATGAAAACATGAGTTTTTGGTAGATAAGAAAAGGAAAAATGGTTCTAAATGCATAATTTTGTGTCAGGTGCTTTACATATGTCATTGCTTTGTCTTCATAACAACTCTCTGAGGGAGAGTATCACTATTTGAACCCATGTATATTTACCTCAAGTGAATCTCAAGCCTTTTTCTTTCTGGGGATGGAATCCAGGGCTTTCACACTCCTGTTTATTTTATTTTATTTTATTTTATTTTATTTTTTGAGACAGGGTCTTCCCAAGTTGCTCAAACGGGGCTCAATTTTACAATGCTCCTGCTTCAGAGGAGAAAGGCCAGAATTCTGGGGAAACAGGCCTATGCCACAAAGCCTGATCTCAAACCCACTTTTATCCAGCATATTATATTCCCTGGAGAAAGAGGGAAAGAAACTCCCTAGCTGACCCCTTTCCCAAGGGAAATGGCTAGATAAGTCTTCTCCTGTCCTGGATGAGGCAGCAACCACCCTAAAGAACCTAGAAATGGATTCATTGTTGCCTTACCCTCCTTTCTTCACCCTCCCTGGTGAGCTTCTGCTGCAGAAAATGAGCAGGCTGACTCAGGTCCTCTTAAACCTCTTCCTGTCTGTAAGCCTTTTGATGTTTGTTCTATCTATAAGAGGGCTGTCATAGAGAAAGGGTCTCTAAGGTCTCTTCCATCTCTAACACTCAATTATTGTATTAATTGTATTGTACCCTAGGATCACTTGATTCATTCATGGATAGAAACAAATTTCCTGTTGCTGTAGGGAACAAGGGCTTTTTGAACTAGAAAAGGATACACTCAAGAAGGCAAGATAGATAGTAGAAAGGGCACAGGCTTTGATTCAGCCAGATGAGTTAAAATTCTGAGATTTCATCATCCCCTAGGCAGAACAGCTGCCCCATGCTTCTTGGAATTAGTGAGGTAACATATTTTACAGTACCATGGCTCAAGAACTTCTTTTTTTGAGTGAATGGGGTTCAGCTCTTCCTCTTCAAGGTTAACCCCCTCTTCCTCAAGCTCAAGGACATTCTTCTCTCTCCCTGACCCTAATAGCCTGGGGAAATTATTTCCTGCTGTGGTGTCAGCTTCCAAACTTTTCTGCCAGTAGTCCAAGAAACTGTAGAATAGTCTAACCTCTCTCACAGCCTTTTAAAAGTTCTAGGTGGCTGGTGCAGGTGGTGCCTGACCGAGGCTTCAACATATAGACTTTGGAGGCACCCAGCTGGAGGTTCTAGTGTCTGAGGCCCTCCATCGTCCTCAGTGGTTCTGTTTTCTCGTCCCACTATCCAGCCTCCTAGACCATAATCGTCTGGCTAGCCATGGAGCTTTCCAACTCTTGTGTCACTTTCAGTTTCTCGACCTCTCAGCCAAATGCCTTGACAATAACATGACGACTTACTAGGTGGCCAAACTAACCTCTTTGGAAGGCCCGAATCTCTCAGACAATGACATGACTAGCCTGCCCTGACACATCTTCTTGGACTCTTTTGCTGCTGGAAATCAACCTAAGGAACAATTATATTCTAGGTATTGAGGCATAGGCCTTTTCTGTCTTGTTCGTATTGTAGGAAAT
This sequence comes from Ctenodactylus gundi, assembly GCA_004027205.1. Lineage (NCBI taxonomy): Eukaryota > Metazoa > Chordata > Mammalia > Rodentia > Ctenodactylidae > Ctenodactylus > Ctenodactylus gundi. The sequence continues at coordinate 136,848 of PVKB01002919.1, forward strand.
CACCTTGGCCAGAAATTCTCTTGACCAAACCCTGCCTTCAGCCTGCCGAAACCGGCAGCTCTACTTGGGCCACAATGTCATGTAGTTACTTGCAGCTGAGGGGTGGGAAGGGGAATACCAGTCTTCAGCTATTAAACAGGAATCATAAGTGACTTCTGAGCCCCTTTCACCTTCTTCCCACTCAAAAATCATCTCCTCTGGCTTAACCTCTCTGTCGAGTACCTGGTATATCTACAATAAAATCCCCTTTCCCCAGCTTAGAAATTTGCTGGTGGGCATCCAGAGGTGATTACATGGAATCTGATTGGGAGTGGACATAAGACAATATCTAACATGAGTGGCAATATCTTGGCATACCTCACTTAACCTAAGGAACAAACGAGAAGCATTCCCAGTAAACTTGGGTGTGCTTTTTGTCATTCAGTACGTCAGCATGACTTGAAACTGTGTCCAAAATGTGACAGCTCACTGATCCACAACATCACCAATTCTAAGCCAGTTCTTCCTTCTCCAATGTCCTTCCACCCTTGACATCACTGGATCTCCAGAGGAATCTTATTCAGTCTTTGCCTGTCTGGTTCTTAGTTTCGACCTACAATGGAGATATTGAAAGCATAAGCAAATAGGCCTTCAGAAGCATCCCTGATTCCCCAAGACCTTCAAGGTAGCTTTTCTAGTGAAGTATCTGAACTGTTAAAAGAATCATCCCTGGGTTTTATGTTCAGGAGTCTGCCTCTGGTACCCTCTGCTCCCTGGATCTCTCTGGTAACATGGGCTTTTGAGGGAGCTGTTGAGGCCTAGTTTTCCATGTAGAAGTTCTCTCTGTAGGCAATGGAATGAAGAGCTCCCAGGTTCAGCCCCCCTGCCTGCAGAAACTCAATGACTTGGACTGCTCTGTTGAGCTGAGCAATCTTTCCAAAGGCCTTGGCCACTTCCTGCTGGGAGGTCTAAACCTCTACTATAATAAGTCTACAGGCCCTAAGGGCCTTTCCTGGCCCTTACAAGCTTAGCCATCTAGCAATCTTCTTAATTGCTGGATGCCTTGCTAAGACATGATATGAGTGTGCCAGACTTGGAGAAAGGCCAGAGAATGTATCTTGGCAGTTGAGAGGGCACCTGAGCCCAAATAATGGGTGATCACAGTCTAACTTGTATGAAGTCTAGGGTATATTGGCCTTCATAGACCTTACTGGTGATGATTGGCCTGTTGGCCATCTTCCATGGCCTGAGTTCCCTACTGAGAAACAGCATTTACTTGGATTTTGATCTGCAGTTCCACAGCAGGATCAGCCTATGTAGGAAACTGGAGATGAGAGGGTTGCTGTGAGTGGGATTCTTTTGAAAGGAATAGCTGAAAGCCTATTGAAACAGGGACGAGAGAATTTGGAAACTTATGTGGGAAGATGAGCATGATCCAGCCACAGGGGCTTTCTGTGTAGAGAGGTGGGCATGTTTATCTCTGGCAACTGAATTATGGATCATACCCAGAAGACTTCAAAGGAGCCATTTATGGGCCTTGAAGAACTTATGTACTGTCCCAAAATAGAAATACACAGGTGCTCATAAATATAAAAGACCTTTAGGGGCATAGTCTTGTCATGCTCCCTTCCTGAGTGGTCATCTAGCCTCTGCTAAGAGGGCAGGAATATATATGGCAGGAATAGAAGTAAAGATAAAGAGATGAAAGAGAGAGAGAGAGAGAGAGAGAGAGAGAGAGAGAGAGAGAGAGAGAGAGGCTTTTAAAGGGTGTGCTAGTTTCCCAGACCGTAATGAGGCTAAAGCACTTAGACCCACTCTACAGATAGGAACTGAGCTATGTCTAAATCCTGAGGAAGCTTGGATTCACTGTCACATTATTATCCCAGAAGCCACCTAATTTGGCGTAGGACTCCGTGAAGCTTTCATTCTCAGAGAGTTCTTATTAAGTGCAGGGGTGGGGCTCGGGTGAGCGCCACATGACAAGAATCCAAGCTAAGCCATGCTCGCAGAGTGAAACAGACAAGAGGCTGCTCAGGCACAAAGAGCACATGATCAACCAAGTGAATAGGTAACCAGGGAAGAAATGTACAGCCTACAATCACATCTATTTAATGTGCAAAAGTAGGGGTAAGTGCATACCTGACAGCACTTACAGTGAACAGGAGAATAGGCAAGGCAGAGCCAGTGAATCAGACACTCTTCTAAACACTCAGAAAATGCTCTGTGGATAAGGTAGAATTTCAGATTGCTGAGCATGTCTACCCTTTCTGTAATGTGATTAAAATTGGTTTTGAAGTTTGGTCTATATTTCAAGTGAGTGCTATATTTAAAATGTAATTGCATTTGGCTGCATATTTGACATTCTTAAAATTAGAGCAGATTGTATGCAATAAAGAAATTTGTCCAGAATGGAATTTGATTTTTAAGCCAACACATAGAAGAGTAGTTGCAATCTCAGCCTCTGATGGATGGTTGCTTCAGGGTTGCCTCGGGCCCTCTCTACACTGCTTGCCCATTCTGAACTCTTCTCTGACACTCAGCATGAGGGAAGCATTTGACCTCTTAACTTCAGAAACCACAATTGTTATGGTAGTCAGAGCAGGAGTCGTCTTGAGTCCTCAATCTAGGCCTTTCTAAAATATCTGCCATCATTTGACTATAAATGCCAGCCTATGGCAGTTAGGGATTTTGTCCTTATCACTGAGGATTTAGGACCTTTCTTTGAAATCTGAAGCCCCCTAGGCTGGTGCTCAGTTCTTATGGGCTTGCTCATCTTTGTCAGAACTCAAAACAATGATTAAGATTGCTGACTAATTCTTCCACCTAACTGTTGTGGCCAAAAAGATTCTGTCACTGCCTCAGTAGGGATGATACTGATAAAGGAGAGGAAAAGAGATAGGGAAGAAGAAAGAGTGTACCAAAGTTTTCCCAACTTAGATTTACTATGATTAGTAGCCTTACCAGTGGAGATAGATATAGAGAGACAGTTTGCCTCTGTGACCCTAGAATCCTAAGGATAAAAGAGACTGCCAAGTTCATCTAGCCAATCAACAAATATTTGAATACATTCCATATACTAGGCACTATGTTAAGAGGTGGGTTTGTGGAGATAAATAGGGAGTGTCTGTCCCTCAGGAGTTTCCAGTTTAAGGGAGAAAGAGTCTTAGAAATGTGCAATCTTTTCATTACCTGCAGGTGTGGTAAGTACTAAGGTAAAGTATAAGTATTTAACCTACTCTAGTATTCTGGAAGGCTTTCTCCATGGAAATAATGTTTAAGGTGGAATCTTGTCGGTGGAGAAGTTAGCCAGGTGAAAGGTGAGGACTGAGGAACTGAGGACTAAAGAACAGAATTTGTGAAGGTTCAGGGCAGGAGGAAATACTAATTAGCTTCATATGATTTTTTCCCCTCCAGCCAGCTTCTTGAGACATCTTTTGGTTATAAGACCAGATTATAGAGCTTTGACATAGATATATGATCCCATAAGCTTTCTCATGGACCAAGAGCTATATATATATATATATATATATATATATATATATATATATATATATATATATATATATATATATGGCTATATATTTTACAAAAACTACATTGTCATACTGGCATGTGGACAAAGATAAATTATATTTAACCTCTGGTCTTGCATTTGTCTCTCGGACATGGCATCTAGAGGCCTCCAGTTTTGCATCTGTCTAAGGGATAGGGCTAATCTCTGTGTCTCTCAGCTTTCCTTAATAAACACACTTTGCTAAGTCAAGAGAAGGAAAGAAGTACTTGTAAGGTACATACGCTGTGACAAGTGTTTGCACAAATACTTCATTAAATTCATACAATATACTTAGATAGTGCTATGGTTTATTTCTAAAATGTAACCTAAAAGTTTCATGTGTTCAGAAACGGGGCTTTCAGATGGTGACTGGATCATAGGGTCACTGCTGAATGTGCTATTAGGACTTGGGGCCCAGTTGGAGGAGGTGGGGCGTTAGGACATGGTAGGGTATATTCTTGTCTTGGCTTCTTCCTGCCTGTTTCTGCTTCCTGGCTGCTATAGATTCAGAAGCTGTCCTCTGCCAGGCCATTCTCCAGTGCCATTTCTGCCTAGGGCCAACTGACCACGGACCTAACTCCCTGAAACCATGAGCCAAGTAAACTCCTCCTCCTTTAAGTTGCAGATGTCAGGTATTTAGTCTCAGCAGGGGAAAGCTGACCAATACAGGTACCTCTTTGTTTTTGCAAATGGGAAAACTGAGACATAAAGCAGTGAAGTGCCTTTCTCAGTCTCAGGAATAAAAAGTAAGGAGCTGGAATTCCAACCTTATTGAATTGATTCTCTAAGCAAAATTTACTTATAGTTCAACATAGCTTCTCTACAACAGCTGTGATATTCCTACCAAGCAAAGGTCTGTCTCAAAGAAGACTACTGGGACCTGTTACGTCTCTATCCTTTGGCCTGCCTTGAAGCCTAGTTGGGACTGCCGTCACCATCTTCGTCACACCTATGATGGACCAAATGGCAAAGGACTTGATTCCTTTAAATTCTAGTTGGCCCAAGGCTTAACCCCGCACAGAGATGCAGTTTGAGAAGCAGGCTATATGGGATTGTAGGAGGTCTCATCAGAGCTACTTCCAGCAGAACATGTCCCTTCCATTTGCTCAGAGCACAGTGAGAGAACGATGATGCAGTGGAGCCTTGGCTGTAGCTCCTCCTTCCCCTTGGGGTGGCAGCTAGTTCCCAGAACCTTTCCTCTCCTTGGAATCCTTGTTGTTTCCCACACCTGGCTCTTTTGACTCTGTGCCCAGGCTCTGTGCAATGAGAAGATGCCCACTCTTAAAAGTTAATAGTATAATTCCATATGGGGAGGTATTTATGGTTCCATTATGAAAGTGGGCTAGAGTGTGTGAGAAAATGGAGTGCAATATCTGTAGAATGAGCTGGGCTTTACTCTCCAAAGCCACTTTCCCATAAAATGAGCTGTATGTTACTTTCCAAAGCCTCTTTCTAAGAATCCCAAGGGGACTAGGGTGGCGTTTCTCTACTAATGATTGCGAACTTGGGCTTAAGTCTTTTTTCCTTCAGTCATGTTCCTTACCTGATGGACCTCTAGTGGAAGGAGGCTCCAAACTTGAGTTTGTCCTGTAGTCTATCAGCCATAAATGATGGTAACAAACCATTTGTTTAGGGGGTATGTGTAGGGTGAGGGGTGAAGGTCTTCAGATAGGCACCAGTTTCTAACTGTGTTAAATGAAAACATTGACTCCTCCATTTCGAAGGGGAAAATTTGAAGGAAATGCCAGGGATTACCAAAGCAAGGGGGCGGAAAGGGTGAGCAATGAGATCTAGGGCCTGGGTATACAGAAGCACCTAAAAAGCAACTGGTCTAACCCTTCATTCCCCTCTCAGAATACCCCTAGGCTTCCTTTGCCTGTTTATGCTAATCCTGATGGGCATTTTACATATCTCCCACAGCATAATGAATGATAATCACAGTGACAACTGCCACAATAACCCTGATGTTTACATAATGTTTTAGATGTATGGACTGGAAGCATCAGCATCACTTGGAGCTTGTTGAAAGTGCAAAATATCAGGGTCCTGATTCAGAATCTGCATTGTATGGGCATCTTCCTCTCTGTATCTGCTTCCTGGCTGCCATGGGTTGAGCAGCTTTCTTCTGCCAGGGACATTTACTGTGTCATTCCTGCCTTGGAGCCAACTGACCATGGACAAATCCCTGACACTGTGAGCCAAATAAACCTCTTAAGTTGCAGGAGATTTAACATACATTAAAATCTAGTATTCAGTTGTTTAATTCATGGACACCTGCTCTGAAAAGCTGGTCAGAGTTCTAGGATTTCTGGATTACCTACCAATACTGGCTGTTTTGTCATCTTCCATCAGCAATTCTATATCATAAATCCCAGAGGGCTATGGGTTTGTTTCAGGGGCATCAAAAAAAGCAGGAAGTAACGAAATGTGTGTGTCCTGTTCCATTAGCAAAGGTGATGGTATAATTGCTAGAAATTAGAGATATGAATAAACTTAACTGAGGGCCTATGGGAAAATCAGAGTGCTGCCTAATATCCATTCTCTAGTAATATTTAGATGTGACTCATTACCAGATGTTAAAGCACCCTCCTTTGTAAGTTTTTATATTTTCTAAGGGATAAGACAGCCAAGGCTGAATGACGCCAGGCCACTGAACATAGGTGTCTTTACTATAAAGTTTGACTGGATGTTTTATTGTACTCAGCTATAAAGTTTTCATCCAACCTCAGCTGTGCTCCTCCAGAGACAGGGTGTTCATTACCTCCCAAGGTATCTATCTTAATTCATGGTTGATCAGTACTATTGTAAAGTTAATTCCTTGTATTGAGCAGAAATATGTCTCCTTGTGATATACACCTGCCTAGGGGTCCTTGCTCTGCCTCTTGGGCATCCCTTATGCTCAAGCTGCTCTTTCTCCTTTATAATACTCTTTTTCCCCACTATTTTTATTAATATACAAATGTAATACATAGTATTTACAATGAATTTGGGTGTTTCGTACACCTATGTATCATATCGACTTTACAATCCCTTCCCATTTTCTATCCTCCCACCCCCTCCCTATCCCTTCCCCCGACTCCAGCTATCACTTCATATGGTTCCAAAGAATGTCTGTGTTCTGGGTTTTCCAAGTCAGAGAAACCATATGGTGTTTAACGTATTAATCTTCCACACCTAAGTCATTTCACTTCAATCACCACTCTACCTCAGCTTCCTATTCCAATGGGTTCGCAGTAGTTAAATCTTGATACCTCTTCTCTGAGTCCAACTAATCCCTTTAATGGGATATTTACCAAAAGGTTTTTTTCTATATTTTGCTATATCTTTGTTGTTATTCTTAAACCTGGCCTTACCCACCAGTTCACATTAGAGAATAACTACAAGCATGTAGTTCAGAAGACTAGTAAATTTGGGAAAGAAGAAGAAAAAAAGTTAAATTTCAAATTTCTTAGCTGAATACTGGAAGGTACATACTTGTACATTCACAGGGTTATCTTTACATCAATCAGTTTTCTTAGGATAAATTTTCACGAGTGACCTAATAAGTGAATTGCTACAATAATACAAAGTTAAAACTGTATCACATTGCTACATTAAATGAACTTAAATCTATACCACATAAATATACTTAAAGTCACAGATATGATGGCAAATTTAGTTATTTCAGAATTTTTTAACTTTCATAACTTACTCATATTTCACTGATTACTAACATAGTTTTTTCTCAGCTCATTCTCCTCTAGCTGTTGTCACTTTTCCTCTGGGGTCTCTGGTGTTACTGGCCTCCCTTTCACTTTCTAAGTTTCCTTTAAGTATTCTCTGCAATACTGGCTCAGTGGCTGCAAATTCCTTTAAGCTGTTTGTATCATGGAAAGTTTTAAGCTCTCCCTTTAAATTAAAATTTAATTTTGCTGAATATAGCAGTCTTGGTTGGCATTTATGTTCTTTTAGTGCTTGGATGACATTGCTCCATGATCTCCTTGGTTTTAGAGTTTGGATTGAAAAGTCTACAGTTATCCTGATGGGCTTATCTTTGTAGGTCACCTTCTGTTTTTCTCTTACCGCTTTTAGTATTTTTTCTTTGTGTTGGGTTTCTAGAATTTTAATTATGATGTGTTGTGATGAGGATCTCTTCTGATCAAAGTTGTTTGGTGTTCTATATGCCTGCAATAGTTCCATGTTCATTTATTTTCTTAGATTTGGGAAATTTTCTTCCATTATTTCATTAAAAATGTCCTTTAAGCCTTTTGTTTTGTCCTCAGTCTTCTCCTGGATTCCCATAATTCTGAGGTTGTTTCTTCTTGAATCATCTATCAGCCATTGTAATGATTCATTTTCTTTCGTATTTACTTTGTATTCTTCATGGCCTGTATGTTGCAGCTCAGTCACTTTATTTTCTAGGTCTGATATTCTATTCTGAAGTTGTTTAAAGTGGTTGCTTATTATTTCCTGTGTGTTTTTCATTTCCTGAATATCTGCATTTAATTTTTCTATATCTCTGTTGTGTTCTTCTCTAATTTCTTGTATTGCCTTCATTATCTTCTGGTTTATTTCTTCTTTGGTCTCCTCTAGTTGCTTTTCAAGGCTTGCTTTTTGCTTAGCTATGTGTTGGTGTAGCTCTTGCGCTATCTGTTTTATTTCCTGCTTTAATACCTGCTTTAATTCACTAATTTTCTGGACCCAGAAGTTACCATCATTTTTGCCATTTTCATCTTTGGATTCTGCAATTTCAGTATCCCTGGTATCATCTTCTGGGTGTCAGGTCTTTTGGTATGAGATTTGTTACCACGTTTTCCCCATGGTTCTGCTACCTCTGGCTGTCTCTGGTGTGCAGGAAAGAAAATGGCTCCTGCTGATGTCACTGCCTGAGATAGCTGCTGAGTCCTGTTTCAGATCTGGGACCCCGGACCTTTTCTGGGGGGAGTGCATGCTGCATTTGTAGTACACACTGCCCGCGGGTTGGTGTTTCAGGGGCTGGGCCGCCTGCTGCCAACAATTCCCACTTTTCCAGATCCATGCTTACCTCAGGCTGAGGTTCTGGCTCCAGACCTTCCTCCATCTGTAGTCTGTGGACACCGGCAGCTCGGGGCCGTGTCGAGTCGACTGCTTCTTTCCTCCTCTTCCGGTGTGACTTCAGGATTTCTGAACCGCCTGCAGCCTCATATCCATTGTTGGTGTGCTCCGTCCTCTCCCAGCTCCGCCAGATGTTCAGGTCCCCGCAAGCTTTCCTGTGTCCTCAGCTGCCTTCGGCTCCAGCCGTTTCCAGCTGGCTGCGACAACTTCCTGGGCCACGGGGATTTTTTTTTTTTCTCTGCTTTCGATGATCCTTTGGAATTTCTGGCCTCCTGCTGACTGCCTTTCAGTTTTTGGGGATGCTCTTCTCTTTCCCAGCTACACCAAACATGCTTTTTCTAACTAAATTCTTGACTTTTTAAGTGAGTTGATGAAGAGACATTGTGCAGCGCTGTTACTCAGCTGCCATCTTGACTGGAAGTCCCTCTTATAATACTCTTTAGAGGTATAAAAACCTCATTGCCCTGAGTCTTTTCCAATGTAAATAGCTTATTCTGATGTTTCACATGGGGCTAATATGTGCTATTGTAAGAAAGCTTATGAGAACAGTTCTGTAATGGTGGTATCCACAGGACTCCTAGAGTTACTCAAACTTGCATTCACTGAAAGGACTTTGGAATTGGTGAACCTTTCAACTATTAAACTCAGATTCATGCTTTCAACCACTCTATTTACAGTGCTCACAAGGGGCCAATAGGCACTGTTGTAAGGAAGCTCATAAAAGCTACCCTATGGTGTCAGGTATTTCGTCACAGTGATGAAAAAGTAACTAAGACAGCAAGATCCTGTCTGAAATGAACAATAAAAATGGACTTAGGATGTAGCTCAGAGAGAAGGCCGTGTGTTCAATTCCCAGTACCACAAAAGAAAAAAAGAAAGAATAACAGTGAATTTTTCAAACTTTAAGGCCAGAAGATCTTGGAGTGAAGTGCTTCAACCCCTAAAAGAAAACAGTTGTCAATACATATTTATATATCCTGAAAATTTATTCTTCAACATTGATGAAGAAGTAAAATCCTTCCATGACAAAGAAGCCCTAAAAAAATACATGCCCACTAAACACACTGCAGGTGCTGAAGGAATGGCACAGCAGTTAAAGCGCTTGCAAGTACCTGAGTGTGATTTCCCAGCACCACATAAAGCTGAGCCTGCTGATGCATGCCTGTAATACCTGTAATACCAGCTCTTAAGAGGCTGAGGCAGGAGGATTACTGAGCCCAAGGCTAGCTGGGGTTGCATAGTGAGTTCAGGACCAGCCTGAGCCACAGAGTGAGACCCTGTCTCACAACAACAACAATAACAAACAAAAAGCACTGCAGAAAATAAGGAAGCTTAGAGACAGGGAAACCATCAACATTAACATTAAATGGCCCAAAGCAAAGTATATATTTTATGAAGAGAGTAGTTGAAAGGGAAAATATGAAGGAATCAGTACTGGAAAAATAATGCAATGACAAGATTCAGTAAATATCTTATAATAATAACTCTCAATGTTAATGGTCTTAATTTTTGTATCCAAAGTCATAGACTGGCAGATTGGATCAAAAAACATAACCATATGTTGTCTGCAGGACATATACCTCATCCACAAAGAAACAGATTGAATGAAAGTAGGATGGAAAATGATATATGCAACTGGAGCCCAAATGTAAGGAGAAGTAGCTATTCTATTTTTAGACAAAGTGGACTGAAATCTAAAACTGATCAGAAGACATAAAGAAGGCCAGCCACTACATATTTTTGAAGGAATCAGCTCAACAGTAAGTGTCATGATTTGGATCTGGAGTGTCCCCCAAAAACCTTATGTTTCTGTGGATACTCTGCAGCATTCAGAGGTGGGGCCTGGCTGGAAGGACTGAGTATGTGGGGCTTGACCTGGAGGGGCGTGGGCTAGTTCTGCTCTTCCTCTCAGCCTTCTCTGTTCCTCCATACTGTGAGGATCTCTGTATCTGGTGCTTCAGCTCTGGCCCTAGACTGGCTCCAGCCCTCCCATGTTATTCCACCATTTTCCAGCTGTCCACCTGTGAATGGACTGAGACCCTCTGAAACTGTGAATTATGACAAACTTTTCTTCCCTAAGTTGTGGATGTCGGGTATTGAGGCACAGCAATGAAAAAGTAACTGAGACAGAAAAACATAAACATTGTGAATCTATATGGCACTGAATGTTGGCATGTGGATATTATTCCTTTGATAAGATTAATGAATCAAAATGCTGGTTCTTTGAAAGGATAAACAGGATTGACAATCCTTAGTGAAACTTACAAAGACAAAAATTCCATGTAAGTTCAATTAGAAATTAAAATTTTGAAATCACAATGGAGACCACTGAAATCCACAGATTATAAAAAATATTTTGAAAGCTTATATTGCAATAAATCAGAGAACCTAGATATGGGCAAATCATGTACACATATGAATATGAATTATCAAAATTGAACCAAGAAGATATGAAAGCCCTAACTAGACCAATAACAGGCAATGAAATAGAGGCAATTATAAAAAACTTACCAACAAAGATAAGAACCATATGTCACAGTAGAATTTTGTTAGAACTTCAAGAAAGATCTAAACTCACACTTTTCCATAAAATTGAAAGGGAAGAAACACTACCAAATTTATTTCTGGAAACATGCATTACTCTGATGCCAAAATCAGAGAAGGACTTCAACACCAACAACAAACTAGATGTCAATCTCCTTAATGAATATAGAGGAAAAATTCCTCAATAAGATACTTGAAAACAGAATACAATAAGTCATTAACAAGATCATACATCATGATCAAGTTGCAGGTTGCATTACAGAGATGCAAGGATGGTTTAACATATACAAATCAATAAATGGAGTACATCACATCAACAGAAGCAAGGACAAAAAAAAAGCACATGGTCATCTCAATAGACACAAAAAAGTCTTGGAAAAAATCCAACATCTACTCTCTCCATTCCTATTAAATACCATAGAACTTTATCCAGAGTAATCAGTTAAGAGAAAGAAATAAAAGGGCTACGTATAAGAAAGGAAGTCAAACTATGTTTATTCACAGATGACATGACCCTTTATATAGAAGACCAGAAGACTCTTAGAAACAAGAAATAAATTATAAGGTTACAATGACAAAGCAACATGGCACCAGCTCCCCAAAATGAGAGGTGAATCAATGGAACAAAACTGAGAACAAACATAGGTACCATCAGAACTTGGACAAAGGAGCCAAAAACATACCGTGGAGAAAGGACAGCCTCTTTAATAAATGGTGATGGTAAAGCTGGTTATACATATGCATAAGAATGAACCTAAACCCATTTCTATCATCCTGTACTAAATCAAATAAAAATGGACCAAACACCTAGATATTGAAAAAATACTAAATCTAAGAAAGATAAAATAGGTAAAATCTTGAAGATATAAGCATAGGCAAAGGCTTTCTGAACAGAGCCCCAAGAAATAATAGCAAGATTCAACAAATTGGATTATAGCAAATTAAAAGGCTTCTGTATAGCAAAGGAGAAAACAGCAGAGTAAACATAAATGCTACAGAGTGGGGAAAAATTGCCAACTACTTATTGGATAAATGACTAATATCTAGAAAATATAAAAACTAAAAAAATTATCCTCCTCAAAAGATCCAATCAAAAATACGTAGTTGAAGTGAGTAAACAATTCTCATAATAAAAACATATGACCAACAAGTACATGAGAAAATCTTCAATATTTTTGGTTATTAGAGACATGCAAATTAAAATAATACTGAGATTCCATCTTATTTCAGTAAGAATGGTTTTCATCAAGAGTTCAAAAAAATGCAGGTGATGTTGTGGGGGGGAAAGGTGTCTATTGGTGGGAATGTAAACTAATAAAACTACTATGAAAAGAAGTATAAAGATTTCTCAAAAATAAAAACTAAAATAGCAGTTCCACTTGGACAGCTGCCTCTTCTGGGTATTTTCCAAAAAGAGTTAAGATCATCATATTATAGTGATACATGCATACCCATGTTTGTAGAAGCACAACTCATAATAGCTAAAATCTTTTTTTTTTTTTAACTGAGCCAGGTACAGTGGTGCAGCCTGGACCTATTTTCTATGTATTTATTTTCTACAGGTGTGTCATGTGCTACCATACCCACCCTATGTGGTGCTGAGGAATTGAACCCAGAAGCCGCACTTGCCAGGCAGGCACTCTTAACTGCTAAGCTATGTCCCTATCTCCATAATATCTAAACTTTGTAAGCATCCTATATGTTCACCAACAGATGAATCAATAAAGAAAAGGTGGTATAATAAATAATGAAGCGCTACTCAGCCATTATGATGGTTTGCATTTGGAATGTCCCCCAAAAGCCTCATGAATTTGGATGGTATGGATTGTTTATGGAACCACGTGCTGTTAGGAGACGGAGACTGGTTTGGAGGAGTGGACTATAGGTGTGTAGTGGATGACAGACATGTGGATTGGATTACAGAAGTGTGTATTGTATTATAGGTCTGTGGTGGGGGCTTAAAGCTGGAAGTGGTGAAACACTGAGGCTGGACCCCAAAAAGATGGATCACTGGAATGAGTCATGGAAAAATATCTACTGCTTCCTTCCTTCCATGGAATTTGACTTGACGTGGCTTCCTGTTTACGAGGTTGTGAGGAGCTGTGCCTACCTCCTCCTCCACCATGTCTTTCCATTGTTGCCACCTGCCCACCCTAAAATGCATTTCCCAAAGATATTGCTCCCTTATGTTAAGAGTTTTCTAATGGATACAGATGTAATGAGGGAAAGAACTGAAGAAGAAAATAAAAATTCCTTCAGGTCAGAGGATAAGAAAATTTCCTTAAGCTTCAGCTTGGTCATCCTGGAACCAGGCTAAAACCTCTACACCACAGAAGAGTTCTGGGCTACAGTTGTTTTTCTGTGTTTCTATAGGCCTAAGGATGCAGGTTCTTGAGTCAGATAGACATGTGGTTGTATTGTGGTCTGGATCTGGAATGTTCCCCCAAAACTTTCATGTATATGGATGTTATGCATTATGGAGGGAACCATGTGCTGTTACAAGAAGGGGGCCTGGTCCATAGGGTAGATTATGGGCATGGAGTGGATCATAGGTGTATGGTGGGAGATAGGCGTGTGGTAGATTATACATTGCAGGTGGATGTTAAAGGCTTAAACCTGGATGGGGCAGAACACTAAGGCTGGACCCAAAAGGGGCAGATCACTGGGACAGGACCAGGAAAGGTATATGCTACTTCGTCTCTTCCTTCTGGGATTTGGCTTCCTGTTTGCAATGTCATGAGCAGCAGCCTCCACCTCTGCCTCCACCATGAGCTTCCACCGTTACCAGCTGCCCACGGATGGTCTGTGACCTTCTGAAACTATGACCTAAAATGAAACTTTCCTCTCCTAATTTGTGTATGTCAGGTATTGAGTCACAGCAACAAGAAAATAACTAAAGAAATAACATTGAATCATTTTAGGAAAATGAGTGCCCCTTGAGACCATAATGATAAGTGAAATAAGTCAAACACAGAATAATAAATATCCCATGGTTTCAGTTATATGAGAAACACAAAATACAACTAATTTAAAGAGGAAAATAAAAGACGAAAAGAGACAGGAAAGTTGACTTTGTGGGAATGGAAAGGTTCTCTAAGGATTTGGAAGCAAGTAGGAGGGGAAGGGGAATAAAAAAAAAAGATCAAGATGTCATAAATAGAGGTATTGACTCCCCAAGATGAATGTATTGTTTATTGAAAACATACTAATAAAAATTTAAGTGAAAATATTTTACAAGAACTTTGAACTCACTTTCAAATCCAAGAAGGCCTTAAGGTCTCTTCCTGGGCACTAACATAATTTGGCAATTTTCCTTGGAGGTCTCAGGAGAGCCAACCTTAATAACTGTAACCACCCTTAACCCTAATAACTGCCACAAAAGGGCCCTAGATTGAAAAGGGAAACAAAATACACGCACTCATCAACTCTTGAGTTTTGTTCTGATTAGACTGGCCCAGGTCACAGGCTCATCCTAAACCAATCACTATGACTGGGGAAGAGGGTGACAAAACAATGGCATTTCCGCCACCCCACCCCCAAAAAGGGGAAAACTTTTGCAAGAGTGAAGGGATATGGCTACCACAAATCCAAGCTGCCACTTTTGTGTGTTTGCCTAATGGGGTTTCATCTGCGTGAAATTTCCACCCCTTCAATGCTGCTGGCCTGTCTTAGTTGCTTTCCACTCCTGGGAAACAGTATCCGAAACCCACAACTTAAGGGAGGAAAGATTCATTCTAGCTCATGGTTCCAGAAGGTCTCAGGCCGTTCATGGACAGCTAGCAATGGTAGAAACACATGGCAGAGGCCTAGCTAGAGAGAAACTGTTCATCCCGTGGCAGATAGGAAGGAGAATAAGCAAGGAAAACCAGGGCTACTGCGTATCCTTCCAGGTCACATCCCGATGATCTGCCCCTTCTGACCAGCTCCTACCTCTTATAGCACAGACAATCAATGGATTAACCCCCATGATTGAAGAACTTTCCAAACAGGAGGCATTTGGGGCACATTCCAGATCCAAACCACAAGATTCTGCCCCTGACCCGCCAAAGACTCATTAGAGCCTCCTCATACAAAAAAAAAAATACATTTAGTTATTGTCTAAGAGTTGCCAAAGTCTTAAAGTTCTAGCACTGCTAAAAAGTTCACATCCAAAGTCTCCTCTGAGCTCAAGGCAAATTCTTAGCTACAAGTTCCTGTGAAAATTACAGAAAAGTTGATCATTTCCAACATAAAATCGCACAAGGTAAACATTCCCATTCCAAAAGGAATAGAAGGGTAGAAGGCACTCAGACCAAAACAAGATTGAAACAACACAGTTAAATCCTATAGCTCCATTAAATCCTGTATCTCTGCATTCATAGCCTGTGACCTTGCCCTCCAAATGATTGACATTTCTGGCATCTCCAAATTTCTGGGATCTCCACTATACCTTCAGCTTCTCTTTCACAACGTCACGTACTTCTTTCTTGGGTACATTGCCTTGCCTCCAGGGCCTTCTCTTAAGATCTAGGTGAAAGCCTTCCTGACCTCACAACTCTTGCATTCTGCATGCCAGTGGAATCAGCACTGTTGGATGATGCCAAGGTCTACCACTGGTTCGAGCAGTAGTCTGGCCCTCTAAGACCATGACTGTAGCAGCCACGAAGTACCTGGATGGCTGAATTCCAGGTGGCTGAACTCCGACACTTCTCTCATTGGCCCCACATGGAACCCTGGGTTACCCATCTCAGAGCACTGTTTTACTTTTGTACCCTTAAGTCATTAGAGGGTGAGATCATGCTGATTCCTCAGACATCCTCAAGGCATATTTCCCATAATCTTGATGCAGAGTACTTAACTTCCTTTTAATACTAATCTCTTCAGCAACTATGTGGTCTTCTGTGTCAACTTTGCAGTCACTTTCTTTCTGGAAAAAGTGCAAACTTTTTACTTTTTTCTCTCGGTCATTATTTTCTGCTTTTGACTGTAGAACTGGTTAAAAGCCACAAACAGTACTCATAGGACAGCCTGAACACTGGGCTTAATTAAAATTTCTCTCACCAGATTAAGTAGTCCAGTCCTTAATCCCACTTTCAGACAATGTCTCAGGACAGGGGCAAAATGCCCACATACTCTTTCCAGAGTTAGCTCTCATAATTTCTAGATCACTTGCCAATAGAATCCTTCTTCCCATCTGAGACCTTGGGACCTTGGCCTTTACAATCCAAACTTCTATCAGCATTCTGATCTTTGAAGGTTGGGCCAGAATTTCCCATCAAGCTCAGCTCACAGCCTTCTGAAGGTTTTCTAGATGGCATCTCCAAACTTTTCCAAACTCACTTCACTAAGCATGATGTATAAGGTGAAACATCAAATGGTCTCTCTGATATGAGAGTCCCAGAGCACAACTCCTATGGAACTTAAAACGAAAAACAAAGTGAAACAGGGAGGTAGGGTTGGGGAGGAGAGAGGGAAGGGAGGGTAGGGGGAGGGACAAAAGGAGAGTGGGAAAGCCCTTGTCACCTTGACAAGATACATAGGTGCGTAAAAGGCTCAACTCCATTGTAAACCTTAAAATTTGCACGTATACATATCAATAAAATGGGAAAAAAACTTTTCCAAACTCATTCCATGAATCAGTTTCATAACTTTCTAAACCACTTTATCAGGTAAAGTCACAGTAGCAACCCCACTCACAGTACCAACTTCAGTGTTAGCACTTTTTCATTGCTGTGACACTATATTCAACATGTACAACTTAAGGGAGGGAACATTTATTTTGGCTCAGAGTTTAAGGAGGTTTCAGTCCATTCATGAGTGGCTGGCAATGGCAGGAAGAGTGGCAGAGATAGCTACCTGCTCGTGGAATTGCAAGAGGAAAGAATCAGGGCCTCCAGAAGAAGCCAGAGCAAGAGTTTCTATCCTTCTAGGCCACACTCCTAGTGCCACAGCCCTATAATCTGCCACATCCACATCCTCAGTATTCCCACCGCTCTTGGCCAGGATCCACCTTTGAATAGCACATGAAAGCCATAGGTAGCCCATAACATCCAAATATATGAGGCTTTTGAGAGACACTCCAATCTAAACCATAATACTGACTAAATCTAACATGACCTTTCAAGGTTCTTCATTCCCTTTGGCATTAAACTCACTCCAGTCTCAAGTATTCCCACTTAATTTTCTCATCTTTTTTAATTTAAGTTTTATTCTGCAGTCCAAGCTGGTCCTGAACTCACCATGTAGCCCAAGCCGGTCTCAAACTCACAGCAATCTTCTCGCCTTAGCCTCCCGAGTGCTGGGATTACAGGTGTGTGCTGCCGCATCTGGCTTATGTGGTACTGGGGAATCAAGCCCAGGGCCTCAATCTTGCTTCCTAGGCAAGCAGTCTAACTGCTGTTTTATTCCCCCAGCCTCAATTTCCTCATCTTCTTACTGGATGACAGCACAACCCATGGTAGACTTTGGTAGGCTAACCAGGAGTCACTTGGATTTGTGTTGTTCTCAATTCTGAGGCTATGCTTTTTGATAACCTTCCTGGGCCTTTACCCATAGAGCCATGACTGTGAATGGAGACACTCAGTGTGTTTTATTGAAGTGAATAACTTACTTAGGAGGACAAGCTATTTTCAAGACCTCCTCAAATATTTTAGAAGCACCATTTACACACTATTTACACACTGTGTAGTCCAGGCTGGTCTTGCACTCAAGGCAGTCCTCCTGGATCAGCCCCCCAGTGCTGGGATTACAGGTGTGCGTCACCATGCCCAGCTTTTAAATGTGTTCTCTTCATTCAAGGCTATTTATTAGAGTAGATTTTGAGAGTCTCCAATCTGGGCCAAAGAGATAATTTTTCACTTAGGAACGAGGCCCAGAACCAAATGGTAGTTCTGTCTTTACTTTAGGCTAATTCTTTTTTTCTTTTCTTTTTGAGACAGAATCACTTTGAGTTCATGCTGATCCTGAACTCACTATGTAGCCCAAAGTGGCCTTGAATACACAGCAATCCTCCTGCATCAACCTCCTAAGTGCTGGGATTATAAGCGTGCACCACCTTACGTGGTACTGGGGAATCGAACTCAGGGCCTTGAGCTTGCTACCCAAATGCTTTTTAACCACTGAGCTATTCCTCCCACCCCAGGCTGATACTATAGCACCACCGAGCTAGTGTGTTCTCAAGCTCATGTCTGCTAAGGGGTAGGGCTTTGGTGGGGGAGATATAAATCAGTGGTAATGTGCTTCCCTAGAATGCACAAAGCCCTGGGTTTTAACCCCAGCACCTCAAAAAGCAAAACAAAACATGTGCAGAATTGGAATATTAGTTATTTCACACTGAATTCAACTAAGAAACTATAATTGCAAAAAGGACCAACATAGTGAGGTCCCATTTCAAAGCTTCAGGGCTTAATCTGGGCTTGATTCTCTGATATCATTCCCCCTAGTAGTTGGGACTACCAGTATTTGCCTGGGCAACTTGTAAGGCTCCATCTCAACATAGCAACAATAACAACAAAATGTGTAGGAACTTTCAGTTTGAGAAGGTGGGAAAACTCTAGAGATAGATGGTAGTGATGGCTGCAAAACAATGTGGATAAAAAATGTCATTGAACCATACACTTACAACAAGTTAAAATGCAGAGAGAATGGCCATACTGTCACACCTCGTGGAGCTTCCAAGCAGCAAAGGTACAAAGAGAGGCCAAAAAGATTCTCCATTCGCACCATCTCAGGGGCCATAGGGACTTCTCTTATGAAAGGAGGCATCTTGATGCTGATTTTTAAGAGTGATTATCATGTGGAATTTCACCAATAAACATTAAATATGAAGTCTTTTGGTAAGAATGGAGATTTTCTTCAAGAAACTGCCATAGTTACTGTCATAGTAACTGTCATAGTTACTTTGTAATCGCTGTGACTCTATAACTTAGGGAAGAAAGATTCATCATAGCTTACAGTTTCAGAAGGTCTCAGTCTATTCATGGGTGGGTGACTGTAAAATGGTGGAATCACATGGTGGGGCTACAGCTAGAGATCCTCACAGCATGGAGGAACAGAGAGCAAGACTGGGAGGAAGGATGGATCCAGCACACAACCTTCCAGGTAAAGCCCCAAGCATCCGTCCCTTCTAGCCAGGTCCCACCTGCCAATACTACACTGTATCCATAGGTACATGAGGCTTTTGGGGGACACTCCAGATCCAAACCACGACACACATCAAACCACATAAAAACAAAAAAGCAACATGTTAAACCCAGTTAAAAGTCAAATAACAGTTAAAATAAATTTTGCGTCATGTATACTTTACCACAATACAACAATTCAACTACACAGTATAAAAGTATATTGTTTAAAAATTAAAGCTGGAGCTGAGGATGTAGCTAAGTGGTAGAGCACTTGCCTAGCATGCGCAAGACCCTGAATTTGATCCCCAGCACCAATAAACAGATAAGAAATAAGTAATGTGAAAGCAATTTCATTGTCTTTCTCTTTTCACCTACCCATTTAGCCCCTCTCCCTAGAAGTAATAATTCATATGAATGTACCAAAATTAATTTAGTTATTCTTTGCTGAATGTTTTTAACTTGTATTTAGATTTTTGCTTTGACAATGCTGTGATGAACACCCGAGGAATAATGGCATTGGGCAACATGTATTCTCTGCACTACAGTGCTTTGTGGATTAGATTTAAATTTATATGTTTATTAGTTCATATGGTTCAAAATATCAGAAGTTCAAGAGATTTTACAGAGAGAAGTTTCCTTCCATCCTTTCTCCCCTCAAACCTGATTTCCCTCCTCAAATTCAACCAGTTACTATTTTAAATATATATTCTAGTCATGAACATGCAAAGCAGCACATTTACACTTAAAGAAAATACAAATTATAGTGGTTTATGCACTTCAAATTTAATATTTATTGGCAGTCTGCCCTCTAAAGAGACTGTATCTCTTTATAGGCCATCAACAATGTTTGAGAGTGCCCGTTTCTGCATTCCCACTGACATGTTATATTATCTCTATTTATCAATCTGACTGATAAAATGGTTTCTTATTTAATTTGTATTTATTTAAACTATAATATTTACAGTAAAACCATAATAACTTAAGCTAGGAAACCTCACCTGTCTTCCTCTTCAGCCTCTTTTCACACAACTCTCTTACCTTTTACCCATCAGCTAGACCAAACAGGAAGATGCCTTGTTCTTTCGCGTCTTCCTGTCTCTGCTCTGGCTGTGTTGTCAGAGCCGCTTCTCTGCCTCCCTGATATCACAAGTCAAAGGAGGTGACCTTCCTCTGTGCTCCCTCCCATCATTCATCAGTCATGTTACTTTCTGTTACTCTGGATCGTCTCCACTAGAAAATGATTAGTGAGACTGAATCTTTTATCTCTTTAAGGTTTTGTTTATCACTCTTCTCCTCAGTAAATACTGAGTGAATGAACAGCTGGCAGTTCCACACTAAGGTCACCAAAATGCAGCCATTCTGTATGAATGATCGAATTATTTGCCGTCTAATAAAAATGTACTATATGTGGGAGGTAGCATTTCAAATCATTTGTGAAATGGTGAATTGTTCAATGAAGAGTGTTGGGCCAATTGAGTATCATAACTTGGGAAAATCAATTTATATCCTTAACTTGTACCTAAGTAATTTCCAGGTGGTTGTATTAAAATATTTGAATATAAAGAGAAAGCATCTAAAAATCTGAAATAAAGTACATGAAATAATATTAATATTGATTCAATCTCAGGATGGGGAAGCAAGCAGTTTCTAAGCCCGGTACAAAGAAAACATAAAATGATTAGCAGATTGCATTATAATTTTGAACATCAGTATATGCAAAAAGACAGAAACAAAATTGAAAGGCTAACAATGTGCAGAAAAAATTTAAAAATCCAATTAACAAATTCATATTCATTAATACAGAGGACTTCTTAAGATCCTGAAGAAAAAAATGCAACTATCTATGTAACATTAAGCAAAATTTAGAGCAGGCAATAAATTAAGAAATATTTGTTCCTCCATGAATCAGACATGCCAATAAACACACAGGGGAATACCCAATCTCACTATTAAGCAGTGAGGAATCAACTGGTACAACATTTTCCACCTAAAAGTTAGCAGCATGATCGTTTTTAATGTTAGTAACTACATGGAAAGATAATACTGTCTGTCATACTCTGCAAATATACACTGGTGCAATCTTTCTGGAGTGCAACTTCTCAATACTATTAAAAACTTCTCTTTTGACCTACGTCGCTTCTCAGAATCTGACCAAAAGGAAATTATAAGAAAATATAGATAAATATTAATTACAAAGCCATTACAGTGGCATACTGATAGTAGTGAGAAATTGAAGGCAGTGTGTGGACGTCTAACAGTAGAGCTGGATAAATTATGGCACCTGCATAGGCTAGAATGCAGGAATTAAAATCATTGTATTGAAGACTGTTTAATGACATACTTTAATGAATTGCTAAGTTTTTAAAAGTAATTTTAATGGAATGGTAGTAATCATGTTTTCTTTTTTTAATCATGAGTCTACTATTGTGTTCGTATAGAAAAAGTCTGGAAAAATACTGTTTTGAGGAGTCCCTGCATGTGGGCCATACAGTCTCCAGGGAATTCTGGGTGAGTGCCAGTAGAAGCTCTGCTGGTAAAAGCTGGGACAGACAGCTCTAGGAGAGGTTCTGCCCTGCATTGCAGGACCTGTGGGTAAAGGCCAAGTGGCCCCAAAAGTCACCATAGGCAAGATCAAGGTGTGACTATTGCCAGCACTGATAGTATCATGTTTTTTTGCTTTTAGATAGAAATTTAGATAGCTAACACTTATTGGACACTTACATATTGGTCTTTTATGTGTATTTTCATGTTTTCAGTTTTCTCAAAATATATGACTGCCATAGGTATTGATTGTTCAGTCTTATCAATGATTAAACTGAGGCCCAGAGGGATTAGGTGACTTACCTAAGGTCCTAAAGCTAGGAAGCAGGTGGATGAGTTGAACTTTAAACCCTGATAGATACCTGCCTTCAGAGACCACATCTACATACAGGAGGCACCTTATGTTTAGCTGCTATAGCAAGAAGGGAGGGGTATAAGAATGAGTGAAAGAAAAATAGTAAGTAAATGAATGAATGTTACTTCTGGAATTGGATCCTTCTGAAAATAATGCCACAGGGCTTTCATACATGACATTGCCCATGATGGCTTTGGTCCTCAGTGATGGTAGTCACTGAGTGGAACAGGCTGTAAATCCTTCATGTCCTTCTAGAACCGACAATAAAGGTCCCCTCTTTGTTTGTTTTCTAGACATAATTAGGATGTGGTCTAAGGTAATGCTTCCCTCTTTCCCTCTTAGCAAAGGCAGACCCAGTTGGGGGCGACTGGGGACTGGCCCAATGAGATCCTAAGGGTTTTCAAAATAGGATAGTTATTTCTCTTGTATTTAGGGACAAGCCTATACAATGGAACTCTACCATCTTTGATGACATAGGTAACAGAATTACTGGGGCAGCATCATGCAAATTGTTATTGAAATTATGAATTTCATAAGGGTCGGGAGATTGAATAATCACTAGTTCCAGAATTCTTTAAAAGTATGGATGCTGACCCAGGCAACATCATTTAGTTTGTGGAAGTAACATGACAAGTAGAGCCAAAATGCTGGGAAGATTTTATGATTGCCAACATGAAAGCAAGCCGTTTATGGTATCAAAACAAAAGCTATGCCAGAACTTGATGATGATAACTAGGTTAAAGATTTAACATTTCTAATAAACATGACCACATTCATTTAAATGAGCTAAATATGCATTTTCAGGGTAAAAGCCAACTTATTAGTGCAATGTTTCAAACTATAAAACTGTTCCAAATGAAACTGAAATTATTGGGAGCTCAAATTAAGGCAAACAGTTTTATGCATTGGCGAAACACAGTCTAGTGAGCAGTGAAAAATATGAAGCCTTGCCTTTTGATTTGATGCAGGAATTTGAAAATAGGTTTCATGATTCCCAGAAAAATAATCAGCATTTTGATATATTTCTGACTCCATTTTCAGTCAACATAAATATGCTGCCTGCCAATTTTCAAATAGAATGCATAAGGTTGAAACCTGACATTCAACCTGAAACTGTGATCATGCCTCTTCACTGGACTTCCAGAAGACCTACCTTCGCTTATTTCACAACCAAGTCTTATTCATGTCATGGCTTTTTGGCAGCACCTACATAGTGAGCAACAGTTTTCAAGGACAAAGCACTTTAAGGGTAAAATTAGAACCAGAAGATCCGATGAGTACCTTGAGAACTCCCTGAAAAAAATTGCAGCTGCTTCCATCGAACAAGGAAGACATTGATGCATTAATTTCGCAAAACAAAGTCCCATATCCCGATAGTTTTATGTTTATGTTACTCTCTCTCTTTTTTTAAAAGATGCAATGGAAATATAAAAAAGAAAGCTTGGTAACTTATATGCATGAAATGTATTAAATATTTTATATGTAGCTCAAGACAGTTCTTCACTCAGTGCAGTTCAGGCAAGCCAAAAGGTTGGACATCAGTGCTCTGTAGCCTTCTGCTCCAAAGCCAGGACGCCCTGTGTAATCCTAGGCCAATTTACCAACAAACACCCCTTCCACCTGCTTCTTAACTCTCCTCTTCCTTTCTCCTCCCCTCCTGGGCTCAGTGTCTATTCCCTTTTCCAAGCAGTCCATCACCCCTCTTCCTTCCCTCTCTCTCATGTTGGGACCTTTTTGTGCCTATATTTATGGCAATCTCCTATGAGAGACACCAATCAACAGCCAATCCTTTGTATTTGGTCCATTTCACTGAGCGTTGCTGACTCAAGGTGGTCACATTTTCTTATTTGAACATAATATTTCTTGTTCATTTTTTCCACTCAACATATATATATATATATATATATATATATATATATATATATATGAATTCCAAATTCTATAACATAGTAAAGACATAGGGTTTGGAGAATCAATGCCCACCATGCCCTCCACCCCCCCCCCCCCCCCATTTTTCAGATATTCATCCTTTTTCTAGGAGTCCTTTGCCCCACTTTGTGCCCTGTCACCTGTGTTGGGGCCTTTTTATGTAATTATTTTTGTGAATTTCATAAGAGAGATAGCCATTGATAGTCAATTTTTTTGCATTTTTTTGATTTCATTGAGCATTATTGACTCAAGGTGACCCCATTTTTATTCAAATGCTTATATCTGTCTTCCTTTATGGCTGGTTTTAGTGTGTGGAGACAGATATGGGTCTAATTTTCTTCTCCTGCATGTAGAGATCCAGTTTTCCCAGCACCATTTGTTGAAGATGCTGTCTTTTCTCCAGTGGATTGTTTTGGCCCCTTTATCACAGGTCAGGTGACTGAGAGTATTTGCGTTTTAGTATCTTCAATTCTGTTCCACTGGTCCTCCGGTTTATTCTTGTACCAGCACCATGTAGATTTAATCACTGTTGCTTTGCAGAATTTTTTGAAGTCTGGGACTGTGATTCCTCCTGCTTTGCCCTGATTACTTAGGATTGCTTTAGAAATTCTGGGCCTTTTCTGATTCCATATAAATTTTAAAATTGTTTTTTCTAGTTCTGTGAGGAATGTAGTTGGTATTTTGATTAGTATTGCATTGAATCTGTGCCGTAGCTTTGGAAGTATGGCCATTTTGACAATATTTAGTTCTTCTTATCCAGGAACGTGGGCTGTCTTTCCATTTTCTAAAGTCCTCTTCAGTCTCTCTCTTGGGGATTTTGTAATTTTCTTTGTATAAGTCCTTCTCTTTTTTTGGTGAGGTTTATCCCTAAGCGTCTTATTCTTTTGTTGTTGCTATTGTGAAACGGGTTGTTTCCTGACTTCTTTTTTGTTGGATTTGTTATTGGTGTATAGGAATGCTATTGATTTGTGGGTATTGATTTTGTAGTCTGCTACTGCTGAATTTATTTATTAGCTCAAAGAATCTTTGAGTAGAATAATTTTTTGGGTCTTCTGTGTAGAGTACCATTTCATTTGCAAATAGGGATAACTTCTTCCCTTCCAATTTGTATTCTTTATATTCTTTTCTCTTGTCTGATAGCTCTTGCCAAATTTTTAAGCACTGTATTGAATAGTAGTGGTGACAGTGGGCATCCTTTTCTTTTTCCTGAATTTAGTGTGAATGCTTTCAGTCTTTTTCCGTTTAAGGTTATATGGGCAGTGGGGTTCTTGTAAATAGCTTAGATCATGTTGAGATAGAGTCCCTGTATTTCTATTTTCTTCAGAGTCTTTATCATGAATTATATTAGATTTTGTCAAATGCTTTTTCAGAATCTATTGAAATCTTATGATTTTGTGGTGTATTATATTTATTGATCTGCATACAGTGAACCACCTTTCATCTTTGGGATGAAGCTCACTTGGTCATGATGTATAATCCTCTTTATGATTTGCTGTATTCTATCGGCAAGAATTTTATTGAGTATTTTTTCATTGGGGTTCATTAGGAATATTGGCTTGTAGTTTGTGTGTGTGTGTCTGTGTGTGTGTGTGTGTGTGTGTGTGTGTGTGTTTGTCTAGCTTTGGAATTAAAGTTATGATTGCTTCAAGAAATGATTTTGGCAATTTTCCTTCTTTTTCAATTTCTTGAAAATTTTTGGTGAGCATTGGCATTAAATCTTCCCTGAATTTTTTATAGAATTCTTCTGGAAATCCATCAGGTCCTGGGCTTTTCTTAGTTGGAAGTGTTTTTATTACTCCTTCAATTTCATAAGTAGATATTGGCCTATTCGGATGATTAACTTATTCTTATTTCAGTTTTATTTATTTATTTATTTATTTTTGTTTGAGACAGGGTCTCGCTCTGTAGCCCAGGCTGGTTCTGAACTCACTGTGGACCCCAGGCTGACCTTGGACTCATGGCAATCCTCCTGTCTCAGCCTCCCGAGCGCTGGGACTGCAGACATGTACCACCATGCCCAGCTTCTGTGGTGCTGGAGAATTGAACTTTGGATACTTAGCACTTTAACCTCTAAGCCATTCCTCCAGCCCCTATTTCAGTTTTAAAAGTTGGCATGTGTTTAGGAAATCATCCATTTTTTTTAGATTTTTGAACTTATTTAACTAGAGATTTTCAAAATAACTTCTTATAATTCTCTGGATTTCCATGTTATCTATTGTAATTTCCCCCCTTTTTCATTCCTAATTGTATTGATGTAGGTTTTCTCTTTCCTTTTTTTTGTAAATTTAGAAAAGGGTTTGTCAATCTTATTTATCTTTTCAAAAAAACCCCCAGCTTTTTGTTTCATTTATTCTTTGTATTGTTTCCTCAGTTTCTATTTTGTTATTTTCTGCTCTTAATGTAATAATTTCATTCCTTCTATTAGCTTTTGTGTTGGCCTGTTCTTGTTTTTCTAGGGCTATGGGTTACTTAGATTATTTATTTGGGCTTGCTCAGATCTTTTTATGTGTGCATTTATAGAAGTGAGTTTCCCTCGTAGCACTGCCTTCACTGTGTCCCAGAGTTTGTGTTGTGATGTACTACCATTGTCATTTGCCTCTATGAAGTTTTTTATTTCTTCCTTGATTTCTTCTGTAACCCAATGTTTATTTAGAAGAGTACTATTCAGTCTCCAGTTGTTTGAGTGGTGTCTTTTGTTTGTGTGGTAGTTTACTTCTTGTTTTATTCCATTATGATCTGACAGAGTAAATGGGATTATATCAATTTTCTTGTTGGATCTGTTTAGGCTTGTTTTGTGGCCTAGAATGTGGTCTCTTTTGGAGAATGTTCCATGGGCTGCTGAGAAGATTGTGTATTCTGTTGTTGGATTAAAAGCTCTGCATATGTCTATTGGATCTATTTTTTCCATGGGATAGTTGAGATGTGCTATGTCTTTGTTGATTTTGTCTTTTGTTGTTTTCTTTGGAGAGAAAGTATTAAGTCTCCTACTATTATAAAGTTGGAGTCTGTTCTTAAAGTCCGGCAGCTTTTGTTTTATGTAGTTCAGTCCACCAGTATTTGGGGCATTAATGTTTATGATTACCCAATCTTCTTGCTGGATTATGAGAATGAAATGACGTTCTTTGTCCCTTTTGATGAGCTTTGGTTTAAAGTGTACTTTGTCAGCAAAGAAAATTGAAACTGCCTTTTTAAAAATTTGTCTCCCAGCTGTGTGAAAAGTAGAACTCCAGCCTTTCACCTTGAGTTTATGTTTATCTCCATTTTTGAAAAGAGTCTCTTGCAAGCAATATATGGTTGGATTAATTTTTTAATCCAATTAGCCAATCTGTGTCTTTTGATTGGTGAATTAAGGCCATTGGCATTTAGGGTTATAATTGATATGTGCATCTTAGGTCCTGCCTTTTTCCATCCTATGAGTGTTGAATTCCTTTGTTTACTTGTTTTGTTTTGTTTTGTTTTGCTTTGTAGGTGTTCTCTATATAGTAGGTAAGCCTGCCACTGTTTTGCTTGTTGTGGTTGTTCCCTGCTTCCCTATCCAGAAGACCCTTAATAATTGTTTGTAGTGCTGGTTTGCTTGCTGTAAATTTCTTTAAGATTCCTTTGTCATGGAAGGTTTTTATTTCATTGTCAATTTTAAATGATTTTTTTTCTGGATACGAGTCTTGGTTGGCCGTTATTATCTTTTAGGGCTTTGAGGACTTCACTCCAGGCTCTTCTGGCCCTTAGAATTTGTGTTGAGAAGTCTGCTCATACCTTGATAGGTTTGCCTTGAAATGTAACTTGCCTTTTTTATCTTACAGCTTTTAGGATTCTCTCTTTGCTTTCTGTATCAGTGGGTTTTATTATAATATGTCTAGGGGACCTTCTGTTTTGGTCATATCTGGTAGGTGTATGGTATGCCTCCATCACCAGAGTGTCTGTTTCATTCTCTATATATGGGAAGTTTTCTCTTAAGACTTAAGTGAATAGGCTTCTTAGTCCTTTAGTATGGGTTTCCATTTTTTCTTGTATTCCTGCTAATCTGAGAAGTTTCTTTGAGTCTTCTATAACCTATTGTATTCCATTTCCCTATTGATTTTGAATTATTTGATGGTTGTTAACAGTCTGGACCATTACTTAATTCTTGTCTTCTAAATCAGAAGTTCTCTCCTCATTTTGGGTCATTCTGTTCCCTAAAATTTCCATGGAGGTCTTCATCTCTTGATGCTCTTCCTTTTTCTTTTCATATTTTTGGAATTCTTTAGTGAATTTGTCATTCATTTCCTGTATTTACTTCTGTAGTTCTGCTAGTTTTGCATTTGTTTCTTCCTTAAGTTCTCTGGTTAAATCTTTTTTCAATTCTTTAAGCATTTGGTGTAGTTTGTTGTCTGAGCCTGTCTTGTATTTTTCCAGCAAGTTAAATATTTCTGTTTTGAAGTTAAGGAATTTTTGGTCTTCCTTTGGGTCTGCCTGGGTCTCCCTTGGTGAGCTGGGGGGTTTCTATAGTGTTCCTTTGGCTTGCTGTGGTTGGTCTTTGGGCAATCTCTGTTTTTTGATAGTAGGGAGTGTTGGCCTATGACTGTGTAATATGCTGTCTGTGTCACTGAGGTGGAGTTCCTTGTTGCAGGGCAACTAGTTCACGCTTTCCAGCTTGACAGTTACTACTTGTTCTGCTGTGGTTGAAGCTGCCAGTCCTGGCACCCTCTTGCCTTAGGCCGAGTCATGCGGACGTAGGGTGTTTACATGGGAAGTACAGAGCAGGGGTACTAGACTCACTGAGAGATGTGTGCTAGGGCAGTAGGGGCTGCGCTCACCTCTCTCTCCTAATAGGATTCTGTGCCTTTCTTAGTGATGCATGGGGGTGGGGTGGTAAGGGATGGGACTCTGCCTCTTGCCCCTCCTCCTCCTGGCCTGGACTAAGCTCAAAACGGGGGTTTAGAATTCCTTTGTACCTATATTGGCATGCCTGTGTAATGCCTTCCTTTTCTGCTTTGGCCTGAGATGGGGGGAGGGGACCTGCCAGACCAGAGCAGTAGACTCTGAGCTGCAGCCTGCTGTGCTTTTCTTTGTTGTTGTTAAGTCATTTCTCCGCCCCCTCCCTGCGGGTGTGGCCTCTCTCAGGGTCCCTGGGGTGGGGCTATGGGAGGCAGGTTTCTGATTCCCCCTAAGCTACACGCAGGAGTTCTGTTACCCTTTTTCCCCTCCCCCCATCCCGCCCTGCCCGTTGGAGGAGAGCAGGTTGCAACTGGTGATGTCTTTTAATCCATGCCGGGCTGACCCGCAGGCGGCTGCCAGGCCTGGGAGATATGGCCTCAGGAGAGGCTTGCCAAGCCTTTTCAAGTCTTTTTTCCACCCTCTCTCTGTGTGTGTTGCCATCGGGATCCCTCGAGGGTTGGGGGTGGCCAGTGAGTCCTAGATTCTCTTCCCCTGAGCCAGAGCAAATGTCCGTCCATATTTCTCAGTGCTGGCTGCACTTCCGATTTTGCGGCTTTGTTAGTCACAGTTCTCCTCCCTGTCCCCCTAGGTGTCTGGGTCCCTTTATTTTGAGTTAGGTGGCTGGCAGCAAGCCCTGGGGATTCCAGCTTCCTGCCCTGTCGTTCGCTGCTCAAGGGTACGCAGCTGGGTTGGGGGGCTCTCCCTCACGTTCTCTCCTTCATATCTCCAGCCATGTAGTTTTGGGGTCCCGCCTGCCAGGCTCCACAGCACCCTCTGCCTTCCGTGTGGGAGAGGACAGTAAATTTCTCCCCTTTGTTTCAGTCCCCAGTGCCCCATCTCCAGGCCCTTTATTCTAAGTGTCTGGAGCACAGGTGGAATGTAGAGAGTAGGAAAGGCATGAAGGGCATGAGGACTACAGATTACAAATTACAAAATAAAAGTAACCCATATTGAGTGCAATCGAGTAAATTGCTAAAAACTGCTGAAACCTCTGTTTGGTACTGATAAGATTGTAAGTTACCTGGGTGCAGACAAACACCTTATATGATCAATAATCAGAACCCCTGCCCAAATCTCTTATCTGTAGCTTGTGGGCATAAAAATAGTATATGAACCATCCTGGTCCTAAGCTCAGGGTCGAGGTAGGAGTCACAGACTCTGAATGCAGGATACACGTCTTGCTCCTCGTCCCCAACCTCCTCGCTTCCCCAGTGCGAGACTACACCTTCTCGCGTCCCGAGAGCGAGACCCCCTGGAGAAGGAGTGACTGTCCAGCCAGGCAGCTATCGGCGGGTCCTGAACCAGCCACGGACTGGCGAGTCCTGGACAAGCTCATACGCGGGTTGGCTGTGTCATTGGTAGTCAAGAACACGTTGCATGGTGAGCATAAGGGACCCAGGACAGGAATAGTTTTAAGAGGCAGAACAGCGCTTGCTTTCCTGCTTAATTAATTAATTGATCGATTTATTATGGTTTGATTTGTGAATTGGATTGATTGATCGCTGTGTGAATAAAGAACATTCCCAGGTAAATTCATCTGCCTCTGTCCTGTCTGTCTCCTCTTGCTTGCGACAATAAGGCCTGCTTCTAAGTGCACTACAGAGGGTTGTATTCCTCCCCACCCACCCCCTCGCTGCCACTCGGGTCCTCCCCAGCTGACAGTCCACCACCTTTGGTTTTACCTCTTGATCTTGAGTATTTTGTGTATATACATATTATGACAAAATTACAAATCCTCCCCCTGTCCCTTTTGATGCTCTCACCCCTTCCCTCTCCCAACTAGTTCCCATTATTCCCTCAATTCTATGAAATGCCTGTGATCTGGGTTTCTCATATTAGAGAAACCATTCGATATTAACCTCTGCCTGTGACTCACTTCATGAGCATGATGGTCTCAAGTTGCCTCCATTTACCTCCAAAAGCCTATTACCTGTTATCTCTGGGTTTTGTTGTAGTCCCAAGATGTACTTTACTCCAGCTGTTTGTCTGGCTGGTTGGTTTCTTTAGGCAGGTCTTTCCTGAAGCTGTTATTCTATTGCCATCTTGGCGCCTCTCCTCCCCATTTTCTTTAAAATGCTCCATTCATGTGCCTTTATGCCTGCATAGTATTCCAATGCCATGTTTTCTTCGCTTCTTTTATAAGATAGGCACATACCCACATCCAGTCCCCTTTCCAGTGTCACCTTTATTACAAGCCTATGTTCTTCCCTCCTGCTTATGTTTGCTTCCCTGCCAGATCTCCTTTCCTGTGCAGTGCCTTTCTCTAGCCTAGGTTCCATCTGATAATCTATGGCCTCTCCCTCAGTCGGATGACTTTTTTGCCTTTAATGGCCAGAAACATGTCTCTTGTCCTTTAGTTCCTAACACAACTAGGTCTCCTTCCCTTGGTCAGCCAATTTTTCTTCTTCTTCTTTTTAACTAGCCTCTATCCACCCTGTTTATCATCCCATGCCTAGCAGGCTTCTTTCTCTTTTCCTAACCTGTGTCCCTATCCGCAGCTATATCCCCTTCCTCCACCTCTGCTCCCTACTCAGCTCAGTTCCCTTCTCTAGCCTACTTCTCTTCCCCAGGACCTTCCTGCTTGTCCAGCTGCTCCTTCCTAGTCCCCTCTGCTCTCTGAGCATGCATCCTCAGGCACCCTTCAGTCTCCTTCCCTAACCTTCAACAAAGAACCTCTTCAGCCTGTGCCCCCTGCCTAGTTAGTTCCCCTTCCCCATCCAGGCTCTACTCTTCAGAAAGGACTCCCTTGCATACCTACGCTCCCTGAGCCAGCTTCTTGTCCCCAGCCAGGTCTCTTTCCCAAGTCATGTCCCCACCACAGCTTGCCCTAGCCTTGTAAATCCTTTATCAGCCAGACTCCCTCCTCTGTTAAGCAGGTCCTATTCCCCAGTCAGTGCCTCTTTCTCCTAGGAGTGCTCCTTCTCTTTTTGATTCTTTTCTTCAGCAAGTGTCCCTCACCTGGCTGGGCAGCTTGCCCCAACCATTTGTCCATTTAATATCCATGGATCCCTTGGTCATCTACTGTACCCTTCCAACCTGGCCTTTGACCCTAATGAGTTGCCTGCCCCTTCACCAGCCTGTTTCTCCTTCCACAGCCAATGTCTCTTTCCCTGCTGTGCCCTTTTTCCTGCCCTGTTATCAAACCAGCCACATTCCTGCCAAGAATGCACCTCATTTTCCAGCTAGCAACCCTTCCCAAGTCACTCCCTTTATGTTCTCTGGCCTCAGATAGGTTATCTTCTCCAGCCAGGTGCCTTCACCTGCCTGTTTTCCTGTTCCCTTTCCAGGTATCCTCACTCAGCCAGGCCTTCTTTCTCGGCCTATATCCAGTACCCAGCAGGAATGCCCTAGTCTATCAAAATCCCCACCTTAGCCGGGCTGACCCTCCCCACCCCTATACAGCCTGCTTCAGTAGAACGCCTTTTCCATGTCTAGAGCCCTTCGATAGCCTTTGCCTGTGCCCCTAGTCAGGCCCCCTCACCAGCATAGGTCCCAGACTCCATGTAGGTCCCCTCTTCTAGCCAGGCTCTCTTCATCACCGATGTCATCTTCCTGTCTCAGCTTCTGCTCTCCAGCCTCTCCCAGTTCTCCTTGCCATGTTCCAGTCCTCCTCTTAGGCCGCCTTGCCCCCATCTCCCTTCCCTTCCCGGTCTGTTTTCCCTTCCCCTGACTATGCGCCCTCCTGCGGTTTGTCCCCCTTCCTCCTTAATCTCCACTCTTCCTCCCAGACAGTGTTCCCATCCCTACGCAAGGCTGTGTTCTCACAGTGTACCCCAATGCCAGGTTTCTTCATGGGCCTCCTTAGCAGCCAGATGCATGAAGCTTTTCTGAAACACATATTTACACAGTGAGCTATGTGGCAGGATTTCTGTAATTGCATTTTGGAAACACTCTAAAAGAAAATACAGTGGTACTTTTTCTCTCCTTCAACATAGGCCGGGACTCATAAGATTTTGGAAGTAGTGATTCTTTTTCAAACATAACAATGAAAACACCCTTAAATGAAATCATTTTATGATGTTTTTATTTATTGAAACATAACAGTCGCAAGAGGAAGTTGTTCTCTAAATCCTTCCATGGGAAGCAGTTCACTGCAGGCCACCGCCAAAGCTGCGGGTGCATGTGTCCTCCCCAGATCTCATCTGCTCTGCCCATGCATTTGTGTTCTAACCCCCATGATTCCTTTACTGGTATACAGACTATGGGAACTAAGTCAGCTACACAAGAATCAAAAGCAGGTACAATTAAACAACTTTTATTTTATTATTTTATTTTTTGAGACAGGGTCTCGCTTTGTAGCCCAGGCTGGTCCTGAACTCACTATGGAGGCTAGGCTGGCCTTAGATTCACGACAATCCTCCTACGTCAGCCTCCTGGGTGCTGGGATTACAGGCATGTGCCGGCATACTCAGTTTATATGGTACTGGGGAATCGAACTCGGGTGCTTAGTGCTTGACTTAGCAAGCTCTTTAACCGCTGAACCATTCTTCTAGCCCCCAACAACATCCTGAAGATTAAGTATGGAAAATTGAAGGGAACCAAGACTTATAGACACGGTCCAATAAAGCTTAAAGTTAAGGATTTAAACAAGTCCGGAGTTGGACTCCGTTCTTACAAATGAGACAGATAGTCCTTGTCTTGCCGCCTAAAATGAAGAGCCCCTGCCTGCAAATAGGAGGGCCTGGAGGTCTCTTGCAAAAGAGGGGCCTCTCCTGGAACTTGGCAAACAATTGTGAGCAGACCTTGAGACTCTGTGACTAGATAAGGAGCTATGTGGTCTGATAAGAGATGTAAAACAGAACTGGGATAAAGGTCAGCTAGTAAGAGAAGGGGTTGGGAAAGGGACCTATAAAAATAAAGAGCACAGTGTCTGGCTGCTGCAAGTCTTCCCTCTGTGTCTTTGTGTCTATGTCTTTTGTCTGTGTCTTTTTGTTCATTCCTCCCTTCTAGGACAATTGGACTGCAACAGAAAATCATTTTACTTTTAGTATTCTTTTGGCAAATTCAAGATACCAACAGATCTCAGACATCACTGACATTGTATTGTTGTTCCCTTTTTGCCTATAGCAGTTGTTGATATAATAATCTTTCATATTTTGTGAATGTAGGGAAGGGGGGAGATGAGAGGGCAAGAAGGGGAAAGGGAAGCCAAAATGATTAAGATGGAATATGTATATGTACCCGGTCCCCATGCTGACTGTGGTGATTATTTCTTGCAAATACATATTAATAGAAAGAATACTTTTGGGGAATTTTTTTCTTCCAAGAATCAAAGTCACTAAGTTCAGACCTTTTACATTTCCTATCAGTTGACATGACAAGGTAGATTAAGGCCATAGCCTTTATTATCTCTAAAATTAAGAAAACTTGCTACATACAGATTTTCACCCCTTTCAGTAAGTGAAATTATGAATTCATTCGTTTCTTTTTGCTTCATATCAGTTGTAGATATTCTGAAATGGGATAAGTATTTGAATGAAGTCATAACTCTACCTTTAATAAAGATTAAGCTTTAATATCTTAGAGTAAATCTTACCTAGCTTTTCCATTTGTCTAAATGTATTTTCTGCATGCAACACTTATATTTACCTTTAAACAAATACTAATTTAGAGTTTAGCAAATATCTGAGCAAGTACGATTTATAATCACATAAGTTTGAGTGGAAAAAAAAAAAACTATCACACGTCTTGGATATAACCTGAGGCATCTCCTGGTGGTGCAGCGTAAGTAAAAAGCAAACCCAAGAAGAGCCTGTTAAAATTTGAACTCACACACCCAAAGGAATTCACAAAGCATCTCCTTCACATAAAATACTCACTGTTATCTAAGAAATCTAATAGAGCCACAGGAAAATCAGAAGATACCAAGATGTTCTACATTTATGTATCCTGAATTAGCACATCAAATCATTTTTATGCATTTTTATTCCAGGGGTATTTGACAAGTTCCCAATTGTGGCCGATGAGGCTGCAGAGGCCCCTGAAGGCAAGAAGAGGTTAGATCTTATGAGATGTTCCTGCTAGATATTGTTATATGTTCCTGCTAGGTCCTTTCATATGTTCTTGCTAGACCTTATCATATGTTCTTGCTAGATGTTATCAAATCAAATATTCTCCTAAATCTTATCAAATGTTTGTGCTAGATTTTACCAGTTTTATCAAATGTTCATCCTAGATCTTATCATACGTTCTTGCAAGATCTTATCAAATGTTCCTCCCTGGGTAGTAACAATTAAAGTTCCGGTCTCTGCTCTCCCACTTCTGGAAGGAAGCCACGAGGGAAGGAATGAAAGGGAGGGGGGAAGGGCCAGGCAGGAAGGGCAGGGGTACATTTCAGGTGACACAGGGAAACACCGGGACAGGATAAGGCAGAGGCGCACGGGTGTTAGCCTACTTCAGCAGCAGCACGCAGTGGCTGGGCCGCTGCCAGACGACCAGAAGGCCTAGGGGCGGCGGGCGGCCGGGGCGAAGATGGGGCCCGGGATCTCCAGCGGCTTCACGGAGTTATAGTGCTCCCCGTAGCCTTCGGAGAAATGCACGTAGACCACTGTAATCGGCTGTGCGCAGTACTCTTCCCCGAAGACGATGGGTGGCGCGTCGTACCGGATCAGCTGGATGGGAGTCTTCAGCACATGTGCCAGCGCCCTCAGCTCCAGCTGTCCGCCCCGCACCGCGCGGCAAGCGGTTTGGTGGCAGTACATGAGGAATTCCCGGCGGGTGCAGCGATCCAGGCCGTCGGGGCCTTGCAGCAAGGGCAGGAACTCCTTGGCATGCTTCTTCATGTACCGGGCTGTGAGGCGGCGCAGGCTCCCCACCGACACGGGGAAGGGCAGCTGGTCTTGCACGGCACGGTATAGGCAGTGGCTGTCTGGCTTGATGGCTTTCATCTCCAGGTCCCTCACCCGCAGCAGGAGCGCAAGCCTTCTTTCCTCCTCACGGGAGAAGCTGACCAAAGGCCATTTGGTGGCCAAGACGGGGCTGTCCTTCTGGTAGTCGTGGGAGGCTGTTCCCTCTTGCCTTCTCGACGACTGGGATGCGGGGCCAGGCTGATTGTCTGGATCGTCTGTGTCCAGATCTTTAGGGCCTGAATCAACGTCCATGTAGCCAGACACGAAGTCCTCGTGAAATTTATCTAGCTCCTGCACCTGCCTCCGGTCCAACTCTGCATCCAGACGAACGAAGTCGCGGAGCACCGCCTCTCGTCCCTCCTTGTCGGTCGGTGGGATGGAGCACTTCAGTTTCTGGAAGTGGTCTTCGAGCTCTTTCCTCTCTCGGATGTGGCGGCGCAATAACCGTTGCTGTTCGCTCAGAATAAGCTGCAGGAATTCAAAAGAAGGAGGCGGAAAGAAGTTTGGTGCTGTACGGTGCATGTTGCCGAACAGACTTAGGTGATCCTTTTGCCCTGGCTCTGGCCGTCTGTCGTCTGTGGGCAGCACAGGCCCGTCGTCTTCTAGGGCCACACCCAGGACACGTCTAGCACTGTGATTGGCTGTTGAGAGATGGTTCTATGACACTTTCAGTGTAAGTAGAACACGAATATCACTGGAGGATCTTGCTTTTCTACTGTATGTGTCATAATTGGGCTTGTGGAATTTTTCAGTGGCTGATGGTCTACTTCATTTCCAAGTTTAGATGTGAGCCAGGCACAGGCCATGCTAAATAACTACACCATAAGTGCTATATCATCAACTGAATGTGTTCTGACCTTGGACTTGCAATTGCTCCCTAGTGGCCAGGAGGCAGTTTGGCTTTCTCCAGTTTTTCAGGTCCTTTGGTCAGCGAACCCTTAATCTTTGAGTATCTGAATGAAGACATTTACTTACGTTCCTGAGAACACAGAGTCCTTTCAATTTTTACCTCAAATCTGTCATGCCCCTCTCCTTAGAGCCACTCATAGCAAATAACAGAGGCTAGAGGAATGCAACAGTGGTTAAAGCAGTTGACTTCCAAGCGCAAGGACCTGAATTCAATTCCTCAGCACCACAGGTAAAGTTGAATGTGATGATACACACCTGCAATCCCAGCACTCGGGAGGCTGAAGCAAGAGGATGGCCATGAGTTCAAGGTCAGCATAAGCTACACAGTGAGTTCAGGACCAGCCTGCCTGGGCTACAGAGCAAGACCCTGTCTCAAAAAAACAAAAAACAAAAAAAATAAAAAAATAAAAACAAAAACAAAAACAAAACCCTCCTGGCTTATGTCAGCAGAATTTACCTACTCTAAATTCCCTTTCTTCTCAGTCCCCCACCCTTAAAATAGGCTTAGGTGCACAGGAGACACCACAGCCAGCAATCATCAAACCACTTCTTTCTGATTACTTTGAATTTCTAAATATTCTGAAAAAAGAGGAAAAAAAGGCCTAGAACTCTGGCAAATACACTGTCATCCTTCCCCAACGTGCTCACTTTTCCTTGAATCACCAAAAAGGACAGTCCTCTAGATAAAACCTCCCCCTCATTACAGATAAGGAAAGTAGATATGTATTTAAGTTATGTGTATCAAAATTTCATTCCTCTTTCTTTCTTTCTTTTTTTCTTTTTTGAGACAAGATCTCACTTTGTAGCCCAGGCTGGTCCTGAATTCACGATGGAGCCCAGGCTGGCCTTGGACTCGTGGCAATCCTTCTGTCTCAGCCTCCTGAGTGCTGCGATTACAGGCATGTGCCGCCACGCCCGACTTTATGTGCTGCTGGGAATCAAACTAGGGTACTTAGCGCTTACCTAAGTGCTTGCTTGGCAAGCACTTTAACCGCTGTGCCATTCCTCCAGCCCCTCGTTCCTTTTTATTGGGAAATACTACTTCAAGATGTGAATTTAGTGCAGTTTGTTTAATTCCAGTTGGAAAAAAAAAGAGCTGCCTTCAATCTCCCCAAACCATGAGCCTACTGCATACAGGTTTTTATGTCCTCATTTCTCTGAGGAATATGCCTATGAGCAATTTCTGAATCATATTCCAAGTATATATTTTATAAGAAACCATTTTTACAAAGTGGCTGTGCCATTGTACATTCCCACTAGCGGCATTTGATTTGGTTTCTCTGAATCCTCACCAGCATTTGGTGTTGTCACTTTTTGAAAACAAAATTTGACCATGCTGATTAATGTGTAGCCATGTCTCATGGTGGGTTTTGTTTATATTTCCCTTGTGGAAAATGATGTTAATCTTTTCATGTATTTATTTGCTATTTACAACATATTTCTTTGGCAAAGTGTGTAAATGATTTACATATTTTCTAGCTGGACTGTTTTTGCTGTTATTTTTGAGATCTAGTTTATATTCTAAATTTAACTTCTTGGTTGCATATGAGCCTTGCGAATATTTTCTCCCAGTCTGTAGCTTGTCTTTTCATCTTTTTAGTAGGGTCTTTCTCAGACCAAAAACTTTTAGTTTTGGTGAGGTCCAATTTATCAATTTTTCCTTACATAGATCATATTGAGACAGGGGAGAGGGGCCTAATGTTCCCCAAAGGCTACATTTGTTACATGGCTGCCCCAAGCACCTAGTGGCCTGGTATTGGCTTCATCATTCTCCTGTGGCTGCTCCAAGAAATATTTGCTTCAGCTATAGCAAACTTTAGTCACAGACTTACCACATGTATGGTACCTTCAACCTCTCTGGATGACTCACTCCTCTGCAGCCCAACTCAGTCAGGCCAGAGACCTCTCCCCTACTCATGATCACCCTATGTAAGCAAGTTTCCCGGTTCAATTCATGCACTACTTCTAATAAATTCTCTGTTGTCATATTCCTGCCTATATATGATTGCTATTTCAAGTGGCCACTGGCCACAGCTGCTGACACTGAAGACGACTGGCAGGCAGATAGTGACAGAGGGCAACAAAAAGTAGACTGCAGCAAAGAATAGTTGGAACCTGCCCTCTTCTGTGGCTGGAAGAGCTTCCAGATCCTACTAGTAGCTGCTTTCTCTGAGCAGCAAGAAGGGCTATTAACACTAGAAGTGCTATACTTTGCCAGCTTGTGATTTCTCTACAAATTGAGTGGGAACCCTCTGCCTTTTGTTAACATCCTACAAGCATGAATGGGGACCCTCACCTATAGAAGGACCTGTAGAAGAGGGCAGAAAATGGTGATGGTTGTCAGCAGACTCAAGAACAAGCTTATGTCTAATTTCCAATTTACATGCAGATAAGAATTCACTGTAGTGAGTGGCCATATTTTTAGAATAAAGTCTAATAACTGTCTAATGCTGAATTTTGATTTCTGTCCTTTTTTAAAACTAAAAGATGTATAGATTTAGATGCTAAACTAAAATGTGAGATCTATTTTGACTTCATTTTGTGTAAGGTTTGAGATTTAGGTCAAGGTTTTCTTTTTTCCTGCTTAGAGATATCTGATTATTTCCACATAATTTGTTGAAAAAGCTCTGCTGGCTCCATTAAGTTGATTTTGCACTTTTGCCAAAAATCAGTGGGGCATATTTTTGTAGGTGTATTTCTGCGTTCTCTACTCTGTTCCATTTGTCTGTATGTCTATCCCTCCACCACATCATATATGACTTGATTTATGTAGCTATGTAACAAATCTTGAAATCAGGTAAATCTTTTCTCCAACTCTGTTGACTCTAAAATTTGTTTTAGCAATTCTAGTTCCTTTGTTTTCCTGTATAAATTTCAGAATACTTTTGTACATATCTAAAAAAGAATCTTGATGAGATTTTCATAGGAACTGTGTTAAAGCTCTTTATAAATTTGAGGAAAATTGATGTCTTTACTATGGTTAGTCTTCTAATCCATGAACACTTGTGTGTATTTCTGTTTAATCAGATCTTCATGGATTTCTTTCATTAATACTTCATAGTTTTCACTGTATAAAGCCTGTGTGTTTTATGTTAGATTTACACTTAGGGACTTCTTTTTTGAATGCTTAGAAATGGTACTATAATTTTAATTTCAATGTCTAGGTGTCATTGCTAGTATATAGAACTGCAATCAATGTAATGTTTATCTTGTGTTCTATGACCTTGCTTAATTCATTTATTTCTACGTGTTTTTGTAGGTCCCTTGGGATTGTCTACATAGACAGTCATGTCATCTATAAAGAGAGACAGTTTTATTTCATCGTTTCCAATTAGTATGCCTTTTAATCTCTTTTCTTGGAGTTAGAGTAATAGCACAGTGGTCAGAGTGCTTGCATGGCGAGCACAAGGCCCCAGGTTCATTCCTCAGCACCACGTACTAGCTGGACCTGGTGGTGCATGTCTGTAATCCCAGCACCTGGGAAGCTGAGGCAGAAAGATTGCTGTGACTTCAGGACCAGCCTGGACTACAGAGTGAGACCCTGTCTCAAAAAAAGATCTGTCTTAGCTTATTGCCCTAGTTAGAACTTCAGCACTATGATGGAAAAGAGTAGTGAGAGAAAGACATATTTAGTCTTGCTCTTTTTCCCCCAGTACTGAGCATGGAACCTAGAGCCTTCACACTGAGCTACATCCTATAAGGTTTTGCCTAAAAGAATGATGGGACTCCAGTTCAGGCAAAGTGGCAGCTTTAATAAGCTGGGGCTACGTTCAATGGGGTGCAGTAGTAGCTTCATGGAAGGAAGGATTAATATATATTGTGGGTTGGCAGGGAGGGTTGTTACCGATGTTGGACCATCCTTGGGATGAAGCCCAGTCGATCATGGTGTATAATCATCTTAATAATTTATTACATTAAGCTTGCAAGTGTCTTGTTGAAGATTTTTGCATCAATGTTTAAGGAAAGTGGTCGATAGTTTTCTTTTTTCTTTTTCTTTTTTTTTTTTTTTTTTGGTTAAGTCTCTGCCTTGCTTCCAAAAATGAGTTTGACAATGTTTCCTTTCTTTTAATTTCATGGAAAAGTTTGAGAAGTTGTGGTGTCAGCTGTTTCTTTAGGTTCTGGTAAAATTCCCCGGTGAATCTGTTATGTCTTGGGCTTTTCTTCATTGGTAGATACTTTATTATTGCCTCAATTTCATTACCAGTTATTGGTGTATTTAGGGTTTTTATCTTCCTGGTTCAATTTTGGTATCTTATATGTGTCTAGGAACTTGTCTATTTCTTGTAGGCTCTTTGATTTATTGAAATACTTTTTTTTCAGAATAGTGTCTTGTAATCCTCCAGATTTCAACAATATCTTTATTTCCCATGAGTTTTTTCTTTTCTTCTTTTGGTCAGTTTGGCTAGGGGTTTATCAATCTTATTTATCCTTTTGAGTAAGCAATTCTTAGATTCATTGGCATGACTGTTGGAGGGATTGTATCAACTTGTTGCAACTGGGGAATGTCCAGGGAATAGCTTTCAGGTGTGAGATGTTGAATTAAGGGCCAGGAAGTGGAGGAGAGGCACCTAACTGGCAGCTTGAATTGAGGGAAGGAGGGAAGAAAAAACATTGCTGCATCTTCTCCTGAGAGCCTTGAGTCTTGGAGACAGACTTGGGCTTGCTCCTGGCTTGCTCCAGAGTTCACTTTGCAAATCTCCCTAGGAGATTCACATTAGTCCCGAGTCTTCACCTTGGTTTTTGGACAACCATCTATGGTAGGCTGGCACCAGTTGTCCTGCAGCCTCAGACTTGTGTCCTTCCCACATGAGCCTGAGTGGACTATCTCTCTCTTCAAACTTGTAAGCCCTCCAAATAAATTCCCTTTATCTCTATAAATTCTATTAAGTCTGCCTGTCTTAGAACCCTAACGAATACGATTGGTCTTTTGTAATTTTATAGTCTCCATTTCCTTATTTTCACTCTGATTTTTATAATATCTCTCCATCTACTCCTTTTGATTTGGATTTTCTTGTTTTTCTAGGACCTTGAGGTGTATCATGAAATGTTATTTGAGGTTCTGTGTTTTTTTTTTTTTAATGTGTGCATTTGTAGCTATAAATGTCCTTCTTTTGTACTGCTTTCCTTGTGTCCCATAGATTCCAGTATGGTAGGCTTCTGTTTGACTCTAGGAACATTTGATTTCTTCTCTGGTTTCTTCTATGATCCATTGCTTATTCAATAATAACATATTATTTAATCTCCATGTATTTTTATAGTTTCTGTAGTTTCTTTTGCTGTTGATTTCTAGTTTCATTCTGCTACAATTAAAGTATGGAGGGAATTACTTCAATTCTTTTGTGTTTGTATAAGCATGGTTTATAATCTCAGATATGATCTGTTTTGGAAAAAATTCTGTGTGTTGTTGAGAGAAAGTATATTTGTTGATGTTGGAACCCTCTGTAGATACACCAGTTAAGTCCATTCATTCAATGTTGTGGTTTAGCTCTGATGTTCCTTTGTTAATTTTTCGTCTAATTGACCTGTCTACTTGTCAAAGTAAGCTATTAAACTCCCCTACTGTGATTGTATTGGGACCTATTTGTCTTTTAATGTCTGGTAGTATTGTTTCATGAAATTAGATGTGCCAGGATTGGGTGTATACATTTTAACGCTTGTGAACTCTTCCTGTTGGATTGTTCACTTCACTAGTATATAATATCCATCTTTGTCTCCTCTGATCAGTTTTGATCTATTTCGTCTGAGATAAGTATACCTACTTCTATTTGTTTCATGTCTCCAGTTTCATGGAGTATTGATTTCCATCTTTTACTTTCAGTCTATGTGTTTCTTTATGGGTGAAGTGTCTCTTGCATGCAACAAATAGTTGGGTTTTGTTTTTTGATCTAATCTGCCAGTCAGTGCTTTTTGATTGGAGAGTTAAGATTATTAATGTTGAGGGTGTAAAGGAACAAAAAGCCCACTGAGTTCTGTGCTGAGAGCAGGCAGCATTGAAGGCCTAGCAATTTGATGCGTTCCAATCGCAATTTTACAACTAGTCTCCTCAGCAAACTGCCCATAGCTGTCCTGGCTTCCCTCTCCAGTGAGCAGAAGTCTTCTGCTCTCTACAACCTGCCTCTCACCAGGCTCAAACCTCCTCTGCTACTTTCTCCTGTGACAGTCCCCTCATGGTCACCAGTCAAAAGTGTTCCTAAGGATCAAAGGGTATATGCTGCCTGTGGCTTCTATTTCCTGGAGCAGTTCAAACTAGGCCTCTTCCCTTAATGGCTTCTGATTATGTCACGCCCTAGTATAGTGCTGCTGAGAATTGCTTCTCCTGTACTGGCCTACCAAGCCAAAAAAGACCCTTTCAGAGAGAAATCCTACACTGGGTTGGTGGCTTCGATATCTGTAGGCTTCTTCTTGTGCCTACAGAGTTCCCATTTGTATATCTTTTTAAATTAATTATCTGTTCAGATCTTTGCCTCATTTTTTGATCAGGTCATTCATTTTGTAACTGTTGAGTTTTAAGGATTTTTTGAATTTTTGGATAAAAGTCCTTTGTCAGATAAGTCTTTTAAAAATATTTTCTCCCAGCCTGTGGTTCCTCTTCTTATTCTCTTGATTTTTTCCAATCTATTTTCTCTATTGTTGCTTATTTATTTTTTCCATAATTTTATTAGTAAATCTTTGCAATATATAGTCTCTCTATCATACTTTAGATAGTTTAAGATAAACTTGAGACATTTGTAGGAAAATGGATGCACTTTGAGATCATTATGCTAACCAAAATAAACTAAACACAGGTTAAATATCACATGGTTTCTCATATACGAGAAACTCAAAATATAAATAAAAGAGAAAAATAAAAGAGATATCATAGGAAACAGGCAGAATCTGTGGAGATGGGAAGAATCTGGAGATGGAGTGAGGAGGGGAAGGAGAAGTAAAAATGATTAAGATATATGTATGAATGTGCACTAATTTTCCATGTTGAATGTAACCATTATGTATCACAAACATGTACTAATAAAATAATAATTATTTGGAAAAAAGATAGTTTAAATGTTTTGTCTTCAAGTCCATCAATTCTTTCCACTTTCCCCTTCTTTCTGTTTAACTTAGTCATTGAGTTTTTGTTTTAGTTATTGCATTTTCATGTCTTAAATTAGGGTTTGATTTTTCTTACTGTCTTTTATTTTGTTATCATTTTGAAGTTCTTTTTCTATTTTGTCCAATTTCTGTCTTCATTTTAACTATGTTTAAATTTGTTCCAAGAATATTCGTTGCTTGCTGAAGAGTTTTTATAATGCCCCCTTGAAAAGTCTTTGTCAGATAATTCTGTTATCTCTATTGTCTCAATTTTGACCTCTTTTCTTTTTCATTCAATTTGAGGTCTTCTTAGTTATTGGTACAGTAAGCTACATTCGATAGAAATATGGGTGTTTTAGATAACTAGGAAATACATAGATATTGCATTATGTCATGAAACTCTGAGTCTCTTTTTAAACCTAGCCTAGTTGGTCATTGGCACTGCCACCAGCAGGTCAAGGGAATGTCCTTCCATTACTACCACATGGGGATAGAAGTCCAGGTTCCCACACCTGGCTTACACAGACCCAAGGTTAGGGGATGGTTTGTCATTAATACTGAAC
The DNA here is from genome assembly GCA_004027205.1 of Ctenodactylus gundi. Taxonomy (NCBI): domain Eukaryota; kingdom Metazoa; phylum Chordata; class Mammalia; order Rodentia; family Ctenodactylidae; genus Ctenodactylus; species Ctenodactylus gundi. The sequence goes on from PVKB01002919.1 coordinate 181,229, forward strand.
AGGGTTGTGAGTTTGTTTTCTTCTCGCTCTCTACTGATGTCTCCCTGTTTGGGAGTAGTAGGGGGCCTGATTACTGCTTCCTTTGTTACTGCTTCGTCTGACACTTGGAGGAGAGAAGATTGGCTTCTTTATTTTTGGATGGTCGTGAAAGTCCTGATTCTTGACTAACTCTTCTCTGACATTTCCTCACAGAGGTGAAGGAGAGCACCTTATTTTTTCCAGATGGGAGTAGAAACCTAGACTCCCTGCATTGTCTCCACTGACAGTATTAGTGGCTCATTATCTGATGGGAGGTGGTAGGGAAAATTCCTGCTCCATGTGTGATCTTCTCTGACACCTCAGCAGCAAGGGGCTGGAGGTGTTGAGGCATGTTTATAAAGCCTCATGAGGGTGAAATCTAGGCTTCCTCCTTACTCTTGGCTAATGTGAGTGTACCCACAGGTTTTTTTTTTTTTTTTTTTTTTTTTTTGGTCTCATTTTAGCTGGAGTAGAGTGATTATTGTCTAACAATTTTCTGTTTAGCTGGTTTAATTCTTTTATGGGGAAGAACAGGCTTTAGGAAGGGGGCTTTTTTTTGTTTGTACCTGATATTTGTTTCTTTCTGTCTTCTTCAACTTAAAGTCTGAGCTCTAAGAGCCAAAGAGAAAGACTGCACTGCTCTTCCCATCGTGCAAACCACAGGTGCTCTGCCTTCTTTCCACTTTTCAGAGTCTTCACTTTTTTTCTTTTCTTCTTCTTTTCGTTCTTTCTTTTTTTTTTACTTAAGGAATGAAACATAACAGTCGCCTCTCAGTATCTTTAACTCTGTGAGTTTCAATGAACTCATAATTATCACACACACACACACACACACACACACACACACGTATTTTTTAGCTTTTTATTTTTTATTTTATTTTTTCCCCATTTTATTGATATGTATGAGTGCAAAATTTAAGGTTTACATTGGTTTGGGGCATTTTGTGCACATACATATCTAGTCAAGGTAACAAGACCTTCCCCGCTTTCCTTTCAATCCACCCCCGACCCACTCCCACAACCCACTCCTCGCCCCCCATTCCCTTTATTTTTCAACAAATCCCTCAAACATGAAGTAAGATTTGTAAATGACTTACATATAGTGTTTCTTTTCTTTTCTATTTATTTATTTTGAGGCAGGGTCTCACTTCAGGCTGGTCCTGAACTCACTATGTAGCCACAGCTTGCTTCAAACTCATTACAATCTTTCTGCCTCAGCCTCCCCAGTGCTGGGTTTACAGGCATGTGCCACCACACCCAGCTTATGTGGTGCTGGGGAATCGAACCCAGGCCTTGTGCTTGCTAGGCAAGCGCTCTAAGCACCTTGCTATTCTTCCAGTCCCCATCACAGATATATTTTAGAAGTTGTAAAAACATAATTCAACTGAAAGAAAATAAGAAAGAATAACAGTAATAGTATTTGAACAACTGGAGGGACATTATTTTATTTACATTTCTTCAGTCCATCTGTCCTCATTAATAGTTTTTAATAAAAGGTGTTACTGCTTTCAAAATAAAAGTAGTGAAACCTGAAGATAAAAGCTATACATCACAGTTGGAAAATAAAGACTCACAAAATTATACTTAATTTAGAGTCAGCAAGTTATTACCTAATATGTAACCACACTAACAAAGTTTAATATAACAAACCTTTTCAGTACTTCATTTAAGCTGATTGTCACCAGGTTTTAGTGGTTTTTGTTTAAGACTGAGTAATTCCATTTTAATGACAGTAGTTTTATTGTTTTAAATAACTATGCTCTTAATTTTAAACAAAAACATAAAATTAACATTATGTTATTAAATGGGCAAGAATTTATTATAAAATGCTAATACTTAGGCTAACAGTTGGTATATTCTTACCATCTGCAAGTCATGTTATTAATGGTGAATGAGAAATGCAATTTACAGTCTTCTTATGTTTGTTTTATATATAATGTTCAGGATTTTAGTCATATTAGCAAAAGGAGTAAGGTAAAGTATGTCTAGTCTATCTTCCCTCCTTATTTTATTTTTTCCTTATTTTAAAAGAATAGAAATACTAAGCGTCCTCCCATGCTGTAATTTACATGTTGAGAAGATTAAATACTGTAACCTAAAATGAATCACAGTAATGATAATTTTAGAAAAGCACAATGCTGATCCTGAAAGGGGTATGTTTTAAACTTTGGTAACTTCATAGCAATGGTTGCAGAGACTCTACTTGTTTGCTGCAATCAAGATTATTTTTTTCAGCTTCTGTGGAAAGAACAAGAGGTCCGTGTGAATGTCGAGCCCCACTGTGTGGGTTTTTTTCTGTGGCCCAAATTTCTGAACAACTAGATTTGTAAGTGGTGAGCTTTGTTAAGGAAATCATAGTAATTATTGAATGTGCCTTTTCCATTTCTGCCCCAATGTCTCCTGAATGCATCCTCACTCACCTGGACATCGTGATCCAATTGCCTTTAAGAGTCATACACCTCCAGGCATCTTTGTATGAATACCATTTCCCATGACTGATCTTTTGGGAGTTCAAGGTTACATTTTTTAAAAGAAGAAGTCTGGATGGCAATCGGGGGCAGTGTTGATTAACAATAGGCTTCCTCAGTGATTAAAAGTGTACTTGCTAGTCAGTGAGGTGGGGTGATAAGAGAATTAGTGTCTGTCTTGCATGGAGCTGTGACAATCAAAGGTATGTCAGATGTAAGGAGACTCAGTGACTGGTACCTAGCAAGCCAATGACAAGAGGCAGCTTCTTTCCTCCCCGCTGCCCTGCCCACCTCCCATCCTGATTCCCATTTCCTCCTCCCACACCTGCCCCTTTCTGCCTTACTACTTCGTCCCTCTTTTTTGTTAGAGTCCTTGTGAAGCCATCAGAGACAGCAGTTTACGTGGTAATCAGCGTCCTCGTTAGTTTGGCGTTTAATAATTTCTAATCTGGACTAATCTATTTGGACTGGGTTCATAGCCTACATCAGATAAAAGTTTTCAGTGATCTCAACGCTACCGAGAAATTGGCAGAGATAAACCATTATACTCAAGTCATTCTAGTTAGATACAATAGCACCGTGTCATTTGGGTCTGGAGATCAGGGATGTGAAGAGATCATGTCATCCTGCCCTGGGCTTACAGTTCCTAGGCATCTGGAGAATTGCTGTTTCCCCAGAACATATAGATGACATATCATTATCACTAGAGATGAGTTGGAATGTGAGTTATGACTTAGAGCAGCTTGGGCAATAGGGAGCCAATCTCACAGAAGGCTTTTGACTAGACTAGATCATTGAGGAATTGCTCTTTCTTCACCCTCCCACGTGTCCCGTAACTTTGTAAGGTCACGAGCATTTCCACTCAGCTCAGGCTTAGTTTCTGTACTAACTGCAGCCCTGCTCCCGGCCCTGATTGTTTTGCTTCTTCACTCGTTTAGCCACTACTTTTCAGCCCTCTAATGTGCCACGACGCACGACGCACTGTTCTGCACACTGCAGTTAGAACAACAAACAAAACAGAGACCCCCTAACTTAAAGGAGCTTACATCAAAATAGAAGATAGTTGAAAATCAAATAACTTCTGAGCCACATGAGAAATTGAAGGTGGTCTTTGGAGAGGTTCATAATCTTGCTCGTGACTGGCAACCTAATTCCTTCCTTCTTCTGTGCTTCTCCATCGACAGACAGTCTGTAAATTCAAAGTGTCTTCTTCTGTCCCTCCCCCATGTCTGTCACGGGACAATACAAACACACATGAGACAGATTGAGACCCATTACTGTTACTGATGGTGTGAAATTGGAAGCGAGACTGAGTTTTTTGGGAGAAATATTCACGTGAAAGCTCCAAATTCTGGGAACTCTTTGGAAACAGGAAAGGTACATACTACTCACAAGCGTGGAGAAATATAGCCATCTCCACCTCTGCCCACCGTCAATCTCTGGCTTTGTTTTCTTAGTCAGGTCTCCGCCACCTGATCATTCTTAATTTGCCAAGAGAAGGGGAAAACTGGCCCTTGAGCCGGAACACCCAGGAACTGTGCCCAACAGGCATCCTTCATTCAGAAAATGTAGTTGTGAGGCAGGTAAGCAGGAAAAATAACCCCAGCATAGTGAGGATGCTGTTGAGAGAATTTGAATAAATCAATAAGAGCAAAGGATAAGGGTTAGTTCAATTTTGGGGGCAGCTCAGAATTTGGGGCCGACATGTGGATCTCCTGATCTGTGTATGATGGATAAGGGCTGGCTGTGTCTCCCAGTGTGCCAACTGCTTTGACCATGTGATCCTCAGTCATAATATTGCCAAATTTAACAGATAAAGTTAGGGATCTGTTAAATTTGAATTTCAGATGACTAATAAATCATGTTTTAATATAAGTATTTTCAATGTGATATTGATCTCATGCAATAACATTCTAGTGTATGTCCCAAATTGCCTGGAGCACGTATTTACACTAAAACATTATAAATTGTCTTGCTGAAATTGAAATTTAACTGGCCTCCTGTATTTTATCTGACAACGTTACCTAGGTGCAGTGAAAACTGCTATGTAAGGGAAAGACAGGTTTCATTTTTTTGTCTGCTTTTAGGGGCCTGAGTCCCAAAGCAGGAAAACAGGATTTCACGTTTCATGGATAGACGATTCAATGAAGGCCATAGGGAGAACCCCCTGGGTGGCTTAGAATTAGAAAACTGTAAGAAGTTCACCCTGTCCTAGCTGACTGTTGCCTCACTTTCTATCCTGCACTCATGTTGGGGCCTTTTTATGGTACTACTTTTGGGAATTTCATGACGGACACCCGCCTACAGTCAGTCCTTGTTGTTTAGTCCATTTCAGTGACCATTATTGGCTCAAGTTGGCCCCATTTTCGTTCAAAGTATAGATAGTCATTGATTCCCCAAACACCATGTCTCTGAGGTGTAATAGAATTTGGAATTCATGTTTATATAAATTTTTTTAAAAATAAAATGGTAGGCTATTAGTCACCTAGAAAAAATAAAATAAAATAAAATAAATAAAAATGGAGTGGTAGGGTTGAGAAGGGGAAGGGAAAGGATTATAATGTTAATGGGATATGTATCTGTACAAAATACCCAAGCTCAATGTAACCATTGGGTATTTCATATATATATATACTAATAAAAATGAAGGAAAAAAGAAATACATGTGGACAAATATAAATAAATATTATCTGTAGTAAGGGAAAAAGAAAGAAAGAAAGAAAGAAAGGAAGAAAGAAAAGAAAAAAGAAAAAGAAAGAAAGCTGTAAGAGCCCTTTCAGCTTTGACATTCTAAAAATCTCAGAGTCTCCAGGGATTTTGTGAGGATGAAGCAGTGGTGATAATGGAGGAGGCTGGGCCTGAGGAATGGAAGCCCCCAAATAGCCTTGACCATTTCTTTTTTGGTATCTGCGTAGTGGGATGCATGCTGCTGCCGGGCACATGACCTTCTCTGTGGAAGGAAAGGCAGAGCTGCTGCAATATTCCAAATGCGCACACTGTCAATGATTCTGCTCTTGAATCTCACACCCATTTCTGACATAGCACAGCTCAGAAGGCTACTCCAGGGGAGGCTCAGTTTAACTCTGGGCCTTTGCCCAGCGTCTTTCTCCACCCTTCCTTCTTTCTTCTGATGACAGTGTTAGCAGCAACCTATATGTGTACTCCATTTCCCAGTTCACTGAGTGACCAGCCACCTGTTACTCATTATCTCCTGTTTACGAATGAGGAGACTAAGCCTTAGAAACCTGCCCAGTGCCACACTCACTGAATCTCCATCCATTTGGGCATTTTTCTAACAAATGTCGGTGAATGTTTACTATGAGATTTGCAATGGAGTCTGAGCTATGAGAACAGTAACACTGAAAATCACCCAGATAGTTTTGCGACCAGGAGCAGGTGAGGAGTCAGGGCCAGGGGGACATATGTGTGAACAGGTTGGAATAACGGAAGTCCTTAAGGCCAGGCTTGATATCAGTGAGGAACCTGTGGATCACTGGATCCCATGGAGGGACGTTTTCCTCTCCAGAAAGCAGTACTTCCTGTCTTTTCAGGTCTGCTTCAGTCTGCACTTGCTGTCTTGGTGCCAGCCCCCAGTAGTGTCCTGGGGGTCCCAGGCACTTGGCCTGTAGCCCACCTCCAGCTGGGCTGATGCAGCTTCTCCTTAACAGGAAACTGTAGATCCTGTCCCTGCTGTGCTTGCTTAGCTCCTTGCAGAATGTTTCTCTTCCTCTGCACCACCCTCTAGTCCAACTCTTTTGTCAAACACACTTTTTTTGTGGAATTCCAATGGCAAACAGATTAAAGGAGACCTAATGTTCCAGAATCCTCTGTTAGCCTCTCCCTCACTGTCCCTACTGCATTTGTCCCTGTAGCAAGTCTCTGGAAGCCCTAGGTTGGCAGAGATGTCAGAAACCAGCATCTGGCTTCACTAGTCAGCACAAGACCTTCTTGGCCTGCAGGCCCCTCTCATAAATGGTGGCCTAAACTAAATTCATCATTTGCTCCACCCACTGTGCAAAAATTTCTCCTTCAAAGTTCCCAATCTCTATTGTCAGTCCAGGGACCGAGTCAGAATGTTGGCCATCATCGCATATAGCTTCTCTTCTCCCGCTCCTGCACACCACATGCCCAGGGCAGAATTTCTTCTGTATTCTAGAGGTTTTTTTGTCCATCACCTGTATTCAGTGACTGTGAAGATGAAGTTTTGCTCCCCAGTGGGGGAACAATCGTAGAAAATTTCCCTAGTAGGATCCTGGATCCTGATAAGAGGTGAGCTACCCTCAAACCAAACCATGAAGTCAGTCTAATATGGAGAGAGATGTAGGTTAAAAGGCAAAAATTTTCATGAGCCACTGTGGGGACTTACACCATGAGCCAGTGTTCCTGTGTGGAGGTGGACCTGGTCCTGCAAGTCAGCATTAGAAAGAGGAAAAGGGTGAGCAACTACCCTGTGCCCAAAAGTTGTCCTTTGTTGCCATTTGGTTCAAGTCATCGTTTCTGCTCAGAAGCTGACCTCATTTTCTTAGTGTCCTGTGGTTAAGGCCAGGGTTGTCATCCTGGAGACTGCCCTGCCACCTTTCTCAGTCTCACGTCTCCCAGCCCCTTCACTGGGTTACCATTCCAGATAAGCAGGTGACCCATACCCAACATTCTCCACCTATCTCCTCACGTATCTCTCTTGAATGGTGCAAGGCCAGATGCAGGGAAGGTACCCAGACTAGGGCAGAGACCGTGGTGGGTGATCACCAATGGGTCTCCTCTCTGGAGGCATCTGAGCCTCAGAAAGGAGAGGGTTCAAGTTGGGTCTCTGTTTCAGAGGAGAGAGGAGAATGATATGTTATGTACATCTAGAATCTGACCACTTCCCACCACCACCACTACCCCTTGATGGGCCTGAGGCATTATTGTCACCTCCTACACAGGATTATTTCCCCAGTCCCTCAAAGGTCCTCTATTTCCTTTTTGTCCCTTTGAGAAACAAGTCAGTGCTGTCTCTTTTCTAAAGCTCCCCATTTTGTGAAGAGTAAAGCTAATTCTGCACCTTGGCCTCCACAGCCCTCTGTGACCTGGTATCTGCCAATCTCTCTGACCTCACCTACTCAGTTCTTCTCACTCACTTGGCCGTAGTCTTCTTGCTGCTCCTTGAAACCTGCCAGGCCCATCTTATTTAGGGGCTGTGTACTGACTGTTCCTTTTTCCTGAAACATACTCAGTCCTGAGAGCCAGATGTCACTTCATCATCTCCCTCAAACTTGTGCTCAAATGCCACCTTCTCAATGCAGCCTTCCCTAACTACTCCTTTGGAACTCATGCAGCTTGTTCTTTCTACCCAACTCTTTCCTACTGTTCAGCACTCAGTATTTTGCATTTTTCTTACTTTGTTCCAACATTTCACCCCTAACATTGATCATCTCATACAACATAATGAAGTAATTAATTAATTTCTATCATCTGTCTTCCCATGCCAGAAAGTAAACTTCTCGCTGATATGAATTCGTTTTGGTTTATCTTCGTCACCAATGTAACCCAGCTGTGTAGAACAGTGCCTGGCATATACTGTATTTTCAAAGTGATACGTTGCCTTAAGAAACTGTTCTAGTCTTTCCCTCTTCTGTGTTTTTGGCCCATAGCACACACTGGCTGGACTGAGGCCTTTACCTTCCCACATCACCATTGCACACGGACACACATATGGAAATGCTGCCTGCCAAAGTGGATATAAAAACAAACCTGCATTGACAACTAGATACATATTTCCCTTTGTATATATATTCTCAGGTGCAGTGGCCACAAGTGCACGTGGACATGCATTGAGAAATCAGAATTTTAACATTTATTTTTTATTGGAACCTTAATCTTTGTGAAAAAATTCTATTTTAAAAATTCAAACCTAAGGATAGTCGAGAGAATCTTAGAGTAAATGCTCACCACTTAGATTATACAGATAATATTTTACTATATTTGATTTATCACCTATCTATCCATCAATACATTCCTTTATCCACTCATCAATACATTTTGTGTGTCTGTGATACTGAGAGTCAAACCCAGGGCCTTCACCCTGCACTACATATCGAGATAGTTTGTTTTTAATTTTTTATTTTGGGACAGTGTCTTGCTAAGTTGCCCAGGTAACTTATGATCCTGTTCCCTCAGCCTCCTAGAGTATTGGGATTACAGGCCTGTATCACCAGAATTGGCTCATCACTATATTTTATATGCATTTCAGGATAAATTGCAGACATCAGTGCTATTCACTGTAAACACTTCAGCGTGTTTGCTTTTGAGGTAAAATTGACCGACAGTGAAATAACCAAATCTTAAGCACAAGTTCACTGAAATTTCACGAATGAATTGTTGGTCTATGTGACTGAAAGCCCTGGCAAGACAGAAAACATATTGTTACTCCCAGAATTTCCATTGAGACTGCTCGTAGTAGATCCTCTAGCAGAGGCAAACCACAACTCTAAAGTTTTCTCGCATAGATTAGTTTTAACAGATTAGCCTAAAATCTCATATACAGAGAATGGTACAGTATGTACTAACATTTCTTAAGTCTTTCAATAGAAATGTGCTCAGCACCTACTAATGTGTTCACAATGCACATGTAATGTCTCTTTACTGTGATTAACAAGCTTTCTGAGATTGACCAAAAAGCCAAAGGTATCTCGAGGCTTGGCCTATAGCCTCCTCTCTTCAGCCGTCTAGTTACAGTTCCACTGAGAGACTATAGAAACGAAAGCAGAGATGGAGGACCTATGTCTCATCTGAATGTTGGGCTCTCTTCTGTCGATTACTCCCCACCATTCCACAATGACCCCGAGGCCTCTTAACAGCCTCACCCCTACCCACTTACTTCCTACGCCGGGGCTCCATCCTGGCTTCTTCATCCAAGTGTGCAAGGGAGTGTCACAATCTCAGCTCAGGCCAAATTCAAATGGGTAAAAGTGCAGGTATATAGATAGCTGGAAGGAAGTGGCCAAGCAGAGGCGTATATGGGTCTGCAATCCTGTGAAGGGTGTGATAGGGGGTGGAGACTGAGCAGCTGCTGGAGAAGAAGGCATGAAAAGAGGAAACATCACAGGCCCCTGCACAGTTAGCGCTGGGCAGCTGAGCAGCACTTACCTGGAGCCACGGGGATCCTGGGCATAATGCTCTTGCCCTCCAGGAAGGACCTCAAGACCATGCTGGAGGTCTTTGCTGTTTTCCAGTGGGCCCTCAGTGCCTTCCTTATTGGTGAGTCTTCAGGGCTTGGTAGAGGGTGACAAACTCTCCTGGCTTGGTAGGCACGCTCAGATTGAAGTTGTCCCAGGCAAACCAGGACAATTGGTCTCCCTGGACTGAGGCCTGACCCATGTGGGTATAATACTGTGAGATCCATGAGTGACTGCATGGGTATGTGTGTATGATTGGACACGTGCCCGTGTGAGAGCGTATGCACGCACATGTGTGCATGTGTCCCTATGGCGGGTGTGTGGGCTAAGCCCTCAGGGGTCTGTGCTGGGTATGAAGGGCATGTTGTGGGGTGATTGAGATCAGTTCCACTGAGACTGGCCACGGAGAAGGGTTTGGCTGCAACCGCAGGGACTTAAGCAAACCATCAGTGCGAGAGAATTGACCTGATGGCAGAGGGAGGCCCTGGAAACCTGTTGTCTAGAGGAATTCAACTGTTTACCCATTTGTTTTATTCAACACTTGTACCATAAACACTTTGTGAAAGTACTTACATGGCTGGCTGTTGTGTCCCAGCTGCTGAGATAAGCCATCACTATGGGAGGGGTGCCTGGAAAAGCTTCTTGCCTGTCCACTGCTTCATGTGAGTACTAGCTGCAGTCGATGGCAAGAATTAAGTGATCTCATAAGCTATCTGGGGATAAAGAATGTAGGCAGGCCCTGGGAACTTCGAGCTGGCACAGGAACATGCCAGCAAAGAAGGAGGGCAGCCATGGCTTACTTCGACTCACCACCACATTGAAGGCTAGAGAAAAGGCGGCCTTGGGTGGATACCAAGACCCTCTAATACTGAAAACAACAGTGTGAATTAACCTAGGAATGACTATAGAGCTGGAAGATACAAGACAGAAGTACATACCTTGCAATTTCACGTCTTATTTCATTACAGCTTATGCCAACCTTTATGATAGAAACTATTATTGTACATAATGATCCTTGCTGATAGTTTCACGCACATAACGATAGCTAACACGTGTAATATGAGCTAACATTTTTTGCCCCCTTTTTCATGCCAGGTACTCCTCCAAGCACCTTATGTGGCTAATAATCTCCATTGTACCAATGAAGAAGCTGAAGCTCATGTAATGGAGGTGACCTGTCCAAAGCCCCAGGGCTAGTTCCCGGGGGAGCTGTGCTGGGAATGGAGCTCATCGGAGCCTGAGCCCAGCCTGGGAGCTCTTTTCTTTGTCTCTTGCACCTGCCCACTGACTGCTGGTCGGGAGCCTGGGCGTGGAACCTGGGTATACACTAGAACAGGGATGAAGTGGGGAGCGAGGCCTTCTGCATATGTCCAAAATCCCGACTGTAAAGAGGAAAAGGCAAGATCAGAATGACCTCCTACTAAAGGCAGGGGTTGTAGTTGAACCCGTGTTCTCCCCTCTACCACGTGACCCAGGCAAAGTCTCTCCCCGGGAAAGGCTGAGTTTCATATCTGGCCAGAGAAGCAGCCATCTTCACTGTCATTTCTTCAGCTGCTGGGTCTCAAAAACATTGGAGTTGAGGGAGAATATTTCTGCTGTCTAAGCTGTGGTTTCTTCCACCGAGTTAATAAGATTATTAGGCCTTGGCACCAGCGTTCTCAGAAATTTGACTCACAGGCCTTGCAGGACCTGTATCCCATTCTTGCCTGTATGTGATGCTTTGACCTAAAAGTTGTAGGACACTGGGTTCTGTTTTACAGATTGCATATCCCTTATCCGAAATGCTTAGAACCAGAAGTGTTTCAGGTTTCAGAATTGTTTTAGTGTTCTGAAATATTTACATACACATAGTGAGCTACCTTGGAGGGGGACAAATCTAAACATGAAATTCTGTTGTTTTATATATGCCTTACACTTATCATCTGGAGGTAATTTTCCATAATATAGAATTTTTTATTTGTGATATCATATCAGTGCCCCCAAAAGTTTAAGGTTTTCAGATTCAGGATGCCCAACCTATTATTTTTTTCTTTTTCTTTTCCTTTTTTTTTTTTTAACAGTGCTGGGAATCAAACCGAGGGTCTCATGCATGTCACCAAGCCAGTGCTCTAATAGAGCCACACCCCCAGCTTTGCATGGTCTTTTCTGAGTTCTTGTCCTGTACCCAGACCTGGCTATGTTCCCATTTGATAGGAGAGTCCCCAAGGCCTAAACACTGATACTGCATTCAGAGGGAAGAATGAAGGCCGCCCTGGGCCAGGTCCCTTAAAAGTGATTGCAGCCTTTAGAATGGCACCTTTCCATCCTCAATCTGATTCCCAAGGTCACTCCTCAGAGATAACCATTTTAGCTAACTAGATAACATTGTTGTCTAGAAGTTGTGGAAATTATTTATGTATGTGCACACACAAGTGGCAGTCTAATGTAGGTGTTGAAAATACAGTCTCTAGAGCCAGATTGCCTCTCTTCAGATGTCAGACTAATGGCAATCTGTGCAATCTTTAGCAAGTGACTTGTCTTCTCTGAGCCTTGTTTCCCTCTTTTGTAAAATGAGTGTAGTTAAGGAACATTCATCAGGATAGGGTAGGCATGCAGCAGTGACATATTAACCTGAATTCTCAGTGTCTTTAGTCAGCAAATGTTTATTTCTTATCTATGCAGAATCTTCCCAACAGATTAGTGGCAGCCTCTGCTCACTGTGGACACTAGTGGTCAGGCTGAGGTTTGTACCACCAAACTGTGATGCTGCAAAATGTGGCTTTTGGGGTTACTACCGCACGGGGAAGAAAGCAGGAGCAAAGCCCTGCTCACCTCTCACTCCCTCCTGCTGGCTGTGACACATAAACAACGAGTCACAACCTTGTTTTGAACTTCCTCGGTTGTAAGTGGAGTTGATCATTTTTCCTAGGTTCATCAGCAACTAGTACTTATTTTTCCATATTTTTTGTCCACGTTTTTATTGGTTTTGAGTTGGCTCCTGAAGGACACAAGGGAAACAGGTGAAGAAGGGGTGAGTGTTGAGTGCAAAGAGTGGGCGGGAGGTGGAGAGGGCTTGTGCGGCTGAGGGACTGGCCACAGTTGCGTGAGATGAGGGAATGAGAGGATACAACTGGTGTTTGATACGTGTTACTGAATGAGTGAAAGAGGGAAGAAAGACTGGAGAAGCCATCAAGGAAAGCTTACACAAAACATTGAGAAACGTGGAAAGGAGTTTGGACTTCCTCCTGATGGCCATGTGCAGCCCCAATAAGGCTTGGCACAAGGTGACAGCATCTGGTGTGCACTTTCGGAAGCTCATTGTAGCTCTGCACAGCAAGTTCACTGTAGGAAGCTGGAGTAGAACAACAATGCCAGGTGAGAGTTAGTGGTGATTTGAACCAGGCTACTAGTTAGGGGGATGAAGAGAAGAGGAGAGATTCAACATGCCGGAGAAGTAATACGACTTGATGATCGGAAGATTATCAGTGAGAGAGAAGGAGAAAGCAACGCTGAGGGTTCTGGTCCCAGAGAAAAGCGAAGTAGGAGAGGGCTGGAAAGACACGAGCACAGGGAGATAACTGTCCCAGAGTTTTTTGTTTGTTTTTGTTTTTTGAGACAAGTTCTCACTAAACTGCTCAAGCTGGGCTTCAACTTGTGATCCTTCCTACCTCAGTGTCTCAGAATGGTGAGATTACAGGTATGCATGTATTACCATGCCTGGCCAAGAGGACTCCTAACTATGGCCTGACTCTGAGGTATACACAGAGGCAGTATTGTACTGTCAAAAGAGCTGTAAGTCCTGGGAAGTATGTGAGACCCAAGGCTGATCTTTCCCTCACAAGCTCACGTGGGGGAGGCGGGGCCTCCCCCTTTAGGCCTTCCTAACTCTTCACTCTAGAAGTAGAATGGTATAGTTTGGGCTCTAAAGACCTGGAGAGAAGATCCTTGCAGTAAGTCCGTGAGATAGGGCAAATATTGATAGTTTAATTCCAATTTTGCAGATAAGGAAGTGAAGCTTAGCCATGTCTTTGATCATGCACATAATAAGTGGCAGAGATAAGATTCATCCCATTGTAATGTGCTCACAAAATGGCCCCATCACTGGCTAGATTTGAGTAAAGCCTAGGAGAACATAGAGGATGTCCTCTGGACTAGACTTCCGCCTCTCTTTAATTCTCAAATAAGTCAACAGTTTCATTTGACCATTTCTAAATTTTGCTATTTGGAATATACAAACTATTACTATGTTATGATATAATGATTTTAGACATTGTCTATTGACTTCCTAATATTGAAGATGAAAATTTGGCTCTATACAATAATGATACAACTTCCTTTTCCTCTCCCCTCCCAAATTTGTTATAGCACAGATTTCATAGTCATGCTCAGTTAATGCCTATGGCTAGGAAATATCATTCAGAACTGAGCTATTTAATGTACCAAAATTAAGTTTCCTTTTTTGTATGATTTATTTTTTTCCTGTTGTTAGTAATTGGCTCATTTTAAATTTCTTTTTTATTCTATTAGATATCAGTTATCATTGCTTCATTGTCAAGCTCTCTGCAGACATGTTAATCTTTCAAAAATGTGCAAACACATCAGGAATCTACAAGTCTCCTACTCTTCTTACTCCCATAAGGACATCACTGTTGGAGCCCAGCATCTTCCTGTTACTATCTTGCTTTGTGCACACCTGTCATTGCCTGGGCACTGGAGGCAACTTAAATAAAAAAAAAAATTAAGAAGGTGCTCACTTTCAGAGATACGAGATTGTTGGGCTACTGCTCACATAGCCCCAAGAGTGAATGTTTCCTTAAACTTTTGCCCTCGAGGGTTTACTCACTTCTTCCCAGCCTTGGCCGTGCTATCAGTCCTCCTTTATTGGGTCCCTTTTTTTCCTGTGTCATATGCCTCCCCCCCCCCATTTTATTGATATGTATAAGTGCAAAATTTAAGGTTTACATAGGTTTTGGTCATTTTGTGCACATACATATATAGTCAAGGTAACAAGACCTTCCCTGCTTTCCTTTCAGTCCACCCCCTACCCACTCCCACGACCCACTCCCCCCACCCCAATTCCCTTTATTTTTCATCTTGAGTTCTGTGAGATAATTGTCATCTGGGCGTTCCTCTTTCTTGATTTACGTTCTAATTTTATTTTCATGGTACTGGGGAATGAACTCAGTGTCTTCACATTGAGCTACATCCCCATTCCCTTTTATTTTGATAGAAGGTGTCACCATGTTGCCTAGTGCTGGCCTGGAACTTGTGATCCTCCTGCCCTAACTCTCTGAAGAGCAAGGATTACAGGCATGTCCCCAATTTATGCCCTTGTACATCCTCCAGTAGTTTTCTGAGAAAGGGATGTAGGAGTGAAATTATCTGAGACTGTATATAAATGAGATCATCTGTATTCTACTTTCATATTTGATTAATAATTTGGCTGCCTATAGTATATCTTAGCTTTTATAATATTTTGTACATGTACAGAAGCTCCTCAAATTACCATGGGGCCAGGTAATCATAATGTGAAAATATCATGTACTAAAAGTATATTTAATACATCTAGCCCACTGACTGTCATGGCTTAGCAATATGGTCCACTGTTGCATATCTGTTGTTACTCCTCATGATCATGTCACTAACTGGGAGCTGCTGCTCACTGCTGCTGCCTAGCATGTGAATACTACATATCAGTATCCCAGAAAAAAGATAAAAATTCAAAATTTGAGTATGGTTTCTATTGAATACATAACACTGCACCATCATAAATTTGAAACACCGTAAGTAAAGATAGCCTAGTAAGGTACTATATGTACTTGAATCTAGAATTTTTTGGTTCAGTTGTTAAGAGAACAATCTTTCCATTGTCCAGTTGTGTAGGGGAGAGAACTTGAGGTTCTAACAACATCCTTGGCAAAAATCCAGACAACCATCCAATTTTTGAGCCTGTTAGAACCTCAAGTCTATCCTAGATTCTCTAATGCAAACAGGCATGTTTCTTGTAAGCATCTCTCTTGCCAATGACTAGATTTTAGCTTTCTCTATTCTCAGTCAGGTACCTCTGCCTCTCTCTTTTTTAGATAATGCAAATATTTGTTATCACTCATCCATGGTTATTACCTAATTCTTTCACCTTGCAGAACTGTATGTACAAAAAATTTTGATGATAGTTTTCATGGGGCTGTATCAGGATGACAAGACAAAATGTGTGTTCAGTTAGAAGTTTTTTCCCCCCTTTGGTCTTCTCTAACCCTTATTTTGACGAAATGTACTAGTTAGTGTTTCATTGCTGCGGTAGAACACCTGACATACACAAATTAGAAGGAGGGAGTTTATTTTAGCTGGCAGTTTCAGAAGGTCGCAGTTCATTCATGATGGTCAGCAACAGTGGAAGTATGTGGCTGAGATGGTGGTGGAGGCAGCTCCTCATGGCATTGCGAACAGGTAGCCAAGTCTCTGAAGGAAGGGAGGAAGTAGCAAATATCCTTCCAGGTTCTGTCCAGTGATTTTTCCCTTCTGAGTTCAGGCTTAGTGTCTGCCCTTTCCATGTTTAAGCTCCTAATCCATGACACACCTATAATCTATAATCTACCACATGCCTATTTTCCACTACATACCTATAATCCACCCCTCCAGACCAGGCCCTTATCTCCTAATAGCAAATGGTTCCATAGATAATCCCTAGCATCCAAATATGTGAGACTTTTGGGGGACATTCCAAATCCAACCCAAAATTTTCTTTCCCTAGCCCCCAAAAGACTCATGTCCACCTCCTCATACAAACTGTGTTTAGTCCTTCTGTAAGAGTTGCCAATGTCTTAATAGTTCCAGAACTGCTAAAAAGAAAAGTCCAAGTAAAGTCCAAGTCCAAAGTCTTCTCTGAGATGCAAGGCAAACCCTCAGCTGTGAGCTCCCATGACAATCAAAGAAAGGTTAAATACCTCCAGAATACAATGGCACAGGGTAGCCATTTATATCCAAAAGGGAGGGATAAGGAAGATAGAAAGCAATCAGACCAAAACAAGTTCCAAACCCAGCAGGGCAGGGATTAAATCCTATAGCTGCATTAAATCCTGTATTTCTGTTTCTAGCACTTGGGATAAACTGTGGGGGGATGTGAGCTCCAATGGGCTTGGGCGGCCCTGTCCCTACATTGTTGCCCTCCAGCTGCAACCTTCATAGCTTCTGTTTTGGGCTGGCTCAGTTCATAGCCTATGGCTTTCCTCTGCAAGTGATCCATGCTCCTGGCACCTCCAAATTTTCAGGCTCTTTGCTGCAGTTTCAGATTCACCTTTACAAATTCATGTACTGCCCTTCCAGGGGCACACTGCCTGGCCTGCAAGGCCCTCTTCTGAAGTCTGGGTAGAAGCCTCCATTACTCCAACACTCTCGCATTCTGCATGCCTGTGAAAGTAGTGCCACGTGGATGATGCCAAGGCTCACCACTGGTTTGAGCAGCAGTCTGGCCCCCTTGGACACTGATGAGGTCTCTGAGGTTTTAGATGACTAAACTTCTTGGGGATTGTCTTAGTTACTTTTTTGTTGCTGTGACTCAATACCTGACACCCACAAATTTAGGAAAGGTTTATTTTAGATCACAGTTTCATATGGTCACAATCCATTCAGGGGTGGCCGGCAGCAATCAGAGTACAGGACAGAGGCAGAGGTGGAGGCAGCTTCTCAGGACATCACAAACAGGAAGGCAAGCTGAGACCAGTTGAGACTAGTCCCAGTCCTCCAGGAAGGCAGGTGCAGCTTATGTATCCTTTCAGGTCTCCGCCCAGCAATTAGCCCCTCCTGCATCCAGGTGTGGCCAATACACACCGTTAATCCTAACTCACACGCCTTTAGTCTTAACTGTAATCCACCCCTCCAGACTAGACCCCAACCCACCAACATCACGTGGTTCCATAGACAATCCACAACATTAAACTACATGAGACTTTTGGGGGACACTCCAGATCCTAACCACAACAAGGATTTACGTTCCTAGGCTGCCCTGCAGGATGCCTAGGGAGTCTCTTTTCAAAGCAAAGTTCTTTACCTTTCCACCCTTTCACTGATAAAGGGTAAGGTCTTGCTGATTCCTGAAACACCCTCAAGGCCTCTTTTTTTTTTTTTTTTTTTTTCAAATAATCCTGATTGCAAGTGCTTGGTTTCTTTTCAATGCTAATCTCTTTAACTTCCCTTGCTCATCAGTCTCACCATTGCAGGCCCTTTCAGTCCTGTAAAACTGAAAAAAATTTATACTATTTTTCTCTGCCATTTTTTTCCTGCCTGTCTCCATAGAGTTGGCTAAAAGCTACAACCACAGTACCCAACTGAAAGTGTGAACGTTGGGTTGCCTTGAGATTTTCTCCACCAGATTTAGTAGTCCACTGCCCGTGATCTCAGTTTTGGGCAAAGTCCTTGGACAAGGGCAAAATGCCAACACACTATGAGCCAGTGCATAGTACATATGGTTTTTAACCCACTTGCTACAGTCTTCCTTCCCATCTAAGACTTCTGGAGGCCAACCTTTCCAATCCACATGTCCGTTAGCTTTCTGGTCTTCTGAGCTCCAACCAGAATCTCCCATCAAGCTTGACTCAGAGCACTCCAAGACTTCTCTAGCCAGCAACCTCAAAACTTTCCAAACTCTTCCCGCAAACCATATGGTCAGGTAAAGTCACAGCAAGAACTCTACTTCTTTTGTATGAATTTCTGTCTTACCTTTTTGTTGCCAGGACAGAATACCTGGCACCTACAACTTTAGGTAGGAAAGACTTACTTTAGCTCAGTTTCAGAAGGTAACAGTTCCTTCATGAATGACCAGCAAGTGTGGAGGCATGTGGCAGAGGAGGAGGTGGGGCAGCACCTCACAGCGTTGCAAAGAGGAAGCCAAGTTGGGGAGGAAGAGAGGAAGTAGCATATACCCTCCTAGGTTTTGTCCCAGTGATCCACCCCCTCTGGGTCCAGCCTCAGTGTTCCACCCCTTACAGGTGTAAGCCTCTAATCCACCACAAGCCAGTAATCTATAACCTACCACACACCTATCATCTATGATCTCTACCCCATGCCTATTTTCCACCCACACCTATAATCCACCCCTCCAAACCAGGCCCCCATTTCCTAATAGCACGTGGTTTCATAGATAATCCATAATACCCAAATACGTGAGACTTTTGGGTGACATTTCAGATCCAAACTACAATACCCACTTCCCCACAATCTTACAGCTATTTCAAAAAAACAAAACAAAACAAAACAACAACAACAACAACAAAAAATGGAGTCCAGTAATAATTCCAAGTGAACTCAGCTCCCTGACTTATCTCCAGTAACTCTTTTCCAATATTCTAACCTGTAGCATTTTTGTCTTATTGGAGCTTAATGCATACAAAATTCTAGTTCAGCTTGCATTTTCCTTTGTCTCTTGTTTACTTCAAACCTGGCTGAAGGTGGGTATTTGTTTTCTCTCCTATCTCCTCCACTGATGCTTAACAGAGATGTGGAGCAGAATATATGAGTTGGAGGAAAGCTGTTCAAGGATCCCCCAGATCTCTGGTGGCCGGCCACCAGTGGCACCCTGCCATTGATCATGCTGTACCCAGAGCCCAGTGAAGTGCTGGGGCAGATCCCGAGGGTAGAGCACTCATGGTGTGAAACACAATTTGGTAGGAAAACAGCCTTCTAGACATGAATCAGGTTCCCAAAGCCAAAGATGAGAGGGAGAGTGGTACGTGGTCCTGTGGGCCATGTGCCAGTGTGAATGAGAGTGACGAGTGGCCCTAGGTGAGTATGTACTATGTGCGTGATCAGAAATCAGGAGAGAGGGTCAGTGTGGAGACTGTTTCCAATCCATTCACTCTGGGTTGGGGTCCCTCCAGTAATCACAGTGGCCCTTGTCAACCTCTACCTGCTGGTGTTCACCTCATACTGGCCCGTGACTGTACTCATTTTCACCTGGCTGGCTATTGACTGGAAGACACCTGAGCGAGGTAAGGCCTCTCCTGGGCTGAGTTGTCATTTGCTACCTGCTCTTCCCTCTTCTGCCTTCTAATTCTGAGAGGCTGTGGCCAATTCCTCGATAGCCCTTCCGTCTGTTCCTCCCTGGGCTAGAGAAGCTGAGTGAAAGGATCCTTTTAAGATGTCAGAAAGGCCCCCGAATCACAGCTGGTGTGGAGTAGGGAAGGGGCAGCGAATGAAGTGGAAAATCAGACGACCTTAAATTGGCCCAGACATGCCCACATTTGTTATCACTTAAGAGGCCAGGAAGAGGGGAGAGGGTGGGGGTAGGGGTGGGGGTGAGAGCACTGTCACAGGCCCAAAAGGGCCTGAAAGAGGATGGTAGGGGTGAACATGGCTTGGCGGCACTGCTCTGCTTTTAGGTGGCCGCCGGTTCAATTGTGTGAGGCGGTGGAGACTGTGGAGACACTATTGCAGTTACTTCCCTATCAAGGTGAGTAGCTCTAAACCTCAGGTGGATAACAAGCCGGTTCCAATACTGGTGCTGGGTAAGGATTGGGCTGGAGGTGTCATCCACATGGGGGCCTGTGAACGTGACATCCTGGGAGTTGTGCATTGCCTAGTCTGCATGGCCAGACCTATCAGCCCTTTCCCTTCCAGGTCTCTGGCCCAAAGAAGAGTCCACTTCTCTGACTACAGAACCCCTGACTCTTTTTCTCCACAGATTTTGAAGACTCATGATATTTCCCCCAGCCACAACTACATCCTTGCTTGCCACCCTCATGGAATTTTGTCCCATGCATGTTTTGGCAATTTTGCCACTGACGCCACAGGCTTCTCTAAGATCTTTCCTGGAATCACCACCTACACACTCACACTGGGAGCCTTTTTCTGGGTGCCTTTGCTCAGAGACTATGCCATGTCTTTAGGTGAGTTGGCTTCTAGAACATAAAGCCAAAATAGGGGCTCCACAAGGGAGAAGTGGAGGGATGGATCAGAGCAAAGGCAACTGTGCGATGAAACTCTGGCTGCCCTTAATTTACCTTCCTGAGAGGGAGCTCCTTGCTCTCTCCTTTGAAGAGGGAAGGAGGAAAATTAGGGGAATTGGAAAGTAGTCAATGACCTGTTGGCCTTTTCTGTCCACCAGGGATCTGCTCTGTGAGCCAGTCCTCCATGGACTTTCTGCTTAGCCACAAGGGCACAGGAAACATGCTCATTGTGGTGGTTGGTGGCCTAGCTGAGTGCAGATACAGCCTTCCAGGCTCTTACACCCTGGCCTTGAAGAATCGCTGTGGCTTTGTGCGCATGGCCCTTCGGCATGGGTAAGGGCAGCCCTTGTTCAAAGGCGGGGTGGCAGGGGTTCCAAAAGCATAGCAAGGAGGAAGGCAGGAGGTTTGATGAAGCAGAATCTAAGGAGAGGCAGAAGTATAGATCCATTGTTACAGACTTGAGTCGTCACTAATATCTATAATTTTGTCAATTAAAATTTTTTTTAAAAAAGGGGAAGGAAAACTGCCTGTGGGATGGAACAGCTGGAGCCAGGTCTTGGAGGCATTTTAGCTCATGAAGAAAGTGGAGAGGACAGATCCTTAGCCTGTCATTCTTCCTATTAGCCTCTCATATGGGCCAGTCCCTCTATACAAAGGGACTTGCTGCAACCTCAGCTCAGAGCTAAGGAAAGCATGTGGGTAAAGGAAAGGAAGTCAGAAGAAATGGCCCTTGGGTCCGGTCCCACAGAGGTTCTTAGGTGTGCCGGGGCTTGCTTCCTTTAGTTTACTGCTACTTTGTCCTCACAGGCAGCCTGGGCTAGGCAACAGAGCCCCACCCTACCTAGCATGGGCTTAAGATACAGCTAGACTTCAGGCTAGGGAGCCTGTGGGCTAACCCAGGGAGCGCTGGTGGTCAGAATGTCTGTCATTCAGGAAGTCCTTATCTTTCTGTATATTAAAGGACATGCTTTCCTCTGCAGGGTAGCCCTAATCCCTTCCTATGCCTTTGGGGAGGAAGATCTCTACGATCAGCATATTTTCACTCCTGGGGGCTTGGTCAACTGCTTCCAGATCTGGTTCCAGAGGTTAACACACATCTACCCTTGTGCTTTCTATGGGCGTGGCTTCACCAAGAACTCTTGGGGCTTTCTGCCCTATGCTCAGCCTGTAACCACCGTTGGTGAGTGGATTCTTCCGTGAGTAGCCTTGGTCTAGGATCCAGGATCATATCCTGAAGCTGAACCTAAGCTCTGGCTGTGCTGAGAGGCAGGGAGGCTGGCTAGTGTGAGTGGCAAGATGGGGATGAGGGCGAGGAGAAGCTCGGTGGACACCTGGAGCCCATTCTGAGCAGTGAGCTATTCTGATGCTTTTCCTTTTTCCTTTCTGTCTCCCCTGGCAGTCGGGGAGCCTCTACTGCTGCCCAAGATTGAGAACCCAAGCCAGAAGGATGTGGATAAATATCATGTGCTCTATATTGATGCTGTACGCAAACTGTTTGATGAACATAAGACCAAGTTTGGCATCTCAGAGACCCAGGAATTGGAGATAATTTGACACACATCCCCAGCCTGGCCGGAAGGTGTGGGACTGGTGGAAACAGGACAAGTCTCATATGGGGATCCTACTTGTAATTTGACCAGTCCTCATCAGGGGAGGGGCTGTTCATTTGCTTGTTTTTTGCACCCATTTTTTTTTCACTTCTATTTCTTTCTCCTTCTAGCTCTTTTCCTTTTCTTTAAAGCTATGTCGAGATTGCCCCAAGAGACAGGGAAGACCCTAGGGGAAAGGTGCCTTGCAGGCTTCCTCACAAGGGCACCAGCATTGAGGGAGAAAAACTAGACAGAATAAAATGACAATCTTCTGATACTGAGTATGCCCCAATTAGTCTGTACAGGGGTCTCTAGGGACCCCAGGCGTGACTTTACTTCCCTAGCTCTCAAACAGTCCCACATCTTTGCAAGGAGACTCTTGTAGGATTGTGTGCCTTGCAAACCAGTGAGCTCTAAGTTCAGGTTCTACCACCTTTAAGCCATCTGACTTTTGGAGCTCTTAGTCACTTCTGAGCCTCTGTTTACTCATCTGTAGAAGGGAACTAGTAAACCCTCCCCTACTTACCTCAAAGGCTTTTGGGAAGGTTAAGTGATATTGGATGTGACTGAACCTTGCAAACTGAGGAGCTACATAAAATCATTCTCCTCCAACAACTATACCCATTGATGTCCCTGAGTCAACAATGCTCTAAATTTCATATTTCAGTTTTTAAGAGAAAATTTACAGAGTAGGATCTTGTGTTGAAAGTGTAAATAATTATACTCCTGCCAGCCTGTTGTCCACACTCAGGTTTATGTATGATTAGGTTGTAACAGAGTGGGGTAGGCTCAGGTCTAATTTCCTGGTCTTTCCTCCAACAAGCACTGTACTTCCCTGGCCCTAGCTCTGACCTTTCGTTGAGTCAGATGAGATACCTGGCTTCCAGTGGCCATAAAGAACTATCCTTCTTACTGGTCAGTCTCTTGGCCCAATGGCTGTTGCAATAAGTCACAATTTGGCTGACAGGCCCTTTGTTCCATCTCTCTTGGGTGAATGCCATTCGGTGCAATAATTTATCTGTCAGTTTGGTGTAGGACATCCTGTATACTTACCACAACACAACGATGCTGCCTCTGCCCTGGGTGCTGCCTTGTGTGATTTGTATGCAGGGCAGCCAAGACATGCTTCAACTTTCTTGCTGTTTCTGTTACACCCTGAGCCAGAGATAACATTTTCCCCAAGCTCTCATAAGTGTTTTAGTTTTTGGTGCTGGGGATGGAACACAGAGTTTTGTGCACGCTGTTAAGAACATACTCTCACTGAGCTGCACCCCAATGTACTTTAACTAGTCTCTATGGTTCCCGTGACTGGTGTCCTTTAAAAAAAATATTCTAAAGTAGCCAAGTGTTATCTTGGATTCCAACCCCCAGCACATTCACACCTGGCCATTGGAGAGTTGTCCCAGGCTACTCTGTGTACACTGCCCAGGAATCAGTGGAGCTACTCATTCCTGAGGTACTACCTGGTGTTTGTGTGCTTTGTCCTTAGTACAGCCTTCATAGGGCTTCTCCATGAAGAACACAGCCAGGGACCAAGTGGAAGAGGCAGCATACCGTACTGGGAACCAGAGCACGACGACACTCAGTAGTTGAGTAGTCTAGGGTGAACTGCTTAAAGGCTGAGCAGTGGTCTTAGCTGAAAAATGAGAACATACCTTAGTAAGGAGCTGAAGGCTGCTCTCCCCACCCTGTTTTGGTACCAGATCTGAAATAAACTGTAATAGATGCCATGGTCTCAAGATGAGGGTGAACTCATGTGGTGTGTGTTTCTGCTCTGGGACCGTATTTCTTTTGACAGGCATAAGGTTCTAGAAGATCAAAGGTGATGGGGATGCGGGCACATGGTTTGGGGCACAGAGAGGATTTGGCATGTTCTGATTAGAAGTTTAGACTTTCATACCAACTACAACAGTACTGGGATTGAACCCAGGGCCTCTGCACTGAGCTAGTCCATTTTTTAACATTTATTTTAAGATAGGCTCTAAGTCACTTAGTCTGGGCTCAAATTTGGATTCCAGGTGTACACTGTCATGCCTGGCAGAATATATTTCTTCTGTTGCTCCCTCTGAAATAAGTGTCTTGGTCCTCCCCCTAGCTCATGTGTGGTATCATTTGGAAAGAAGTATCTAATGTGTAGGAAATGTTCAAGCCAATTTTAAGAAAGGGGGGAGGGAAGCGCTTTATTTGCAATGAATAAACCATTAATTTACACAAACTTACATCCCAGTTTATATACATTATATATAGTTTATATACATAACATCTCACACTGGATGCTGACCCTCAAAAGCAGCATTGGGCCTGCTCCAGGCCATTCTCATGACAAAGGTCATCCCCCCACTCCAGTTGGAAGCTCTCTGAATAAAGATAGGACATATCCCAACTCCTCTGAGAGCAGAGAAAGCCCTAAAATGAATTAGAAACAAGTATCAGGTTTCTTCTTCATGCTGGCATGGCCTGGGGGAGATTTCAGGCTTGGAAGGGACCTGAGGCAGCATTAGGGCAACCTAAGGACTTTTTAGTAGTGGGCTGTAGTAGAGCCTTCCAGTCCAGAGGTATAGCTGGGCAATTGCCTTGCAAGGAGGCAGACCTCTGAGGAAGGTTGCAGTTGTTCTCCCTGCCTGGTCAGTTACCTGAAGGGGGGCCAAGGACTTCCAGCCTTGAGTCTGTGGGGGTGGGGAAGTGAAAGAAGGGGGCCTTGTGGGATAGGAACTGCTTTATGCCATGTCTGGAGGTCCAGGCTTGTGTACCATCTTGGGCAGGTCACAATTCCTTCTGGGCCTTGGTTTCCACATGAGTAATGCAAGGTAGAATGTAGGTTGGCCTATATTCCCTCTAAGGACCTTTTTGACTCTAATTTTCTCTGAATCTTTTTGCATCCAACAGAAATGACAAAAAATGTGATCAAAGTCTTTATTCATCTCTAGGGTTACTAGCCTTTTCCTTTAAGCAGAAGAAATTTGGCTCAGGACTGAAGCAGGGGAAACAAGGCAAATGTTGCACTTCCAGGGAACCACTCGTCCAACAGCCTCAGAGAGCCGCCTTTTGTGCCAGCTTGGCTGTTGAAGCACAAGCACCTGGCAGAGGCCCCTGCCATGCCATTCTCTTTAAAATGTCTATCATCTGCTTATCCACTAATGACCTTGTCCCATTCTCCATGCCAGCCTTGGCCCTCTGGGAACTCACATCACTATGATTCCAAACTGTAAATCTATGTCCACAGTCTCCTATCAGTAAATTGCTTTACTACTTCACTAATGCCTTTGCCATAACAGGACTCCTCAGCTACCCGTTGCTTCCTTCACCATCCTTCTTCCTAAAGAATTCCTTCTGAGGGTTCAGCATGAATGGGAGGTTCTAGTGGGAACACTACCTCCCCTAAAATTCTCTCACTTTGGGAGATGGGAAGGGTTGACAATGTTTTTCAGGGCCACAACTAGTAAGCCTGTTCTTCTCTCTTCATACTCATTTGGCTTTAGAACCAGTCCTCTCTTATGTCTTCCTCCCATCCCTGAGAGACCCTGGTAGTATCATGGTCTCTGTGGGGTGACAGAAGGAGATAAGCAGTCAGACTTAGTATAGTAGTAGTAGGAAGTGAGTTGGAGCTCATTTCCTACTGAAAGCTGCCTATAGGGCAATGGAGGACATTGCCCCCATTCTTGATAGCTGCTCCATTTCACTGAATGGGTGAAAGAACATGAGGACTACCAGTTGCATGGGTCCCAGAGGCCTGTTGCTTGAACAAAATGTCAAGAAGACTTTCCTGAACATGAGACTCTGAGGCTGATGGCTGTTTCCAAGAGAAACATTGACTCTTTTGCCACAGAGCCCCTGATAGCCAAGAGAACAGCCATACCATCAAGTAATGAAACTGGGCATCTTTGGGTTTTTCCCTAGGACCCTTGGGGTAATTGGCTTCATATCAACCCATTTATTAAATCTCTCGAGACCCCAAATGCCACACAATGCCATGGAATAAGGGAGTAGCTTTGGTGTCAGACCTTGTTAAAGCCTCAGGTCTGTGACTTAAATAGGGAGAGTGCATAGTCAAAGTACTTCATCTCTCTGAGTTTCACCTAAACAATGGCATCAGGTATTTCTGTCCTTCTTTCTTTAAAGGAAATAATTCAAGAGAAAGCATTTTCCAAACTTTAAGGAACAGTTTGGTCATTTCCTGCTACAACTACAAATTGTCTAAGACACTTTGTAGCAGTTGGGCCTTGGGTGACAAGGCTCTCATTAGCAACCACACAACAGAGGCCTGGCTCACTGTCTTTTGCCCTTAACCTTGAAGAGCCAATGGGATTGCTTAGAAAGGGAAGGCACAACTCAGAAAGAAGTACCTGTTCTTCTTGGTTCAGTTGCCTGTACAGTGCTGATATTCTCAGCTTTGGACTGGAACTAGCATCAGAAGCCAGGCCCAGGTAGTTAGAAATAAGGTACTTAAATGGTCCTAGTGTATGAACCAGTAGAAAGCTTGGGGTTGGAGAGAAGGAAAGATGCCTTTGGATTTGAACCAGATGGCAGAGTCCTACCTCATGCCTAGACTCTTGTTTCTGCTGGGCCTGGCTGCAGGGGAGCAGCAAGGGCCTCTGTGGTGACTGTGCTCTGCTATAGCTTTCTGAGGAGGCTGGGTCAGTAGACCACCAGCTACTATCCCTTTAGATAATGCTTGATCTAATGATCATTTGGGTTATAGCAAACTTAGACAAAGATCTGACTGATCCCCAACTCTTGCCCTTTAGGCAAGGTGGAAAGCTCTGCCTTGCTGGTGCCGAAGTGCACTCTAGGATTTGGGAACTTGAAGGGATTTTTGGAGATCATCCAGTTCAATGCCTTGTCCCAAGACATAGCTTGATTGGAGTTAGATGAATAATACTTATATTGCTTAATAAATGGAAAATTCTTTCCTTGCCCACTTAAGCTAAAGAATATTCCAGACTCATGTGAGCATAGGTCCCAAGTTAGGCACCTGTTTCAGATAGAGGTAGGCTCTATGGAGAAAGAAGACAGGAGTTGTAGTCAGGCTGGGGAGAGGGGTAACTGACAAAAGGCCCCGGGGAGTTTTCTGAGTGTAGAACGCAGCTGTAAACAAAGTGAGAGACTTGTGACCCCAAGTGAAGATACAGCTTCTTACGTGGGCAGGGCTCTTTGGCCATCCTGCATTGGTTCCAAGGCAGAGCAAAGTTCCAGTCTCCAGAGCCCAGACAGCTGCCAGAGTGTGGCTCTCAGCCTGAGTGAGAAGAGCTCTCTGATCTTCTTGCAGGTCACAGTGCAGAGCAGCAGGAAAGCTTCCACTCTCAAGAACGCCTGCTTGGCAGCAGCTCTTCTAGTCTCTGCTGCAATCACTGGTCTTTTCTCTCCCTGTCCTCTTCTTAGGCTGCAAACTAATGCCACCCTCATCTCTACCCCCAGTCAAGAGAAGACCAACAGCTCCCTTGGAGTCGGATAGTCACTCCCAGAGTCTGGAGTGTCCCTTCACTTTAACTGGTCTGCTGCCTTGGATCCCCACTTTAGTGCAACAAATAATAAATCTGACAACAGGGACCTTGGGGTTGAAGAATCTCATGCTATAAGCCAGTCATTGTGGAGCCAAAGAAGGTTGTACTTCCTGAAAAACCCTGGGGCTCCATCAACTATCCTGTTAACTCAAGGTCACTCTGGAAAACCAGGTAGGCCTTGTCATCGTGGAGTCACTGGGAATAAATAGCACTGGGACATTTCTCTCTGTGGCTGCAATGCCAATGTACCTTCTTCCACAGCAGCACTTAAAGGTTCTGGGAGTCCTGGCTCCCAAACCTGGGGCAGGGGCAAGGGCAGGGGCAAAATTGGGGGAGTCTAGGATACAGGGGCTTCTCCCAGCCTAATGGCGCCAAAGAAGGTGGTGTGCTTGCTCATATTGATGGAGATGTCGGCGTGTACCATCTTTACAGCGATTTTCTGCCGGGCCTTGAGGAGGCAGACTCCTGCGGTATAGCAAGTGTTGTAGTTGGTTTTGCCTGTCTCGATGCTGCGAGTACACTGCAGGAAGGGCTTCTCATCCACCACCACCTCATAGCTGGCAAAGTCAGTGAAGTTGATGTAGTAAACCTGGGTGAGAGGCAACAAGAAGGGATTGGGGAAGAGAGGAAAGAGCGGGTGGGGGCCCTCCCCTGTGGTGACCAGACAGAATCTTCTCTGATGAGCTGCTAGTATATCTTGTGGAGGGGAAGCATCACCTGAAGGTATGCTAGTGGGCCAACAAGAAAAGCACTATGACGGACTTACATGCTGTCCATCTCCTACTGTATGGGGCTCAGGTGCTTTAACCTCTCTTACAACAGCACACCTGTCAGAAATTCTGTAAGAGCAAGAATTTGTATCTTACTTGCCCCATCACCTTTTCAACTCAGCCTCGGCATGAAGCAGAGTGCTCTACACACTGTAGGTACTCAATCCATGCTCCACGTACAAACTAACTTTCAATTTCAAGCACTGAAGACTACCTGTGATTAAACTTAGAAGTCACTGACCCCCTGAGAAGAAGCCAGTGTTGGCTTGCCATTTCTTCTGCTCTTTAACAAGTTCCCTCAGCTTGTAGTGTCCAC
Source organism: Ctenodactylus gundi (assembly GCA_004027205.1). Taxonomy (NCBI): domain Eukaryota; kingdom Metazoa; phylum Chordata; class Mammalia; order Rodentia; family Ctenodactylidae; genus Ctenodactylus; species Ctenodactylus gundi. Next base: position 209,964 of record PVKB01002919.1, read on the forward strand.
GTTCCCTGTGAACGAGCCCCTCTCCCTGAGCAACAGTGTCTCTATCCTTTTAACTGATGACTGAGGAAACAGATCCAGAGAGATAGGCCGCTATCTACCACAAATGACGTAAGCCCAGAGGGGCCAAACCCAGGCCTCTAACTTTACTCTGTGGCCAAGAAGAAGCATGAGCCTATGCTCAAAGGCCTGATGTCATGAGGAGTTTCCAGCCTGCACATGCCACTCTTGATTTTCTCCTACATCCAGAAAAATAATGTTTCCTTTTTTATTACTCTTAAACATCACACCCGACCCCAAACTTTGATTCTCTTATGACCAGATGGAGCTTAGTCCATAGGACACTGAGTTATATCCACAAGCCGCATAGGAGCTAACACTGTCACCTGACCTTCTAAATCACTTTATGAAAGGTAACTCTCTCCCTGGATTCTTTGGGTAGGAGCATCGCTTTGAGGTGCCATAGTCTCCTGGGTCAGGGCCAAGCTATGTTGATATACTTAGTGTGCCCAGCAAATGCTTATAAACCCCCATTCTCTGGCCACTCTCCTATAAACCCCATCTACTGGCTCCACAGTCCTGTCCAATTGCCTGCTTGCTGCCCACCCAGAGTAGTCCCAAGCCCAAGGGTCATCTACCTCTAGCTCTGATGAGACTGATCAGTGAAGGCAAATAATGGGGACCAGAACTGGCAGACCTGGGGAGTGGGCCCAGGGAGGAAAAGGACAAAGGCAGAGGGAGAAAGGCCTGAGAAAATGACAGCAAGAGGGAGGCAAGAAAAACAGAAACAGAAAGACAGAAACAATGGGAGAAAGAAGAGGAAAGGCAGTCAGAAATCCTTCTGAGGTGAAGAGAAAGTCCAAAGGAGCACAGCTCATCATAATGTCCAATCTAGCTATGTCCAGAGGCTCAGGTACAGCCTTTCATAACCTACGCTGAGACCATGTTCAAATTTGGCAGTAGAACTAAATAGTTCCCGAGGAAAACAAAGGCCTGGGACCCCTGCAGGAAGGAATTAGCAGGGTATGAGAGGGGCTTTGTTTTTTGTTTTTTGGTTTTTTAAATAATTTTTCTATAATATTTGGCTAGGGGAGAATAAAGAAAAGAAATAAAGAAAAGGAAAAAAATAAACAGAAAGAAAGAGCCTTCCTCTCTCTTTCCTCCTTTCAATTCCCTCCCAGTCAGCCCCTGGACATCAAACAAGTTAACCATTGCATGGTTTTGACCGGCTCCACAGTGCCCCTACGTGGCCTGCATCGGATCTGCATTCTGGATATAAGAAGAGTTAGGCCTGAGACCGTACTCACTTCTACCTGACTATAGATGAAGTAGGTGCCGTCCACCAGTACCTCCAGCTCCCCACTTCGGGGATGTAGTTTAAACACCTTGGGGTTCATAGTGATGCGAGACCAATCATTGAGCACTCCACCTGAAAGATCTCAGTATGAGAGAAGGGCAGTCACTCAGTACATGTCAGAACAATCTGGGCAATAGAAATAAATACTAATTAATACACAACCCCCCACACCGCCATTCCCTGCGACTGTGAGGGGGCAGCAGAGCATCTAGAGGCAGGTCAGGTGTGCTGTCTCAAAGTGCCACAGGGACGCTCAGTTTTGCTATCCATCTTCACCCTTCTTACCTTGACCTTTCCATCTAGAAGGGTCTTTAACCAAAACCTTCTAACTAGAATTTGGAAGGAAGCAATATAGTCTGCCCCATTTTCTTTGTTGTTTGTGGGGCCTGCACAGGCAAAATTCAGACACTGAGTGGCAGGCTAGGTCTTATTGTACAATTTTGCTTTCTCAGCCATAGCACCCGAATTCTTCCCTTGTTTCATAGGTTCAGGGGTTATCACATTCTCATTAACAGGCTTTGTGTGTGTCTCCTCCACACCCGCTCCATTCTAGAAAGCCTCCTTGGGTCCCTAGGCAACTACTCAGCCTAGTGAATTATCTACTTGGAAGATCTCAAGGGGTCAGGAGTATTTGGTGGCACGGCAGCCACCGGTAACACGTTGCAGTGACAGGATTGACTCTCACGCTATATAACAGAACCATTTAGGAGGACAGAGGAATGTGTCTTGGGGCAGAGGCGCCCCAGACAATGCTATTTATCTCTGATCCCTACCTCAGTCAGGGAACCCAGCATGTGACGGTAAAGGAAAACTTTTCTTTCCATTCTGAAGAAATAGGGATATTTTGTCCTATCACGAGAGGAGGGAACCCAACCCCATGAAGCCTTTTTCTTCTCTCCTGTTTAGGCCAGTATTCTGAGATGTGAGGAAAGAGGTCTTCTGGAAATGATGGCCATTTTTCCTCAAGGTGACATGCAGATGAGAATTGGGAGAAGATGTCCTGACTCTGTGCCTTCAATGGACCATTCTGCATGATGTCCTCCTATTTCTGACCCCTTCGCTGCTCTTTCCGGTGGGACTTAAGGTTGGTCAGCAGGGAGTACTACTGGGAGTTGACCAAGGGACTGGAAACAGTCTTTTTATATGGTAGTGAAAGCAAAATCAGTAGGTGATGGCACAGAATAAACACTGAGGTCACCACTCAACTCACACAAACAAATTTATTTCCTGTCCATTTCAATCCTCCCTGGACAAGTGGTAGTCATGTCCCACCTAGGGCCCTGGGGCCCAACGCAAGAGGTCTCCAGCAGAACTGTTTGCATTTTGGTGCCATTCTGTTCCTATGTATACTACTGAGGCTATTAAGATTGACATTCAAGTAGCAGTCAGGGGCACAGCTATGTCCAATCATTAAGGAAACAGTACAGCCAGTTTAGGATTAACTGGGCTCTTAGAAGCTGTCTCCATGTAGCCCTCACTTACTGCTTCTGCACTCACAGCCCCTCCCTTCCACTCCAAACTCTGTAAACATCAGGCTCCTGAGGGTTCGTGCATTTTACACTTTGGGCACCCTAGGGACTGGACATTTTTTCAAAGCATTTTCCCCTAACGAATGTTCACGTCTGTTTGGGAGGAAAAAATGAATCATTCAGTGGCATGTACATACACATCATTGACATAGTATAGCACACTGAAAAAAGTCAGTTTTAGTTTTGAATATCAGCCCCTAAATGTAACTATAATATATTGGGCCAGTTAATTGACATCTCTGAGCTTCAGTTCTGGTCTCTATAAAAAGGAGACATACCTCATCGGGTGGTTGTGAGGGTCAAATGAAAGCCTATTGGAAACTCTATCACACAAATAAGGCATCATAATTTATTACAGTATTAACCAATATTTCTGGGATCCTGTTTCCTCGTGTTATAAATGCAGGGATTAAATGAAATCAATGTTTCTCAACCACATTAAACAACCTCCCATTCTGTCAGTACTGAGGACCAAACCTAGGGTCTGAGCTATATTCCCAGCCTATTTTTGATTTTTATTGTGAGATAGGGTCCTGCTAAGTCACTAAGTTGCCTGGGTTGGGTCTAAACTTACAATCCTCTTGCTTCAACAAACTCTCAGTGTGCTGGGATTGCAGGCCTTTACAACTGGACTCAGATAAGTCTTCCCTTTTTATAGACAGTAGCATATCATGTATACCATACTTCCTGTAGATTCTAGCATGATCCCCTTCCCTAAGAGAAGTGCTTCCTCCACCCATTTTCTGTGTAGATCCATCAGACAAGAATTTATTTTTATGTAGTTTCACCTTCTCTAATGTGCATTGTGAAAATGCTCATCAAACTGCACGTATCTTCATGGTGACTCTGCTATAGCTTCTATTCCTACAGAATATTTAGGTAGATGATATCACAAGTCCCTTTCTGCTCCATCACCAGTAGATTCTAAAGGCAATTTGAATGCATCAACCGGTTTTGGTGTAAGCAGTTACTTAGGATATCCAGTAGAGGGCACAATGGAGTAGAGAATGGTCCTCTATGCCAAGGGTGCCTAAGAGGCCTGGGAGGAACTAGGCTGAATGATTACTCTTGGAGGCTGGGGATGAGGAAGGGGAGAAGCTCCCCTTAGGGCGAGCCTACTTTGATTCTTACCATTCTTGACTTGAATTGCTGAACCCTGGCCTTGTAGGTGCACCACAGCTGGCTGGGAAGATGAGAAGGATAGAGTAGTCATTGAAATGGCTACCTGCTTGTCCATGAGCTCCCGTGTTTCTAGCCTCCTTTTGTATCCCAATTCTGATCCCTCTCCTCTGCCTTGGGATATCAGTGATTATATTTCTACTAGAGGGAACAGGATTTTGTAGCTTTGCTACTTCCTTGTTCTGTGGCCTTAGCCAAATGTAATGCCTCTGAGCCTCATTTCCTCAACTGTAAAATGGGGATTATAAGAATCTCTATCTGGCCCCTGTCACAAAATGTTTGAAGATCAAATGAGGTGATGGATAAAAAAATTGTCCCACAATTTCACGCATTTTTGCAGATGTGAAGACTTATCACTGTGGCCAAATAGCTGTAGTGCAGGCAGCTGCGATGAGACAAGGCCAGGCCAGGCCAGGCCAGGCCAGGCAGCAGACCTTGCCAACTGACAGATTTTAGGAAGCTTGAAGATCGGTCAGGAACACTTTAGCTCTCCCTTGGCTTGGCGAGGACCTGCTTGGCTATTTTGCAAGGCTATATTCTTCAACTTCACAGCTCTGACCTTAGGCGTTTTGAGTCCCCACAAGGTATCTGGGGTGGCTGGGGAATAGGCAGCCCTGGTGAGCCTGGCTGTAGTAACTTTCTGTCTCCTGTAGAATGAGAAAATATGGTCCTGGCAAGATCAGGTTCTCTTAGCTAAAGGCAGGGCCTGGGGCAAAGTTTTCCTATTCATAGCTATAGGAAGGGGCTGTGAATGAAAACCTCAGAACCTCTAGGTCACTCTCACAAAATAAAGCCTTAGGAAATTTCATGGGAAGCTGACTTTAAGGTGGCTCTTAGCCTGCTGCCTTCCCTCCGCCCCAGGAAGAGAGAGTAATCACCAGCCAACCTGGTTTTCTCGCGTTCCAGCTTTATCAGCAGCACCTGCAAAATAGGACAGAACAATCAGAGGGCACGCACTTTCTACTTCCTTTCTCCTCACCTCAGCAGCCAGTAGTACTGAGCCTAGCTACCTGCATCCGGCTCTGCCTGACTCTCTCTCCAAGGCTCAGAGCTGGATAGAGAGTCCAAATGCAAATCAGTGTTCTTGGATGGGGGAAGACACTCCCTTCTGTCCTTGATCTTCATCTCCAGGGGGGCTCAGCACCCAGCAGGGAAACTGGCTTCTTGCCAAGGCAAAAACACTAAGCATCAATGGAGAACAATGAGAGAGCACACTCCTGTGAGACAATTACACTTCCTTCTCTGGCCTTTGGTCCCTTCCTGTTGTATTCAGAGAGCCCATTGTCATTTGTAAAAATCTTGTTTCTTTCTCTTTCCTCCTCTAGGAAACACTCTACAAGAACAGGGACTACTTAGCAATACGTCTCTTTGTACTCAGTAAGCGTTCCATTCATATTTGTGGAATGACTGTATTATGTGTTCAGTGGCCATGGTAACATTATTAGTCCTGTTTGAATTACAAGTTAGAGAATCCCAGTCCTGCTGCTGAATTCATGGACCTAGAGAAATCAACTGAAGGGCGTCCCCGTCTTTAAAGCCCCAAACTAAGGAGGGGAGCAGAAGAAAGACATAACTGACCTAAGTCCAGATAGTCTGTCTGAGTCCTGCTAACTCCAATTAATGTGATATGGTAAGGATCTAGTAGAACAAGCGCTTGGTTCAGGGTGGTCTTCATAGTGGGTTTGCTGCATCTGCAGCCTGAGTGACTCATACAATTCCAATTACATGACCATCAATAACTACTTGCCTACATCAATGGGAAAGCACTTCAGAGTTCATAGGATGAATCTATCCTAGGGCTTGTCATTTTGTTCAGTCACAAACATTCCTCCTCATAGCCTATTTCCATGCAAACATTAACACATGGAGCGAGATGCTGGGAATTGGAGCAGGCCAAATCCATCTACCCACAAGAACTCCAGAATTGCCAGGGCCCCTGGCTCTGGCTCATGTGAGTTTATTAGTCTACTATAGAGAGGCCTAGAATCAGGGAAGGATTGTGATGGAAGTGTTGAGATGGGGAAAGAACAGGTGACACCAACAAGAAGCAGGTCCACGTCATCCTGGCTTGTCCAGTTTCTAGCTTTATAGTGGGCTAGGAGACCTGCATCTCTTATTGCACACCAAGCCCAGGTCACCCTCTCCTACTCTCCAAAATATGTATAAGCTTCCTAGACAGGTACAAGACAGGGAAACTCACCAGAAGGTCCCTGGAGGCCAGGAGGTCCTTGAGGACCAGGAGGGCCAGGAGGACCGGGTGGACCCATAACAGTTGTTCCTGGAATTCCAGGAATCCCTGGAATCCCTGGGGGTCCCTGGGGTCCTGGAGGACCTGGAGGACCTGGGGGACCATTGGGTCCAGGTGGCCCTGCTTTCTTTCCTGAAAAACACAAGTCAATGGTGCATTTATAGTTATTTACTGCCAAGAGCATACTGTCAGGGGTGTATTGTTGGGAGTACTAGAAACTTCCAAGGACAAAAAGTCAGCACTCTGAGAGTTTTTAGTCAAGAAATGGACACTTATCATACATATTCCTCCCTCCCCAACCACATTTGAGGGAACAGAAATAACCCCCAAGGAGCTCAGTCTGTGGAGAAATAGTCACAGTTACAGGATAGTAGAAGTACGACACAAGTAGTAGAGAACAAAGCGGTCAGGGAAGAATTTAAAAAAATGGTTACATTTCAGGGGAGTCTAAAGAATTACCAAGCAGGGACCGGAGGAATAGCTCAGTGGTTAAATGCTTGCCTTGCAAGCTTAAGGTCCTGGGTTGATTCCCCAGCACCACATAAGCTGGGTGTGGTGGTGCATGTTTATAATGCCAGAACTTGGAAGGCTGAGCCAGTAGGATTTCCATGAGTTCAAGGCTAGCTTGGGCTACATAGTGAGTTCAGGACCAGCCTGGACTACAGAACAAGACCCTCTCCCCCTCTCTCTCTCTCTCTCTCACAAAACACACACACACACACACACACACACACACACACACACACACACGAATTAAGAATTACCAAGCAGTCGGACTAATGGATCACTCTGTGTTTCTTTTTAGAATTGGGCTATTGTTAAAGAGTATGGAACATTCACCATTCACATAAGGGGTCAGTTTGGAGGAATTGATGTGGATAACAAGAGGAAGCTGGACAGCCTGACTTCAGGAACATCAGCTCCCAAAAGGTTCCTACAGGTTTCAGGTTATACATGAGATGGAGATGAGGGTAGAGGTAATGCTAACAGGAAATTAAGAATGGGAAGTGGTTTTAGAAATGAGGGGTTAAGTAGAAAGGAAGGGAGGGGGAGGGACAAGGAGAAAGAAGGGAGGAAGGGAGAATATGGAGCAACAACAGAAAAAAGAGAAGGTAAAGTAGAGAGACCTGAGGAGGAGGCAGCAGGTTTTGCTTTCTTATCTGACCTCTTCAAACTCTATTTGTAAAGCTCTCTGGGAAAAGAAATTCTGTAAATTCCCTTGGCAATATATTTCAATGTTTATCATCCCTCACTCTTCACTATTAGGAAGATGTTTTGTATATTTAACTGAAATTCCTCCTGTGGCAATTTAATCTTTTTTTGTATATGTAGATATAAAAGGGTAGTTACTGTCATGTACTTAACAGCCCTCACACACTCAAAGACATTCAGTTACCCATCAACCTTTGTTGTGTAGGCTAAATAATCCAATTTCCTAGAATCTTTTCTCCTTATGCCTATCAAACTCCTCTTCCTTTCCATCTTGTTATGCTTCCAAAACAATCTCAGCCCTCCTACTCTACATTCCAGTCCTTTCAACATTCCCATCAGAATATAGTCACGTGAACTGAGTTAAAACTATGTCTTGAAGCCAAGCCTCCGACTCTTCCTGTGCCCTGTGTAGCCCTACTCAAGGAGTGCAGGTAGTCGCAGCTTGTCTTCCTCCCTCTTCACCACTTTCTCCCAGTTGTGTACAATTCCCAGGAATGAAATTCTCCTACAATGTATTCAGTTGAGAAATTTCTTAGTCTTAAATACAACCTTCTGGAGTCTCACTTTAAAACCTTCTTACTGACTCCAACTTCCTGCTCCTCAAGATTTTTGTCTGGGAGAACAAGCTATCCTGATTTATCAGGTTCCCCTTTAAGAATAATGCCTCATATCCAAGAAACCAAATGTCAGAGCAAGGCCATTCAGAAGCCAACTGTCTATATCTAACCACATTTGCTTTGTGATGTTTCTTCTCCAGGGGGAAAATTAGTTTCAGAGAGTATTTCTGCCATAGAGAGCCCCTGTACCCTTAAAAGTACCGGAGACATGAGATTTAGTTTTCCTATGCTTAGCAGCAAAAAATTAGATCTGGCCTGTTTCTAGATCAAGCTAATTTAAGATGCTGAACAGGAAAACTATATCCCTTTAGACTTGGGTAGCTTCCCAATCAGGCTTATTCGGTACCCAACTTTTAGTTCTAGCTGGTGTGGTGGAAAGAATACAGAACCTGTACTCAGGAGATAAGGACACAAGTTCCACCTCTGCCATAGATGCACTCAGGGCAAATCACTTCCTTTCCTGGAGCCTTCATTTTACCATTTGTGAAATGAGGAACTTGGCCTCAGTGATTTCTCCTCCAAACACCGAGGTTCCATAAGCAAGACTGTTTTACCCCTGGTAGCTAAAAGGTCTGATTCTCTTCCTTATTTTCTGGGCAGAGTAGATAGACTGTGATTCATATTACACTCAGAATTGCCAAGTCTCTCAGAGATTGCCAAGTTTTCCAGCTAGGGGTGCTGTGAGAGTAGTACAAACTTTAGCTTCAAGAATGTGAATCTCCTGCAATTGTTTTATGTAATTTTGGAAGAATTACAGCTGGAAACTAATCCAATCAAAGAGAAAAATGGTTGTGGTGTAAAGAGAGAATGTTCACCTATGAAAACGTCAGAAGGGATTTGAGAAAAAGCTCCTTCTGAGATCTAGCCAGCCCTCAGTCCTCTTAGGCTTTTCTACAGTCAGGCAAGTAGGCTTCTCATACTTGTATACTTGAAGCAAGGCAGGCCCAGTGGACAGCAGGTACAAAATGACCTCTGGACCAAGAGAATGACTTTAGATGATTGAATTTCTTCTTCACTTTTCCTAACTTTAACAGAACCCTTCATGAAATTTGTACTTAGAAAGTTAACTTGTACAGTCTCAGATGAAAGAATACTGACATCCTTTCCGGGCTAACCTTCAAGGGGGCATTTCCCTTTTAGCTAAGTAACAAATGATGAAAAAACAACCAAAGGCAAATAAGTGAAAGAGGAGTAGTAATGGAAGAGGGGTAGAATTGGGGGCAGGGGAGAGACTGATTTTTCAGTTGTGGGAAAAGCAAAATTCCAATAAAGACTGAAAAGTAAGTGAACAACTCAGTTTACCTCTTCAGGCATGTGCCTATATGTTGTGTCCAAGAAAATCCATATTAATAATTTCTAAAACACTTTCAGCCAAAGTAAATATTTAAGGGCTTACGTGCAATCTCTTCCCAATAATCTCCCATGTACAAGGTAGTAGTGCTGGGCAATGATTCGAGTTATAATTTCTGTCTTAAAAGGATATGACAAGAGTTAATACAAAATGCTTAATAATCAGATTTACTTCTTAAGCAAACAAAATGTCGTGGTGCATGGCCAGACCCCCACAGGGAAAGGTTTCCTCATTGACTACAACTGTCTATTATTTTTAAAACTTGCTTACTTAGGTCTTCAGGAGTCCAGGCTATTTCTCAACTTCTTTACAATAGGGATACAAGTTTTACATATGGACCAGAGTATTGCAAGGCACCAGAGTGGTCAGATGGGGAGGCTACATCTGCAACTAATCTTTTTGGCCAAGTTTTGGGTAGATAATCTATTCTAGAAAGATCCATAGATCTAACAGACAGAAACATTTCACTTAAAACAATTTAAAGCATTTGAATAAAAAACTCACTGGTTTTACATTATTTTCCTCCTAGTTCAAAATCCAGAAAAAATAAAAATAAACTGTTTTCACAATTGGTTCTTGTAGTTCTAAGGAGTAGGTCAAATGCCTGGTCCTGTCCTTGAAGGCTTGTGTGTGTGTGTGTGTGTGTGTGTGTGTGTGTGTGTGTGTGAGAGAGAGAGAGAGAGAGAGATTTGGGTCTGAACCCAAGGCCTTCATTACTATGCTACGTCTCTAGCTGTTTTTATTTTGAGATAGTCTTGCCAAGATGTTAAACTGCCCAGGCAGTCATCCAACTTGTGATCCTCCTACCTCGGCCTCCCAGAGTGATAGAATTACAGGCCTGTGCCACTGCACCCAGCTTTGGAGCCTCTTCTGACTTTGGATTGCTCTCTGGGTAAGTAAGCAAGCACCTGTATAAGTCCTTGGCCAGTACCATGTAAGGTGCAGTGGGAGCTTAGCAATATCAGAGCAGAGGTGCCCAACTAGGAGCTTCTTTGAAAAGATTAAAAGATCAGAGTAATACTACAAATTAGTATTTCCATAATAGGAAAAAACAGTATTGAATTTCCAGGATAAGAAATACTTTTCAAAAAACAAAAAAGAAACAGAGACAGACAGACAGACTTCCCTGAGTATCTGGAAAATTGAATAATGCTTTTAGGCCAAGAAACAAAATATTGATGTCTTCCCATAAGCAGTATACCTTTTTTGGGTCTTCACTTATACCTGATCCTTGATTTGATTTTTTTTTTGTTGTTGTTGTTGTTGTTGTTCTTGAGACAGAGTCTCACTCTGTAGCCCAGGCTGGCCTTGAACTCATGGCAATCCTCCTGCCTTAGCCCCTTGAGTGGTGAGATTATAGGCATGTGCCACCATGCCTGGCTTATGTGGTGCTGGGGAATCGAACTCAGGTACTTAGTGCTGTACTTAGCGCTTGCTAGGTGAGTGCTTTAGCCACTGAGCCATTGCTCCAGCCCCTGATCCTTGATTTGATAAAGGAAAAAAATAGGAGTGAAGAAGAGCAAGACAAAGAGTAAAGAATGAAAGAAAGATATAAATTGAGTTGTACATAAAAGGTAGAAAGAATGAAAAGCAGAAACTATTTCTGTGTGTTGTTAGAGAACCAATCTTTCATGATTCTTCACTCTAGTTCTTTAGGAACTACCATACTCAAGCAATCATATATTATTAAATAGAATAGTGGACAGTCAGTGTTGGAAGAAATTAATACAGAAAACCTATGCCCTTCTTTATTTTCCTTCTGGTTTAAGAAAAGACATGATATTACAACTTGACAATTTTATAAAACCACGAACTTAACTTACCCTTTTTCTTGCTTTTAACTGGACCTATGGGGGGGAAAAAGGAAACAGAAAATTAAATGAATGTAAATTAACAGAAAATCTTTCTTCTTTAAAATAGTCACTAGAAACAACCCTCAAAACACTGCAAATTTAATGGAATCTTAACAGCTAAGTGTGAGGTTTTTGGTAAGGTGTCCTACAGTTAGCAAGATTCCCCAGTCTGTTTTTTAACTGCTGAGGTCATAAAATTATAAGGAAGACTCTTTTATACAGAAAAAAAAAATCTTTCATGCTTGGTGTTTTAGGTGAGGAAATGGATACTTTTTTTTTTTTTTTTGTAGAGATGAAACACCCTAAACGTAGAACTCAACAACATTAGGACGGCATTCAATTAACCCTGCAAGTCCTAAAGTTGAAGAGTCATACATTTAGGGAAGGATCTGACATGAACTCTCCTGTGGTGTAGCTGGAAAGAAAACAGTTTTTTTCATGGACGGAACAGAGCAAATGCAGTTTCCTTTTTAGTCACTTTTTTACTGTGATTTTTAACTTGTTAGCTATTAAAACAGAGTGGCAGGGTGAGGGCATAGCTCAGCCACACTTGCCTACCCAAGGCCCTGAGTTCGATTAGCTGGGCAGGATGGCTCATATCTGTAATCCTACCACTCCAGAGAATGAGGCAGGAAGATTGCTCAAGGCCAGACTGGGCTACATAGTGAGAGTTTAAGACTAGCTTCAAACATAGAGTGAGACCCTGTCCCCCAAAAAAGTGCCTGCCCTGACTTCCTTGACAAAGTAATTTAATGGGTTAATGCAGGTATTGTGTGCAGGAGATATTTTAATTTGAGTTGAGGAGTCTGTTGTACCAAAATCATGGATCTCCATTTTCATATCTTTGTTTTTTCTCCTTTTCTTCTTTCCTTCTTTCCTCTCATCCTAGGTTTTTTTTTTTGTTTTTGTTTTTGTTTTTGTTTTTCCTGCCCCAGTGGTGTTGCTGAGGCTGGAACTCGAGAACTTGTGCATGTAGACAAGTACTCTATGCTGAACTACAGTCCCAGCCTATAATGATTTCCATTTGGAGTGTCCCCATAAAACCTTTAGATGTTGTAGAATACCTATGGATTCCATCTGTTGTTAAGAAGTGGGACCTGGTCGGACAGTAAGTCACTGGGGCTTGAGCCAATAGGGGCAGATAACTGGACATGTGCTAACATTACCAGTCTTTGCTTATTCTGCTGCCTGCTTGCAATGCTGTAAACAGCTTTTCTTCAGCTAGGCCTCTGCCATGTGCTTCCATCATTGCAGCCATTCGTAAATGGATCAAGACCTGAAACTATGAGCTAAAATAAACCTTTCCTCCTTTAAATTGTAGATGTTAGGTATTGTGTTCCAGCAACAGAAAGTAACTAAGACACAGCCCCTCCTCCCAGGCCTTAGTCTTCTGTTTTTGCTACCTACCTTTTATGTTTTTTATTGTCTTTGATTTCTTAAAAATGTGCATGGAGGTTCTGGCAGGGAAGCACATCTATGCAGACACTTCCAAGAGGCAGGTGTCACATCAAAATGGCTTCTTCCTTCAATGAAGAAGCTGTTTGGGGAAGGAGTTACATAGAAAGGATGTAGCCCCTTCAACCAGCCAGGGAACCACCTCAGGCTTGGAGAACAACAGGATGACAATAGTTGTAGCCATCTTCCCCTCATACTGAGGATCTGCTAGCCCTGGCCAAAGTTCTGGCCATTTTAGCTTGTTACAAATTAGTATGATGATATCAGACTTAAAATCAGGCTTTGAGGAAATCAGACTGACATATTCCTTATTGATTGTGCCTAGGGAAGGTAGCACAGTCAGTAGTGAAACACAACTCCGTCCTCAAAAAACTTACAGTTAGATAGAAAGCAGAGGACTTCAGGGATTATATTCATTAGTGGAGGAATAAAAACTTCCTGGATGAAATTTGACTTACATGTACGAGTAAAAAGAGGAAGAAAGAAGTTTAATATTTTCTTTAAACTTCTATTTTTTTAATATCAGCTAAACCTTACTTTGTTATACATGTACACTTATGTATGTGTATACAGAAAATGAGAAACGAAAGGAAGAATAGCTTAAAAGTATCCACGAATGACCACTACCAAGTTTTTAAACATATCTAGAAATCCTTACACGTATTGTTTTTACAAAATAGGCCAAACTGAAAATGTCTAATTTCAGTTTTTTATGTCAAGAACTAAATTTCTGCACTGTCATTTTTAATTATGGATGCATGAGAATCTAATTAATAATTTTAACAACATTAAGTTATAAATAATGCTATTGTAATTTTTTGCAAGAGTACATTTTTATATACTCATCCAAAAATATTTTAGACTGTATTGTTAAGAATGACACTCTTGGAACAAAGAGTGAAAAGTCTTTCCTTATATGTAATTAAACCTAATCATCTTTTCCTTGTAGTGATTGCCCTCAATGTCATGCTTACTTAGACTTTCCCTAACATGATATTATATAAGTTTCTCTATTTTTTCTAGTTATTCTATGGTTTCATTTTATTTTTTTAATCTATAATTTGGTATAGATTTGGTGCACAATGTGGGATAAGGACCTAACTAAAATTTTCATTTTTTCCCTGAAAAAGGCCATGACATGAAGAGCACTTAGAGAAACAGAGGTTCAAAGGACATTCCTCCACTTCATCTTGGGTTATAGAAAGGCTCTTAGCTTTTGCTTAGTAAACAACTGTCATATCCCTTGGGGTGGGGAGAAGCATTATAAGATTGCCATTAGATTGTATCACATTTCTTACAGAGGGGTAATGGGTACATTATCTTATAGGGGTTCCTCTTTGTTCTAATGTAGGTCACTATGGCCAGTAAATAAATCTTTGATTCAACATAAACCTCCAAGCCCTTATACTGCATCTGTCATGTACATTGCTTTCACTTGAGGCCACTATTTTATTTCCAGCGTTAGAAACAAAATGCTAGGCAGTTAGCTCTCTAGCACGCTTGCAGTAAGCATCCTGACACAGAGCAAAAACAGTAACCTCTGCTGAGTTTTATAGCCTTGACATATTAACTTATTTTCTCTATATTCTTCAAAACTTTCTTCTTACCTACTAAGAGCACTACTACTATCACATGTCTGCTTCCATGGAAACAAGCTACATTTCTAGATCATTCCAATACATCCTATTTGTGGCCATCATGCATTTCACTTGCAAAACGCACAAATGCATTAGGCTGGGACAGATAGCTGTGGAGTATTGGGAGTGCACTGACCCACTTAGGTTGGGATCAAACAGGTTTTAATCAACACAAGCAGGCAGGTTGCCTATCTGACATTAAGAAAAGAATATTTAGTGATACAGTCAGGGCCTGGAGAGCAGCAGTTTGTCTAGCCAGATACTAGTTTTGAAGCAACTAAAAAATAGCCATAGGTAACTGATTTTTTTTTCTTTTCCTCTCCTGATTCTTCATCTACTAAATTAGGAAACACTGGATGATTTTGTCTTTACTGGGGTTCTAATGAGGATCCATGATGAAAAACCAACAAGGTAGAATTGTGTGTCCAGTGAAATTCTGTTTCAAACACTAAAGGAGAATCTGGGTGTGGTGCCACACATCTATAATCCCAGCACTTTGGGAATCTAAGGCAAGACGACAGAAGTTCAAGTCCTTCCTGGACAACTTAGTGAGACCCTTTCTCAAGCTAGAGAATATAAAAGGGGCTGAGGATGTAACAGCTCAGTGGTAGAGTCTTCTTGGGGTTGATTCCCAGTAGGAGAGAGAGGAAGAGAGAGGGAGAGAGAGTCAGTAAATCTGTCTTGGAAGAAATATTAGCAGTTCTTGGTAGAAAAGAAACATTATACACATAGGTCAGAAACTTGGATCTACATAAAGAAAGAAATGAGATAGAGAGTGAATAAATGAAAGCAAATCAAAATATTTTATTATTCTTATAATAACAAGTTTGTTCAAAATAATACTAGGAAAATGCATTCTACAATTATAGCTTATGTATATAAGAAACAAATGACAGCAGTGCTATAAGGGATAGGAGAAATGGGCTAGGAATATTCAGCTAAAAGGTACTGGTCAATGCTTGAAGGGGTACAGTGTTATTTGAAAGCAGAATTGGATTAGTGCACAAACTTCTATTTAAACTAGTAGGATAATCACTGTAAGTTTTTTTTCTTTTGGGTTTTTGTTCTTGTTTTGTTGAGACAGGGTCTTGCTTTATAAGCCCAGGCTGGTCCTGAATTGACTATGAAGCCCAGGCTGGCCTTGGACTCATGGCCTCCCAAGTGCTGGGATTATAGACATGTGCCGCCATGTCCAGCTTTACGTGGTGCTGGGGAATCGAACTCAGGGACTTGTGCCTGCAAAGCATGCACTTTAACCACTATGCCATTCCTCCAGCCCCAAGTTCTATTTGAAGTGTAATTCATGTGCTGAAAACAGAAAAAAAATGTAATCTCAAAATGTCCAATTGAAACCAGAAAAGGCAGAGAAATACTGGAAGTCAAACTAAGAAGGAAAAAAAGGACAACAAAGAGAAGACAATGACAATACGGTAATTATCAGTCCAGCTACATCAACAATCAATTTAAATGTGAATGCTCCAAATACTTCAGATGAAAGACGAAGACCATCAAAGTATATAAGAAATAAAACCTCACTACCTGTTATTTTAAAGAAATTCACTTTAAGCATAAAACGTAGATTAATAGGAAGAGAAAGATCACACCAATAGTAATCAAAGGAAAGCTACAGGAGTGATATTAACTTTAGACAAAGCATACTTCGAGGCAAGGAAAATGATCAGGCATTTAAAAAAAAGGTATACTATGTAATGATAAAAAGACCTGTACTATAGGAGGAAATAATAATAATCCTTAATATGAATATACCTAACAAAAGAGCATCAAAACACATGAGGCAAAAACTGATAGAACTGCTTGGAGAAATAGAATAATCCATCATTAAGTTAGAGTTTTCAATATGCCTACAGTACTTGCCAGATCTAACAGGCAAAAAGTCAGTGTGATATATTTGAACTGCGTATATATTTGAACCATCCATCAATGAGATCTAATTGATATTTATAGACTACTTTATTCAAAAACAGCACGATACACATTCTTCTCAAGTTCACATGGAACACGGAACAAGAGAAACTACATTTTGTGCCAAAAAGACATTTTACCACATTTAAAAAAGATATCACACAAACAATGCTCTCACATCACAATGGAATTAAACTACAAATCAGTAACAGAAACATAGCTGGAAAACCTCAAACTACTTGGAAATTAAACAACACACAGCTGAGTAATATGCTGGCTCAAGGAAAAAAAAAACCTTAAGAGATATTTAAAAAGAATTTTCTATCACAATTTGTGAACTCTTGGCAGCCAGTGTAGCTAAGCAGTTAAAGCATGACTCCAAGTTCAAGGTTTCTGGGCTTGATTTCCCAGCACCTCATAAACTGGGTGTGGTGGCACACACCTGTAATCCCAACACTAGGGAAGGCGAGGCAGGATAATTGCTGTGAGTTTGAGGCCTGCCTGGACTACATAGTGATTTTAACACTAGACTACAGAGTAAGACCTGCCTCAAAAATAAGAAATAAAATAAAATTTGGAGTGCAATAGAAGAGGGAAATCCGTGGCGGTAAATGAACATATTAGAATAGAAGAAAGCTCTAAAATCAATGCCTAAGCTTCCAACTTTGGAACCTGGAAAAGAATTAAAAATTAAATTCAAACGAAGCAAAAGGAAATAATAAAATTAGAGTAGAAATAAAATAAAAACATAAAATAGAGTAGTCAAACCAAAACGTGTTTCTTTGATAAAAACCAGCAACATTGGTAACTGAAGCTAACCAAGAAAGAGAGAAGGCACAAATAATATTATTATCAGAAACGAAGGAGGGGGTCATTAAAAGTGGTCCCACGAACATAAAAAAGGAAACGAGACCATATTATAAACTACTTTATGTCCATAAATTTAATGACTACTAGTCACATTCTTTGGAAGACACAATCAGAACTTACACAAGGAGTAATATGTAGTCTGAATAGGTTTATATCAATTAAAGAAATCAAATCAATAATGAATAACTTTCCAAATATGAAAGCATCAGGCCAAAAGGATTTTGATGAATTTTTCCAACTATTTATAAAAGAAATTATATGAATGCTCTATAAATTCTTTGAGAAAATAGAAACAAAGGGATCACTTGCTTACCTTGTCCCATGAGGCCAGAATTACTGTAATACCCAAACTTAACAAAGACATCGTAAGAAACAAAAACTACAGACTGCTATCTGTCTGGAACATCAATACAAAATCTTTGATAAATGTTAGGTAATTGAATCTACCAATGAATCAAAAACAATTATACATCATAACTGCTATGGTTTAACTGTATCCTAATAGCTCAGGTATCAGAAATTTGGTCCATAATACATCAGTGTTCAGATGTGAGACCTTTGAGAAGTAATTGGGTCATGACCAATTATGACCCATTAATGGATTAATGGGTTATTGAAGGAGCAGCTGTTGTTACAAGTGACCTCATTTGGCATGCGTGCTGTGTCTTGCCATGTGATACTCTCTGCCATGCCATGACTCAGTGAAAAGGCCCTCAGCAGATGCTAAGCAGATGTTGGCATTAGACTAGGTTCTTAGACCTTGTAGCCTGCAGTACAGTGAGCCATGTAGACCTCTATTCTTTATAAATTATTTAGTCTCAGGTATTTACTAAAACAACAGAAAATGAACTTAGGCAACAAACAGAAGGGACTCATTCCAGTTTGAGACGCTAGTTCAACATTCAAAAATCAGTTATTCAATCGCATATCAACAGGATAAAGAAGAAAATCATATTTTATCAGAAGATCCAGAAAAAGCCTTTGACATATCTAAGAGGGGAGCTTATTGTTGGGAACAGTAATATAAAAATAGAGTAATTTCAAAAATAACCCAATGATGTATCACAAAGTCTTAGAAAAAAAAAAGAACAATCCCAACAAAGAAAATACAAGGATCAGAGCCGAAGTAAATTAAATTGAGACCAAAAACACAGCACAAAGGATCAACAAATCAGAAGTGGTTCTTTGAAAGGATAAACTAGCTAGCTTTACTAAAACAGTGAAATTAAAATTAAGACCTCGATTAGTGCAATTAGAAAAGAAAGGATGAAATCACAGTGGACACTGACAAAATCTAGAAGTGTAAGAAGCTACTCGTTGGTAAGAAAATGGCTTATGAACAGCGAAGCACATCAGGCACAGGTTAAATATTGCATGGTTTCTTTTACATGAGAAACAAAATGTAAATAACTAAAGGGCCAAAACAAAAGAGAGACAAAAGGAAAAGCAGAGTGGACATTGTGGAGATAGGGAAGGGATCTAGGGAAGTGCTCAGACGGGAACGTGGGGAATCAAAATGACTAAAACGCAACATGTCCATGCACCGATTCCCAAAGTTGAATGTAGTTGGTATGTATCACTAACACATAATAAAAATGATAATTGTGGAGAAAAATAGGAAACTACTTTGAAAACTTATATTCTAATAAGTTAGAGAACTTAGAGGAAATGACTAAGTTCCTAGATGCACATCAACTAACAAAAGTGCTCCACAAACATACAAAAATTGTGACTAGACCAATGCAACAAAATAGAGGCAGTAATAAAAGCCTTACCAACTAAGAACAGCTGACGACCTAAAGGGACTCTGCAGACTAATTTTCAGGGGCAGTCTAACACCAGTACTGCTCAAACTTTGACATGAAACTGAAAGAGAAGGAACACTGCCAAACTCATTCATTGAAACTAGCATAACTTGAATGTCAAAACTGGACAGACTCAACAAAAAGAAAAACTGCAGGCCAATTGCCTTAACAAACACAGACTCAAAAATCCTCAACGACACTTGCAAACAGAATGAAACACATTATTAAAAAGATCATACATCATAACCAAGTAGGTTTCATCCCAGGGATGAAGGGATGGTTCAACATACACAAATCAGTAAGTATAATACATCACACAAACAGAAGCAACACAGAAATCTCATGCTCATCTCAGTAGATGCAGAAAAAGCCATGGCCAAATCCAACATGTATTCATGATTAAAAATCCTAATGGAAATAGGTACAAAAGAACCGTATTCCAAACCGTAAAAGCCATTATGACAAACCTACTGCCATCATTACACTAAATAGGAAAACCTGAAAGGATTTCTCCAAAATATGGAAGACCACGTTGTCCACTCTCTTCACTTCTGTTTCATGTAGTTCTCTGAACTTTGGCCGCAGAAATCAGGCAAGAGAAACAAAGAAAAGGGAAACAAATAAAGAAGAAGTCAAACTATCCCTACTCACAGGTACAATCCCATTCACAATACCAGCAAAAAAGCAATTAACCTAACCATGGAAGCGAAAGACCTATATGAAAACAGATGAATAGATAAAGAAAAATCCTTTAATCCTAGCATTTTGGGAGTCTTAGGCAGGAGGATTGCAAGTTAAATCCCACTATGGGTAATTTAAAGAGTTAAGACTAAAAAATGAGCTGGGAATATAGCTCACTGTGAAGGTGCTAGGTTTATTTCTCAGTACCAGAAAAAAAAAAAGTGGTATGTGAACACAATGGAGTACTCCTCAGCTATAAAGAAGGATAAATTTGAGTCAATTGAAGGAAAATTGATACACTTTGAGACCACAATACTTTGGCAAAAAGCGTGTCTGCATTTTTTGCTAGGTCCTGACATTTGTACAGAAATTGAGATTCAAAGACATTGTACTGGATTAATCTGCTGGAGGAAATTTCAAGGCAACCGGCATGCAAGCTATCACATCGGTACTGATTACAGCTTTTAGCCATCTTTTTGCTGCAAATTAAGGGAAAATAGCAGAAGAAAAATTGTGTTTCCAGCTTGCCAGAAAGCCACTGCAAAGGTGGGGCAAAAAGGAGCCTAAGTGCTAAAAACATTAGCATTAAAAAGAAGTACTTAGGGCTGGAGGAACAGCCACCCAAGCCCTTTAAAGTTAACATTTCACCACAACTTGCCTCAGGTGCAGGATATAAGGTCACAGGAATTAACCTTTGCCCTTCTGGGTTTTGCTCTTGCTTTGGTCATTGTTACTTTGTATCCTCCTAAGCCTCCCCTTTGGATTGGGAATGTTTATCCACGCTATGTGGGAAGTGTCTAAATTTTCTTTGACTTTTGCGGGAGATTACAGATAAGAGTTTGCCTTGAGTTTCAGAAGATACTTAGATTTGGACTTTTTAGTAATGCCAGAATTGTCAAGACTTTGATAACTCTTAGAAACAGATGAAATATTGGGTTGCCAGAAAAGTCAGGATAAATTTTTCTGTTTTTCATAGGTCATTTATTTATATAAAGAACAAAGATCAATCAATGATATATTGCCTGTTTGGTTCATAAACCTTTGGTATTCTGTCAGTGAACTTCATAATTCCTCATTCATAGAAGGATCTATCTATATCTGCAAAAAGCTAACAAGGTGCTGACTTACAGGCTCATGTGAATTGAACATTATTCCACACAAGGAGTTTTGAAAAGAGAAAACACATGGAAGGCTGATGGCACAAGTTCAGGTGAATATAATTTTTGATGGGTAACCAAACTTGTATGTGTGGTCTCATATTGTCATGATGAAATACAATTCCTTGACAATGAATGAGCTCTGGACATTTCTAGATGATGGATTCCTTTGAACTGTTTATTTGCTGACAATATACATTTGAATTGATTGTTTGGTTCTTTGGTAGAATCTCAAAAAAAAAAAAAAAAAACCCACACCTTTAAAATCCTACCACCATAAGAAGATAAAACACCTCTGATCAATGTCTGCTGTTGTTGTTGAGGTGAACCATCACACTTGGACTAAGACCATTTGCAAACCATATTGTTGTAAATCCACTTCTCATCATGAGTTATCAGTTGCTTCAAAAAAAAAAAAAAAAAAAAAAGGATTGCTTTCCTCACGTCTAATGACCATAGTGCAGATATCTATACACACCATTAAATGAACCTTGAGTTCATAAGGAACATCATGCTTCCTTTTGTATCCCAGCTTCTTTGGGTTGCCATGAATGCTTGAATGATAGATGTTCAATGTTTTGCAAACTCTCATATCATGTAATGTGGGTTTGATTTGATCAGTGCCTTTATCTTTCACCATCAACCTCAGTGGCCCTTCCTGACTGAGAATCATCATCAAGATCAAAATGATCAGCATGGAATTTCATGAACCATCATTGGTATGGATGTTCTTGTAAAGCATCACCACCATAAATTGTGTGCAACTATTCAAATGCTTGATGCAAGTTATTCCCCATAGAGAAGTAAAACAGCAAAAGATGACAAAAATGCAGTTTGTTCTTCCGTCTTCAACTTGTCATAAAATCTCCAAAACTCTACCAAAACACTCATTTTTTTTTAAAAAAAATGAAGTTGGAACTGTCAGCTTTCAAGTGACATGGGAATAGCATGTAAGTGACTGACTCTGATGTTTTAAAAAAGAACTAGCAGCATCTGATGTAAAACGGCATCATGACTTTTCTGACAAACCAATCCACTTTTTTCATAATGAGTTAGACATGAATCTTTTGGGGGCCAGGGGCACAATGCTGGGTTTGCATCTGAAATCTATCCCCAAAGCCTCAAGTAGTCAGAAGATGATAGGATCATGGGGGTTAAACAGATCATGTGGATTAATCTATTGATGAGTTCATGAGCTCATAAGAAGTGGTGCCTGGTTAGAAAATGTGGATCACAGATCAATGGAGGCATAGCATGGAAGATTACATTCTTGTCCCAATCTTTTCCCCAATTCTCTACTTCCCCCCCCCATTTTATTGATATGTATAAGTGCGAAATTTAAAGTTTACAATGAAGTTGAGCATTTTGTGCACATACATATCTTGTCAAGGTGACAAGGACTTTCCCACTCTCATTTTGTCCCTCCCCTACCCACCCCTCTCACTCCCTCCCCACCTTACCCCCCTGTTTCACTTTGTTTTTCGTTTTAAGTTCCACAGGAGTTGTGCTCTGGGACTCTCATGTCAGACAGACCATTTGATGTCTCACCTTCTGCTTCTGACTCACTTCACTAAGCATGATGTTCTCAAGTTTCTTCCATTTGCCTGCAAAAGCCTCCACGCTGTTGAACTATATAGATGCATAGTAGTCCACTGTGTATAAATACCACAATTTGTGTATCCACTGGTCTGTTGATGGGTATTTTGGTGACTTCCATATTTTAGCGATTGTTAGTTGTGCTGCTATGAACATGGGTATACATGTACCTCTGTTATGTGTTGTTTTGGCCTCTTTTGGATATATTCTCAGGAGGGGTGTCACTGGATTGAAGGGGATATTTATTTCTAGTCTTTTAAGAGCTCTCCATACTGCTTTTCAGAGTGCTTGAATGAATTTACATTCCCACCAGGAGTGCAGGAGGGTTCCTTTCTCCCCACAGCCTTGCCACCACTGATTACTATTTCACTTGTTGATATAAGCCTTTCTCTCTGGAGTGAGATGGTATCTTAGCATTGTTTTGATTTGCATCTCTCTTTATGGCTAGAGATGTTGAGCATCTTTTCGTGTATCTATTGGCCTTTTGTACTTCTTCCTGAGTGGTGAGTGAACTGCCTCTTCATTTCATTGGCCCACTTTTCAGTAGGATACTTTATTTTGGTAGGTTTACTTTTCTTCAGCTCCCTGTATATTCTAGTTATGAGCTTCCGGAATATTTGAGATGTTGGTGGTGAATATTTTTTCCCAGTCTGTTGGTTCTCTTTTTACAATGTTGATAGTTTCCTTGGCTGTGCAGAAACCTTTTAATATGACAAGATCCCATTTGTTAATAATGGGGATCATTTCTTTTGCTCTTGGTGTCTTGTCAAGTAAGTCTTTGCCTAGCCCTATGTCTTTTAGATATTTGCCTAATTTGTCTTCTAGGAGGTTCAGTGTTTCACTTTTAATGTCTAGTTCTTTGATCCACTTTGATTTGATTTTGGTGTATGGTGATAGGTGTGTGACTAGATTCATTCTTCTACATGTAGATGTCCAGTTTTCCCAGCACCATTTGTTGAACAGGCTGTCCTTTTCCCATTGTATGCATTTGGCCCCTTTGTCGAAGATTAAGTAATTGAGGGTATTTGGGTTTGTCTCTGTGTCTTCAATTCTGTACCACTGGTCTATCTGTCTATTTTTATGCCAGTACCAAATTGTTTTTACAACTATTGCTTTATAGTCAGCCTGATGTCTGGGATTGTAATGCCTCCTGCCTTGGTCTTGTTGCTCAGGATTGCTTTGGCTATTCTTGGTGTCTTTTGGTTCCATATGAATTTAAGAATTGTTGTTTCAAGTTCTTTGAAGAAACTTGTAGGTATTTTGATAGGAATTGCATTGAATCTATACATCAGTTTAGGTAGTCTAGTCATTTTTGACTATATTTATTTTGCCTATCCAAGAGCAGGGGATGCCTTTCCATTTTCTAGTGTCTCCTATAACTTCTTTCTTCAATCTAATGTAGTTTTCTTTATATAAGTCCTTCACTTCCTTGGTTAGGTATGCTCCTACATATTAGATTTTTTTGCTGAGCTATTGAGAATGGAATTGTTTTTCTGAGTTCTTGCTCAATAAGTTCATTTTTAGTGTAGAGAAAAGTTATTGATTTTTTAGTGTTGATTCTGTAGCCTGTGACTTGGCTAAATTTTGTTATTATTTCCAGGAGTTTTGTAGTGGAATTTTTAGGCTCTTCCATGTAGATAATCATATCAACTACAAATAAGGAAAGTTTGACCTCCTCCTTTCCAATGCAGATTCACTTTATTTCATTTTTTGTCTGATTGCTGTGGCAAGTGTTTCAAGGACTATGTTGAATAAGAGTGGTGAGAGTGGGCAGCCTTGTCTTGTTCCTGATTTGAGAAGGAACAATTTCAATTTTTCTCCATTTACTATGATACTTGCAGTATGCTTGGCATATATGGCTTCTATGAGTTTTAGGTAAGACCCTTCTATACCTCTTTTTCTCAGTGTTTTTATCATGAAGGGGTGCTGGATTTTGTCAAAGGCTTTTTCTGCATCAATAGAGATGATCATGTGATTATTTTTGCTTTTATTGATATGGTGTATTACATTGATTGATTCATGTATGTTAAACCAACCTTGCATCTGAGGAATGAAGCCCACTTGATCATGGTGTATGATCTTTCTGATTACTTGTTGGATTCTGTTTTCCAGAATCTTATTGAGGATTTTTGCATCTATAGCCATTAAGGATATTGGTCTATGATTTTCCTTCCTGGTTATGTCTTGGTCTGGTTTTGGGACTAGTGTGATGCTAGCCTCAAGAAATGAGTTTGGTAGTATTCCTTCACTTTCTACTTTATGAAGTAGTTTGAGGAGGACTGGAGTTAGTTCTTCACTGAAGTACTGAAAAAATTCTGTCATGAATCCATCTGGGCCTGGACTTTTATTTGTAGGTAGAGCTTTTATTCCTGCTTCAATATCCATGTGCATGATGGGGTTATTCAAGATTTTTATATCTTCCTCATTTAATTTTGATATTTTATATGTATCTAGGAAGTCGTCCATTTTTCCCCAGTTCTCAAATTTGTTAGAATATAGGTGTTCAAAGTAATTTCTTATAATATTCTGGAGTACTGCAGAGTCTGTTGTAATTTCACCCTTTTCATTTCTAAGTGCGTTAATCTGTGCCTTTTCTTTCCTTTTCTTGATGAGGTTAGCAAGAAGTTCATCAATTTTGTTAATTCTTTCAAAGAACCAGCTCTTTGACTCATTAATCTTTTTTCTGTCTTTTTAATTTCAATCTCATTTATTTCAGATCTGATCTTTATAATTTCTTCTCTTCTACTGCCTTTTGGGTTAAGTTGTTCTTGTTTCTCTAGGTCCTTAAGGTGCATCATTAGTGAATTTATTTGTGACTGTTCTGTTCTTCTGATGTGTGCATTTATGCCTATGAATTTCCCTCTAAGGACTGCTTTCATTGTGTCCCACTGATTTTGATATGATGTAGTTCCATTGTCATTCAGCTCTATGAAGTTTTTGATTTCTTCTCTGATTTCTTCCGTGATCCATTGTTTGGTCAGTAATAAGTTGGTAAGTCTCCATATATTTGTGTATTTTCTTCTGTTTCTGCTGCTGTTAAATTCCAGTCTTATTCCACTATGGTCTGAGAGTATGCATGGAATTATTTCTATCCCTTTGTACTTGTTTAAGCATGACTTATGTCCTAGTACGTGGTCTATTTTAGAAAATGTTCTATGTGCTGCTGAGAAGAACGTGTAGTCAGTTGATGTTGGGTGGAAAACTCTGTAAACATCTGTTATGCCCAAGTTTCCTATAGTGTCTTTTAGCAGTTGTATATCTTTGTGTATTGTTTGTCTGGTTGATTTATCTATTTGTGATAGTGGAGTATTAAAGTTCCCTACTATAATTGTATTGGGGCCTATGTGTTCTTTCAGATCTAGTAAGTTTTGGTTTACACGATTTGGTGCTCTAGAGTTGGGGGCATATATATTGACAATTGTGATTTCTTCCTGTTTTAGTGTTCCTTTGATCAGTATGTAGTAGTCATCTTTGTCTCTCTTCACCTTTTTTCTTTTGAAATATGATGAGTCTGAGATTAATATAGCTACCCCTGCTTGTTTTCTGGGTCCGGTTGCATGAAATACTGAATTCCAACCTTTTATTTTCAGGCTATGAGTATCCTTGTGGGTGAAGTGTGTCTCTTGTAGGCAGAAAATTGAGGGTTTCGGTTTTTTGATCCAGTCAGCTAGTCTATGTTTTTTGATAGGTGAATTGAGGCCAATCACATTTAGGGTAATTATTGAGGTATGTCTGGTGTGTCCTGCCATTGTTCTAGTTTTTCCATGTTGTTTATTGGCTTTACTTTTTTCTCAGCTCATTCTCTAGCTTTTGTCTTTTTTTTTTTTTTTTTCCCTCTGGGGCCACTTGTGTTGTTGGCCTCTCTTTCACTATCCAAGTTTCCTTTGAAAATTCTCTGCAGTGATAGCTTAGTGGCTACAAGTTTCTTTAAGCTTTCTGTGTCATGGAAAATTTTAATTTCTCCCTCTAGTTTAATAGCTAGGTTTGCTGGCTATAGTAGTCTTGGTTGTAATTTGTGTTCTTTTAGTGTTTGAATGACATTGCTCCATGATCTCCTAACTTTTAGAGTCTGGGTTGAGAAGTCTGCTGTTGTCCTGATGGACTTACCTTTGTAGGTCACCTTCTGCTTTTCTCCTACCACTTTCAGTATTCTCTCTTTGTGTTGGGTGTCTAGTACTTTAATTATGATGTGTCATGATGAGGCTCTCTTTTGATCAATATTGTTTGGTGTTCTGTATGCATGCAGTAGTTCAATGTTCATTTCTCTTCTTAGATTTGGGGAATTTTCTTTCATAATATCTTTGAAAATGACTTTTAAGCCTTTTGTTTTATCCTTGGTCTTCTCTTGACCTCCCATAATTCTCAGGTTGTTTCTCTTTGAATCAACTATCAGTCGTTGTAATGATTCATTTTCTTCTTTTTTTACTTTGAGTTCTTTATGGTCTTTCTGTTCCCACTCTATCATTTTGTCTTCTAGGTCTGATAATGTATTTTGAAATTGTTTGATATCGTTGCTTATTGTGACCGGTGTGTTTTTCACTTCCTGGATATCTGCATTTTTTAAATATCTCAGTTATGTTCTTCTCTCATTTCTTGTATTGCCTTCTTTAGCTTCTGGTTCACTTCTTCTTTGATCTCCTCTACTTGCTTCTCAAAGCTCGCTTTTAGCTTAGCTAGGTCTTGGTGTAGCTCTTGCTCTATGACTTTTATTTCCTGCTTCATTTCCTACATTATTTCCTCTTTTAATTCCTGCTTTAATTCGATGTATTTGTGGGCCCAGAAATCACCATCATTTTTGTCATTTTCATCTTTGGATTCTGCATTTTCAGGATTTCTAGTACACTCTTCTGGTATGTCAAGACTTTTTGAAGGAGATTTATTTCCACGTTTCCTCAAGTTTCTGTTATCTTTGGTTATCTCTGGTTGTCTGTCCCTGGGTTTCCCCTATGGACTCTCCCTGGCACAGCTCTGCCCGCTGCTGGGAGATCACAGTCTCCGTGCTGACCACCACTGAGAGGAGCGGGGGAGATGGCCGCGAATCTCCTCCAGTCTAGTCCAATGTGGCTCTACCCAGTACTGGCAAAGCCCAGTCTCCATGCGGGCCTCCACTGTGAGGGGTGGGAGGGAAGGGGGCGGGAAGTCCCACTGGTCTATTCTGAAGAGGCTCTGTCGGGTGCTTGCAATGCCCAGTGTCCGCGCCAGCCTCTGCTGTGAGGGGCAGCAGGGAGGACAGCAAGGAGACCTACTGCCAAGCCCAGGATCCACCGTAAGTCTCTGCTGCGAGGAGCAGTGGGGAAGATGGCTGGGAGTCCTTCCTGCCTCTTCCAGAGTGGCCCTGCCCGTCGCTAGCTGAGCCCAGGTTCAGCCACAGGCCCCTAGGTGAGGGGCAGTGGGGAAGATGTCCAGGAGGCCTACCAGCCTCCTCCAAAGTGGCCCTGCCTGATGCCAGCCGAGCTTGGGTTTTGCAGCAGGCCCCTGAGTTGAGGGGTGGCGGGGAAGTTGTCCGTGAGTCCTACCTGCCTCCTCTGGAGCAGCCCTACTCGACACTAGCTGTGCCCAGGCTCTGCTGCAGCCCCCTGAGGCAAGGGGCGGCAAGGAAGATGTCCAGAAGACCTACCACGTCTATTTCCTCTTGCCAAGCTGTGAAGGGCTATGTGTTATTCACCTATGTAGCTTCAACTACAGCCTTTTATAAAGAGGAGGTTTTTAATAAAATATTTGTTCATTAAAGAAATAAATGAGTAGAAGGAGTGATAAACCTAGGACGTGAATCAAGATTCTTCATCCTCCACATTTACTACACTTTAAGTTGAATCAATAATGCTAAGAATATAATAATAATAATAGTCTCAAAAACTATTTCCCCTTACAAAGTTAGTATTGCCTAAATGAATAAAAGTGATGTGTATATAATAAGTATTCAATACATGTTACTTTAATTTTCTTTGTCCTTTGGTAATCCAGCTTTGATGCCCTCCTACCTTTATGTAGAAAGCAACACCAGTGAACTGGACATCTCCAACATTTCTTCAGTACCAATTGGTAAAGGAATAACATGGAAAGTAAAAGCAATGGCTTACAGAGAGGATTGGACTTTTGTATTTAAAAAGCAAACAAACAACTTTCAACATAGTCTGTATCTTCAAATTTTGGAATCGTTATAGTTTATCTAATACTCTATCTCATACCATTAGAATTGTAATCAGAAAGAATATGTGTGGTAAGCCCAATATATTTGTAGAAGATGGAAGACATTAGCTTCAAAGAAGAGTGAGGATTTTGAATGAGAACCACATGGAATATCCATGTTTAGAATCCAGATTAGAGTTCCAACATCTGCTCTAAGCATGACTGTAAGTAGAAAAAAGGTAGGGTTGTTCAAGTTGATTCCCATATTACTCCATCTTGTCTTAAGAATTTCTACTGCTAGAAGGCCCATAGTCTTCATTCAAGAATTTGGTCTCTATCCCTTGTAGGAGATGCTCATCCCAATGGTTTCATGGCCCACAAACATGACTACAGTTATGATAAGCTATGAGATTTTATGTCTCAGTCTTGGATTGGTTTGGGAAAGATTCAAAAATATTACTGTGGTTTAAGGGAATACCAAAACAATCCCACCAACTGCTGACAATTCAGAAGCTTAATTGCCCTCAAAGTTGCATGAGGTATAGGTTTCTTCATGTTACCAATATGTTCCCAAAGTGACAAGCATATGTTCTTGCTAGGAAAGTATTCTGCACTACTAAAGTTTGTGGTTACTTTTGTAGTGGGAATGATAAAAGACAGGCCTCAGAGCAATAATCACTGAAGAGGATCAGAAAGATGAATAGGAGGTTTTGTGGTTTAATGCAGTGCTTTTCATATTAGATTCTAGAGAGCACAAGGTTCTTGTGTGATATTTACAAATATTATTCAAAAAAGGGCTTCTTGGTCAAAAAAAGTTTAGGAAACACAAGTTTAAGGTAAAACAGCTTTGTCCACTGAAAACTTCTCAGATATTTCAACACGATCATGGAAAATGTGACTCTCCAAAAGGAAGATATAAAATGTAGCACTTCCCATACTTATTTGGCCCTGCAACTTTTCTCAAAAAATACTTATTTCTTTTGAATTAATGTTCTGCTTATAATGTTTAGGAAATACTAGGGTTCTGGAAAGAGCAAGAGCATTGTTACTCCTTCAGAACCAGATTTGGGTTCAGTTCTAATATTCAACATCTGTATGGTCTTGGTCAAGTTAGTTTTACCTCTGTAAAATAATTTCTTTACTCATGAAAGTTGGGATAATATTACCTACTTCAAAAGAGATGTCAGGAAGATTAAGAGAGATAACACACATTATTTAACACAATGCCTAGTACACACAGACACTTGGTGATAGCAGGTTTTTTCCCCCATTTTATTGATATGTACAAGTGCAGAATTTAAGGTTCACAATGGAGTTGAGCATTTTGTGCACATACATTTCTTGTCAAAGTGACAAGGGCTTTCCCCCTCTCCTTTTGTCTCTCCCCCTACCCTCCCTTCCCGCCCTTCACCCCCACCCTGTCCCCCTCTTTCGCTTTGTCTTTCATCTAAAGTTCCATGAGATAGTTGTGGTCTGGGTCTC
>PVKB01002920.1:0-48513 GCA_004027205.1 Ctenodactylus gundi
CACACACACACACACACACACACAAAGGCTTGCTGAAGTAATAAATTGATTTCACTTATGCATTTAGAGAAAATGTAGTAACTGCTAGATTGACACCACACAGATGCCTGTGTCTGATCCCAGCTAGCAGCTGAGCGCCATCAGCCTGTTCTAAGCCACACTGAGCTTCACTTTTCTGTTCTGAATTAGATGTGTAAGTAACTTAACTACAGACAGGTACATGTAATTCTGAGAATTGTGGCCCATTAATCTAAACAGAAGAGTGTCCCCGGAAGCCGCTTCTAAGCAAAGGAGTCACTTCTCACTTACTGGTGGTCCTGCAGGCCTGCCCTCCTTCTGTCCCCCTGCCCCCTTCTTCCCGTAGTCCTCCAGATCCCATCAAATTCCGCTGTGTCCAGTTTACTGTCGTCCTCCCCCTGTTTCAGGACCTGAACTCGCCTAGGATTCAGCCCATTGATTAGCAATTAATTGTCTCTGTTCCCAAGTCATGAACATTTGCCATATCGGAACAGATATTTGCTTAACTCCAAGTCTCTCAGCCCAGTTCCAGCGCTTAACTAATGACGCACTTAAAGTATACTGCCCTCATCACGAAGCCTTTTAAAGATCAAAGACTATTTTAGCCTTTAGAGTCTGTCGCTTTAAAGCCCAAATTAGCCATTAATTGTAATTCTATTTTATAGTGTTGTTAATTATCACCTCCCTCCCCAGGAGGAGCAGGCCTGCGGCGGCAGGCAGTGGGACCAGCCCTGCTCAGACCTGTGGAACCTGGGAGAAGGGTTGCTCTTGCCAGGCCCACTGTTGTGCCTGGGAAATGGGACACCACGCTTACCTGGAAATGTGCTTTTCTGAGTTTTAAATGCTTCCAAGTGTCTTGGTGATTTTTAAAATTTTTGTTTTGTTTTATAATCCTAGTGATTAAGTCCAGGGCCTTCACACCGAGCTGTATCTCCAATCTATGTTTTTTTAGTTTTGATTTTGAGAGGGGGTCTCATTAAATTGCCCAGGCTGAGCTCGAACTTGCCATCTCCTGTCTCAGCCTCTCCAGGATGGCAGGCCTGTCCTTCCCGGCACGCCTGCTGCTCATTTTTCTGGCCGGAGTAGCCACCCAGCATTGTGGGAATCATTGTAATAAGTGCAGGAAGCTGGAGTCCCTGTCTGTCCTTCCAGTCCCCAGCGTTTTGCGTGTGTGTGCCTGGTGCGTACGTCGCAGGGTGGCCATCTGCTTCCTCAGGCGCGTCTGAGGCCCACGTCGTCTGCCCAGGGTGTCGGAGTGTCATGGCAAAGAGGAAGACGGACCTGGGCTCCCGCGGTGGGGACGGTCATGGGGTTCTGCGGGTGCGGTGCGTTCTGTTGCGCAGTCACGCCCTGTGTCTCTTGGGGTTAGGGTAGTTTCCCTTCGTTTTGCTCTTTCGGTAGTAGGAAGGAGCCCAGGGCTTTCACCCTGAGCCACGTCCCCGCCCCCCTCTTTGACTGTGAGACAGGATCTTGCTAAGTTGCTAAGTTGGCCAGGCTGGGCCTGCACTTGGCAGGGAGCCGGCCCATCCCAGGGACGTCCGGTGCGCGCGGGCATTTTTAGTAGTGAGAACCGAAAGGAGAGAGGTGCTCCTGGTACCTAGCAGGTGAGGTCCAGGGTGCCCAAGGCTGTCCACAGTACAGAGTCTTCCATCCCAGATGCCGGCCGCACCAGGGTGTGTCCATGCGAGGTGTGGGGCTCAGGTCAGCCGCCTGCTGCGGGAAGGGGCGGTTGCTGGGCTGCTGGGTAGTGAATGTTTCACCAGATGCTCTGGCTCTAGTATTAACCAACCTTGCGACGGTGAGCAAGTGACTTCTATCCTTTGATCGTTGGTTTGCTCACCTGTGGAATGGGTATTTAAACACCGCCTGTATTTGCCCAGACTGCCTCCCTGCCTTGGGTGTGGATCAAATTCTGTGACCTTCCCTTTGTGCGGCTGGAAGGAGCTAAGCCTGTGGGGAGGGTCTTGGACTCCGAAGCAGAGTCAGGAGTATCGGGACAGGGCCCCGACCCTCGCCATGGCCCTGCCTGGCTGGGAGGGGACAATTTGCTTTTGAATTTTTCCCAGCATTTGTGGAACAAGACAAATGAGCTCATGGCTAATGGTGGCAGCCGGTCCCAGCACCGGTAGGGATTTCATAGTGGGAGGGTTTCACCTGGAAGGCGGGGCTGCCCCCTGTGCTGATCCCATAACCTCAGCGGGCGGCAAGGTGTCTTTGATGGTGTCCTGAACATCACATGGCTTTTGCCACACTGGGAAGAGGTAAACTCACAGGAACACGCGGCCCTGGGTGTGAAGACGCGAGAGGAGGGGGCCGGCGTCCCGCAGTGGAACCTTCTTCACATCCCAGGACAAAGGCGCTGGCGGACCTGTGGTTGTAAGAGCCCCTGGCCCACCCCAGGACAGCCACTTTGTCTAGCCGAAGGCCAGCAGACCTCTTAAAGAAGTCTGGTTATGGTGGCAGTGCTGGAAAGGACATGATTATGTCAGGAGTGGCTCCTCCAGAGTGGCTGGGCTGGGTCACCGCCTTCCTGCGTGTGTGTCATTCAGAAAAGCACCCGATGTCACCTTGCTTGGAGTAGAGAGGGGTTTTGTTACCCCTAAGACGTTTTCTAGTCACTCAAATAAAATTTTTAGTTCATTATCAATATTCTTTGTTTAAGGAAATGGTGACTGTTTCCTGTTCTGTGGTTTAAATTTTATAATCTTGTCTTTAAAAATATCAACTTCGTTGTTGTTGTTTTGTAGTACTGGGGAGTGAGCCCAGGGCCTTCGCATGAGCTACACTGCAGGGCCTGCTGCACTGCCCAGGCTGGGCTCAAACTTATGATCTTCCTGCCTCAGCCTCCCAGAGTGCTGGGATTGTATGTCTGTGCTGCCAGGTCCAGCCTAATGAGTTTTATAAATTGTATATTTTCGATAAATAATCCTTTATCAGGTACAGTTTTTGCCAACACTTCTTCTAGTCTGTGGTTTGTCTTGCTGTATTCTTGATTTTTTGTTTATTTTTATATAATGGGAAATACATACTTATTATAGATAGTATAGTGAACTTGGTGATAAAAAAATGATGCTTAAACTGTCTTCCATAGAAACTGTCGTATTTAGTCAATGGAGTTTCAGTTTTCCTTTCTTTTTGCTTTATTGAGGGATCACTGGTAAATAGAAGTTAATATATTTGTAGCTGAGTGTGAAGACCGGGCAATGGGGGAGGCTGGTGGCACAGGCTGGTAATCCGAGCACACTGGGAGGCCGAGACAGGAAGATGACGAGTTTGGGTCCAACTTAGGCAACTTAGTGATTTAGGGACAACCTGCCTCAAAATCAAAAAGAAAAATAGGCCAGGGTGTAGCTCAGTGGGTTGGCTCTCCAGTGCAAATATGTGAATAAAAAATAAAAATTTATGTATTTGAGGAAGTGTATTAGTGAAATGATTTCCGCAGTCCAGGAAACTCACTCCTCTGCCTCCTCCTGTAGTCCCCACTTTCAGGCGGGGTGGGAGGCCGAGATTGGCCCCCGGCGAGTTTCAGGTGCACGACGTTCTACTGTGTGGCCACGTTCTGTGTGCTGGCCGTGAGCTGCAGCCGGCTCCCCTGCCGTGTGCGTCCCAGCGTGGACTCACCCTCTTACTCGGGGTTCTGCGCGGGCCCTGGCTCCCGCCCGGCCTCGCCCTGTGGCAGCCGCTCTGCTGGTCTTTGCTTCTACGTGTTCCTACATCCTAGCAGTGCGATCAGACAGTGTCTGTCCTGGGTTTCTGGCGTTTTTCATGTACCTTAATGTCCTCCAGGTCCAAACATTAATCCAAGGACATTCCAGAGCCAAACCCTAACCAAGTCACCGCCGCTGTCTCAAGTGGTGGGTTTCCCCTGTTTTTGACTGTGTAGTACTCCACGGTACGCATTCCTGCATTCTCGCCACTCACTCATGCACAGCTGGACGTTTGGGTGTTTCTTGGCTGAGGGCAGTAGTGCCATGGGGAAGGTGGGAGTTTAGACCTCTGTTCAGCATGCGGTCTCAATAGCTCTGGGCAGATACAGAAACAGGATCGCCGGGCTGTGCCGTGTGCTAGCTGTGTTTCTAATTTTTAGATAAATTTGCATGCTGTTTTCCAAAACTGCTGTACAGTTTGCGTTCTGTCCACCAGGGAGGTATTGCAACCGAGCGAGGGAAAGGCAGGTCCGGCCCCTCAGCTAGGAGCTTGTGCTCTGCGCACGTGCAGGGCCCTCCGTCGCCTTAGGAAACTAGCGCACACGCAGCCGAGGGCCCTACGCAGGGCTGAGGGTGGAGCTCTCATGTTCCGTGGGCGGATGTGTGAGCTGCCTGTCCTCGCTTTCAGGTCTCAGCTAAGGAGCTCCTGTTCGGTCACTCGGCGCCTGTGTCGTGCCTGGCGAGAGCGAGGGACTTCTCCAAACAGGCCTATGTGGTCAGCGCTGCCGAAAACGGGTGGGTAGACCCGGGGCTGCATCTGCCGCTCCCACCCTGCACCGCACTGCTCCCACCGGGACGCTGTCCTAGATGTAGTAGCCAGCACCTGCGTCTTAAGGGAGGGAAGGTTCATGGCCATTCACATTCCAGGAGGTCTCAGAGTGCTCACGGTCAGCAGGAATGGCGGAGGCCTTGCTGGAGGGAGGCTGTTCAGGGCATCCGGGCATCGTAACAGGAAGGGTCAGGCCTTGGGGAGTAGCTAGGGCAAGAGTATATCCTTCCAGGCTGCACCCTTGGTGACGCCCACACCTCAGTGACCCCCCACACCTCAGTGACCCCACACCCTCAGTGACGCCACATCCTCGGTGACCCCACACCCTCGGTGACCCCCACATCCTCGGTGACCCCACACCCTCGGTGACCCCCACACCCTCAGTGACCCCCACATCCTCGGTGACCCCCACACCCTCAGTGATCCCCCACACCTGCACAATGATCCCCCACACCTGCACGATGATCCCCTACACACTCGGTAATCAGCCGCCCCGTGACCTGCCGTACTTTCATGACCCCCTATACCTGCCGTGATCTGCCGTACCTTCAGTGATCCTCTGCTCCCTCAGGGATCCGCCACATCCTCACGATCCCCCACACCATCTTGACCCCCTCTTACAACCAGGTCCTACCTCCTGGTGGCTCGTGAAGTTCGTAGATAATCCACAATACTCAAACACACGAGGCATTTGAAGCACATTCTAGATCCAGACCCCAGCAGCCCATGATGGGGAATGAGCTTAGGACTGAAGGAGACCTGATGGGCATGCGCCCTGTGCACACAGGGCATTTCGGTCTCAAACAGTTGGCGTGTGTTGGTCCCATGTGCCCTTGGCTCTCACTGCAACATGGCTCTGTGCTGATAAGAACCAAGCAAGCCATCCCCGCATGCATAACAGGCCTGAGGCTCCCGAGGACACGTGCCCAGGGTGGAGGCTTGGGAAGGGAAGACTCCAGCTCAGGCTTGGCCACCGGCAGCCTGCCATGTTCTGCCCTTGAAGTTTTAATGTTATAATGAAAAGTTTTTAAAAGGATGTTTTAGTACTTGTATACTTTGACTGTATTGTAGACTTTATTTGATCTGTCACCCAAAGTCCTAAGTACTCACAGATGGTGATGGTCCTGGGCTGGCTCTGTACCACACACACGTGCGCGCACACATGCGCGCGCGCACACACACACGCACCATGGGCAATTGCTAATGACACTACCACTCATTGAGATAGGGAAGTACAGAGGGAAGTGGCCGTTTCCTGTGGGATGTAGCAGTGTGGACTCCTGCATGTTACCACTGCAGCCACACGGAGTGGCCAGGAGTATGTAGGGGCTGCGGGCTCAGCTGGGCTCCAACAGCATCAGGCAGAGGCTCAAAAACCAAAACTAGAGAAGCAGAGGAGGAATAGAGGCCTGGTGATGCCCGAAAAAAGCCAGAGGTGCCAAGGCCCTGGCAAACCAGAGTTGGAGGGTGTGATGTGACTTCCAATTCAGGATGGCAGACCACCCCGCCTGCTTATCTCCTCCCTCCTGCTGTTGCAACTTGAGCAAACCGAGTGTGTTGGGACAGGCGCTCGAATTGGAGGACAAGGACTGGGACCCAAGAAAATAGCGTATTTCTGAAATGCAGTCATTGTCCAGAAGAATGGAGACAGATAACATGTCTCCCCATCCGCCCCTCTGAGTCGTTCATCTACCGCGTGAATTCCTACCGAGGCCCTAAGGGGGGACAGAGAGCTGGAAGACGAAGCGAGCTCTTTTCCCAGGACGCCTGGACAACGGCCTTCTGTCACGTGTTCCTGATATACGTCATCTGTGCTTTTCCTGTCATAGAAATAAGATTAATTTTAAAACTTTGAAAATTGTTGAACTTAGTTTTCTGAAGGTGATTTCATCTGTGTGCCAGCCTTTACACTTGTATTTGGAAATGAAAAAAATATGCGTTTTGCTAGATTTCAGTTCTTCAATGGACTGTGGTTCTTGTGAAGCATCTAACTGGTACAGGTCTTCTTACAGTGCCAGCACTATTTGCAAATCGCCTTTGTATTTAATTTCTCCTTAGAACGACAGGCAGAGTCATCTCTTGCTTTGTGATGTTTCTGTGTATGTGTATGCTTTTAAAATTTAAGAACTGAAGATGATAAGCAAATGAACAGGGAGGTGGGCTTACAGCAGCACTGCTGGGAAGTCGCTTACCCATGCCTGCTGTCCCACCGGGGAGTGGGGTTTGATTGACCTGGACTGACGTCTTGAGTTGGGTCCCAGCCATCAGCATGTATTTATTTATTCCCCCAAATTCTTCTTTTTATTAATATCTATTTTTGATGCATAATATTTGTCTTGAGAAATTGGTGCAGAAAACATAGCATCTAGATCACTGTATTTTTAAAAATGTTTCCTGGTCACCTTAGGGCGCAGGCAAACGCAGAGGCACCAGGTTAGAGAGAGAGGCACCTAGAGAAGCCAGCCAGCCCGAGCGTTTCGCAGCCCCTGGACCGGCATCCCAGGTGGAGGCAGGAGCCGGAAGTCTGTGGGTGCGGTGTGGGTGCACAGCGCCCACTGCGCCCCCTGCCACTGCGGGCTGAGCGCTTCACCCTGGGGACACGCTTGTTGACCTTCTGCATGTGCCTCCCACCGTCCCTTCCAGATGCAGTATGCGGTTTACACCTTTTCTTGCAATCTTGCTTGTTGGTATGTGCGCACATGTGCTCACTCACACATGAGCTCACGCACACACGTGCATGCACACGCTTGCACGCACCCGGACTTTCCCTCCTGTTTTACCGCCTTCCCAGGGAAGGAACACACCTAGAACGTGGTTTCTCAGCCCCAGGGTGGGTGATGCTTTCCCCAAGAGTTACTATTTTAATTCGTATGTACGCGTGTTATGCAGCAGCGCACCAGGCTTGGTGTGCATCCGCATCCGCATCCGCAGCAGCCTGCCGACTTCCCTTCCTTTCCCCTCCCCTTCCCGCCCTCCCGGCCCCTCCCTGGCCTCCCTCCAGAGCCCTGATCTGGGGGTTTGCAGGGTCCCCACTGCTCCTCGCAGGGTGTTAACTGCACCCCTGCTCTGTCCCCACTAGGTGCCAGTAGTGTGTCCTAGCTGGGACAGCCAGGCCTTCTGGGAGCGAGCTTTGCTGAATGACCTCGGGACCAGGGGGAAGGGGAGCGGGTGTTGGGGGACGCCAAGCATCCCAGTTTAGAAACCCACTGGTCCAGTGTTCGGTTAGAAACACCATACTCGCCTCCAGCTCCCGCAGTACTCAACGCGGCCAGTTCCTGGGCTGAAGCTGTCAAGAAGACAGGCCGCTGCCAGCGGCCGCGAGCCGCCACGAGGGCTGGCTACTGCAGATGGCGTGGATTCCAGCGACCCTGCGCCGGAGCGTTCCTAACTGCATCTTGGAGGCTGTGGCTATGCGGCTGGGGCACATTTGCAGCCAAGAGATTCCCGAACAATAATAGTTTTCCAAAGAGCAAGTGTCCGGGAGGATTTCAGGCATCCTCGTGCGAAGCCAAGCCAGGCCCGGTGGGACTCTAGCTCAGAATGAAAAATTTAAGCAGGAGGCTGCAGGCGGAGCTCAGCAGTCAAGGGCACGGATCTGGCAAGCATGGGCAGGCCCTGGATTCGATTCCCCAGCACCACATTGGCTGGCATGGTGGAGCATGACACACTTGTAGGGAAAAAAATCGATAAATAGAACACGAGCCCAATACAAAAAAAAAGTGTGCAGTAATCCTAGCGTGTCAGAGGCCACAGCAGGAGAGTCGCAAGCTTGAGTCCAGCCGGTCTCCAAGAGCCAGCAAAGAGACAAACGAGCACAAACAAAAAACAATAAACGGGGGCCAGGGATGGAGCTCAGCAAAGGCCGGAGGGCCTGAGCCCAGCCCCCGGGAAGCCAGGCGCCAGCGGTGCCAGCGAAACCCCAGATGCCGCCACTTGGTGGCGCTGTTTGTTTCCACAACTGGAGGCCTGGTCTCCAGCTGGGGCAGCCCTGATGTGTTGACGCTCCAGGATACGTGGATTAAGTTCAGTGAAATAAACCGTCCCGAGAGGATGCAGCTTATGAACATTCCACGGACTGGCTCTTGCGATGCGTCACCTTCGCTGTGTGAGGCCCGTGTCCCTGCAGTTTGTCGTGGGCCATGGAGGCCCTGGATTCAGGGTGGCGGGGGTGCCAGTGCACAGTTCCCCAAACAAAAGGCCGCCCAGGCAGCGTGCCAGCCCTGCCTATGACCACAGCAGTTTCTTACCCAGTAATCTGTAGCGAAATCCCCATTAGTGGTCAGGTCACACTTCAGAACAGCACTGCAGGAAATCTGGGGACACAGGATAATGGTCTCCGTCCACTGTGTGGAAAAGACAGAAAATAACACCATTCTCTGTTGCAGGGAGATGTGCGTGTGGGATGTCGTCAGCGGGCAGTGCGTGGAGAAAGCCACACTACCCTACAGGCACAGGGCCATCTGCGTGAGTGCACGCCTGCCTCTGCACACTGCCCCTCTGCACACGCCCACCTGTGCACACGCCCGCCTGTACACACGCCCGCCTCGGCATTCTCCTCGCTCTGCACTCCCCTGGCTCTGCACACTCCCACCTCTCTGGCCCCGCTCGCCTCTCTGCCATGCATGCGTGGGAACAACAGCTTGGAGGACTGTAGTTTCGTCTCCTGGGGCAGGGATACCTGCCAGTGTTCTCTCTCACAGGGTCTTACCTGGCAGGGTTTCCCCCGGCTCTGTCCTTTCTGGGTCTTCCCTCTGAGAGGGCATTTTCACGCCTACCCTGGGTGACGGGGCAGGTGCCCTGGGTCTGTTTCACAAACCATGGAAGTGTCCCCAGTCGTTTTCATTTAATTTGTTTTTTTGGTTCTTCATTTCTGAATTTTTTATGAAATGAGAAGAGGAGTAACCGTAATGTTTATACTCACTCTACAAATTTAATCGATTCATTTCTTACTTAACGAGAGTCTAGCCCAGAGTCATCACACTGAGTTACCTGTACTAGCACCTTTTTAAAATTTTTTTGTTTTTTGATTTTTGATACAATGTTTTATTAAGTTGCTAGGTTTGACCAGGCTGGGCCCAAACTTGTGGCTTTCTTGCCTGAGCTTCCCAGAGTGCTGGAACTACAGGCCTGCGCTGCTGGGCCCAGCTCACTTTGTGATTTTAAGACAGATGTTGGCTGTTGGCGGGAGGGCGCCACGCCCACAAGGTTGCGGAGTCTCTCGGAGCCAACAGGACCCTTCCGACTTTTGTGTGTGACGGTGGTGAGGATGTTGAAACCTCCCAAACTCTTTTCTAGTCTCCACAATGAGACAGTCATTAAAAGTAGAATAGAGAAGGCAACCTGTGACCAAAGCCCCTTCCAAACGCTCTGGCCCTCAGGCTTTCCAACGCTGCTGTCTCTCCCAGTCCGCCTGTCTGGTGTTAGCAGGGTAGGGAGCCGGGAGGGTGGTGCTGCTTCTCTCACTGACACCCCGGAAGATGGGGGTTCTTCCTGTGATTTGGAGTCTTCACCTTCCAAAAGATACCCCTTTCTCCAGAAAGAAGGATATGAGCCAAACTAAACCGCAACATACTAAGTTTTCAGCTGCTCTTTGGTTCAGCCCCTAGTCCTTAGCACCACTAATCAGCCCTTCCCCTGTGTCCTGCTGGCTCAGTATTACTGCTGCTGGCCCCGGATGACAGGGGATGGCTGGCTGCTGTGCTGTGGGGAGTACCAGGATGTGTTGGTCCTCGATGCCGGGACGCTGGCCCCACTGCACACGCTCACGTCCTCGGGGTCCCCCGACTGGGTCCTCTGCATGTGTGTCCTTCACTCCATGAGGATCCAAGGTAAGATCGGGAAGTCTGTGGCGCTGAGAGAGCTCACGGGAAGGTGTCCACTTGGGGATTATTTGTTGCATTATCGGGCAAGAGTTCAGAAGGCTGCTATGTCCCCCTGTCTGGAGGGGGCAGCTCTGAGCGTGACCGAGACCAGCGGGGGTGGTTCCTGTCCTGAGGAAGTCAGCTAGAGGTTAAGGTACACAGGAAGAGTGAGAAGTGGAGTTTCCGTCACCCACTTCTGCTTGGCACACGTTAACAAGTGACAGGCCAGGTATGATGCACATCTGTCATCCCAGCACTCGAGGAAGCTGAGGCAGGAGGAACCCAAGTTTGGGTCCAGCCTGCATAACTTAGCAACTCAGTGAGACTGTCTCAAAATCAGTAACAGTACGTGGCTGGGTACGCAGTCAGTGCCCTGGGCTCGATCCCCAGCGTCACCGGAAAACAAACAAAAAACAGCGCTGGACAGATCTTCGTGCAGCATAGCAGCAGGACTCCGGACCTCTCGCCTTGCCGTATTTTCCCAGAGTAGTGATGAGGATAACGCAGTTCCTGGAGGGAGGGGTAGCAGTGGACGGAGATGCTAGCGCCATCCTGTGGGTGAAACTGGAAGGTTGAATGTCCACACCGCAGTGTCCAGGACCGGGCTCACTCAGTGGAGTTTTCCCTCTACAGAAGGACTGCTCTGAAAATTAAAAAAAAAAAAAAATTTGGAATGTGGTAGAAAGCGTTTATTTTTAATTGAAAAAAGGGGTGGGGAGAAGTTGAGTATTTTTCGCATCCTGAGCCCTGCATCGGCCTCCACGGGTGGTGGGGTGGTTCCTGCGGCAGCACGTGGTGTGGTGGCCAAGGCCAGCTCCGTGGGGCCTTTGTTCTTATTACAGAAGACTCGCTCCTGGTGGTGACGGTGACCGGCGAGCTCAAAGTGTGGGAG
Organism: Ctenodactylus gundi; assembly: GCA_004027205.1. Lineage (NCBI taxonomy): Eukaryota > Metazoa > Chordata > Mammalia > Rodentia > Ctenodactylidae > Ctenodactylus > Ctenodactylus gundi. The sequence goes on from PVKB01002920.1 coordinate 11,248, forward strand.
CTGTCCTCATCTATCAACAGCGTTCAGGTGGGCTCGGGACCACGGTCCCTTCTGCAGGGTTAAGCGCATGTGCTGCAGCTTTAAAATTATGGCGTGCTGGTGGTGTAAAGATAGAGGAGTCTGCATCGTCCCTCTGCTGCTGTCACCATCTGTCTTTCTAGGTGTGGCCACTGGTAGAGGTAGATTGTGTTTTCTACCCTGTGCCTCTGCCTGCCTGTGTGCATGCATACACACACACAGATTTTATTTTTAAATTAAAAAATCTTGACTGTGGAGCTGGAAGAATAGCTCAGCCATTAAAACACTTGCCTGGCAAGCTCAGGGGCCTGGGTTCGATTTCCCAGCACCACCTGAACTGGGAGTGGTGGTGCACACCTGTAATCCCAGCACTGAGCAGGCTGCGGCAAGAGCATTGCTGTGAGTTTGAGGTCAGCCTGGGTTATGGAGCGAGACCCTGTTGGGGGAAAATGTTTGACTGAATTTCTCCATCCCTTGGCATAGAAGACCCCCTTCATGCAAGCATGTGTGTGTATGTAGGGATGTGACCGCCACCTGCAGGCCCATCCCCTGGGTGTCCTGTGTAGTTACGGCTCCTTGGCATCGGGCTCTGAGGTAATGTAATGGAGAGAAACCATGCACAGGATTTGTGTGGGTGACAGGGGAGCAGTTGCTGAGGCCACCTCAGGACGCCCTGGCTGAGAAGGTCTAGGAATCCAGCAAGGGGACTGAGCTCAGCACAGGCTCCTCCCACAGCGTGGTGGGAAATTTGCTGATGCAGTGTTCTCTGTGGCTTCTTAGGACTTTAAAAAAAAAAACACTTTGCTCATTTTAACAACAACAAAAAAAAAAAATGGGAGTTAATACTGCAGTTTTTGAGGAATTCTTGTTCCGCATCGTCTTCGCTCTGATCATCCCACCGTGACCCAACAAGAGGACGTGTCTGCATGTTCTCCGCCTCCAGCCTGGCCCGGCACAGGGTGTTTGCCGAGGGACTGTGTAGAAATGGCCCTGGGATGCAGTTAGATTTCCGGCTCACAGTGTCTTTTGCTAAGTAACATGTTGGTTCCAGACACTCGAAAAGAAACTTACGTGCTTTTCCTCTCAGCTGTCCGAGCTTCTCCAGGGCCCACGAACAGCCCTCGTCGTCCCATACATATTTCCAGGATTAATTAGTGCTAAAGCATTCTCTTTCCTTTTCAAGGAAAAGCAAGATGTGTACGAAAAAGAATCGAAGTTTCTTGACTGCCTGAACTGCCGGGCGATACAGTTCTGCGTGTACTCGGAGAGGCTGTTGCTGGTGGTGTTTTCCAGGTGTTGGAAGGTATCCTAAAGTGGCCTAATAAACACCAGGGGCGGGCAGATGTGTCAGTGCAGTTAGCTCGGATATGGGCTCCGTGGAATCGCACTGTAGGGGTACAAAGCGCTTGTCTTTTGTGAGTGATGCCAGCTCTCAAATCCCTCTACTCCACTATTTTGCTTCTTAGTAGATTGTATGTGTAGCCGTGTATTCTGATTTTATTAATAACCAGCCACATAATGCTGAGCATTTGCCCCTCAAATATTTTCAAGAACAGGTATCTGCGCTCTACAGTTAAAAAACACTACCTGACCCGGGCCTGGTGGTGCAGGCTTGTAACCTTACCCCTCTGGGGGGCTGAGGCAGGAGGACTTTAAGTGTAGGCCCAGCCCGGGCAACTTAGCAACTCACTGAGACCCTGTCTTAAAATAAAAACAAAGAAGTAGCTCAGTGGGAGACCCTGCGTACGACCACCGGAATCACGAAATGAATAAGGACACAAGTGAATAAGGATAGAATCACATGACCTTTTTTTCTAAGAATAGATTGAAACTGTAGAGACCCATCGCACCTTTTTTTTTAGAAAAACTTGTACCTGGTCCAACACAGGACGTCTGCTATATAAAACTTCTTGTGTGTATTATATTGTCAAGTGTTAAGCTCGAAGTAGCCATATATAGACAATAAATTATTTAGAAATCTGGGGTCTGGGGCTTCTGTGTTTGATCAGCACAGTGCAGGATTAGACAACCAAATAAATTTAAGTGCCTGAAACGTCTCCGCTCGGTCGGTGGGCACAGCCCGTGGAGCCCGTGGTGATGTTTACGAGGTCACTGCGTGGTCACTCGTATCTGCCTGCCATGGGCGGCCCCTGCATCTTTCGGGGGAGCTTGTGTGACCGTGGTGTGTCCACCCTGTGTTGCAGGTGTATGACTACTGCGACTTCTCCCTTCTGTGGACCGAGGCCAGCGGGAGCGGGCAGAGCCTGGCTGGGGGGGAGGTGCTCCCTGCCCACAGGGTCCTCGTCTGGACAGAGGACGGTCACAGTTCCATCTATCAGCTGCCGAGCAGGTGGGCTCAGGCGGGAGCAGCGGGCAGATTGCTCAGGTACAAAATGGGCTCGGGACCTCCGTTATGGCCTGATCCCCGCATGCGGCCCCTGATCAAACCCCAGAACAAAACGACTTTGGCACGGGGAGATTTTCTGCAGGCGTGGTGGCTTCGGCTTTTGTGTGGAACAGCAGGGGACGGGGGACGGATTAGCCACGTAGAACTTGTCCAGCTGCTGCCGGCCTTTCAGAAAGTCACTTGTCATTATTAACCCAACAATTTCTAGCCGGAGTCCGGAAACTTGAATGGCGCCACCCGGCCCTGGAGGGGGGGCAACCCCATGAAAGGGCCAGGATCTCAGCCCCGGCCTTTCTCTCCCCACGCAGCGGCCTTTCCCGGAGCGCAGGCCCCGCGGAGGGGTGCGTGCGCAGAGACGCCGCCCGCCCGCACCTGCTGTGCGCCGCGCGCCCGCAGCCAGGCCAGGTAACCCGCTTCCCTCCCGCCGCCCAGCGATCAGGCTCCGCTGCGGGTGGGTGGGTGGGTGGCGTGGGAGAAAACTTCCCCTGAGAGTCTCGTAGTTTCCAGCTTGATTGACAAAACGGTATGGGTTTACCCTCGGACAACGCCGATGTGGACGAACGTGAAGTGGAACTCGCATTCCAGCCCCGCAGATATCTAGACATTCACCGTGACCCGCTTCTCAGATTCTGTCTGCAGTCACCCCTCGCGGTGGGGAATTTGCATGTGGAAGGGCTGAGAGCCGGCTCCCGCCACCAGGCGCGCCATCGCGCCATCTGCGCCATCTGCGCCATCGCGCCATCTGCGCCATCTGCGCCATCGCGCCATCGCGCCATCTGTGCCATGTGCGCCATTGCGCCATCGCGCCATCTGCGCCATCGCGCCATCGCGCCATCTGTGCCATGTGCGCCATCGCGCCATCGCGCCATCTGCGCCATCGCGCCATCGCGCCATCTGTGCCATGTGCGCCATCGCGCCATCGCGCCATCTGCGCCGTCTGCGCCATGTGCGCCATCTCCGGCCACGACGGCGGCCCTCCTCACGTGTCCTCCGGATGCGCCCCGCCACAAGCCCCGCCCGTTTTGGGAACTCCTTTTGACACATGGTTTGACAGACCATGGCTAACGTTTTGATATACTTACTCCAATTTAAAAACTTGGTGAAGTAGTTTTTATCCGGAAGTTTCCTTTTTTAAACTTACTGTACATACGAATCGTTTTCACCTGTACTTAGTAATACCGGTGAGTGCGTTTTCTTGTTAGAGCAAATCTAATTATGATTTCTGGCAGAGGTTCGGGGATGTAATTAGTAGCTTGTTCCTTGGCTGAATTACACCTTTGACCCTAGAAAGTGCAGAAATCTCAGCAATTATTTTACTTCAGCGGTGTTACTCACAGTGAGGTTTTTCAAACCCGTGGACTTAGTCATCAGTTAATTATCCCAAAAGGCGTCAGGTGGGTACAGGAGAGGGCTCCTTACCAAACGCGCGTTCACGTCACTGGTGGCTTCGCGGTTGGAACCCCCGTTATCCCCGAGTGTCCCGTCAGCATATCTGTGAAAAGCTTCATGGCACAGACTTGTCACAAAGCTGACAGCCCCAGGTCAGAAACCCGGGTGCCAAGGGCACAGGCAGACGTGGGACGGGGTGGTGTCAGGGCCGTTTGCAAAGTTACCCCGGGCGGCGCAGGGCTGAGCTTTGCCGGGGATCACGGACGATGCCGTGGCCTCCTCAGAAGGCAGGGCGCTGCAGCGGGCCCGCTCTGCTTTTAGCTCCACAGTGAATTCTTCCCCAATGCAGCTGGAAGTCGGGTGTAGGTCGCAGCCTTGGGGACCCCTGGTCTACTGCAAGTATCAGCAGCAAGTTATGCCCTAGCTTAGAGGTGACATCAATGAACAGGAAGTTCTTTACTTTGGCAGAATGTGCAGATGTGACTTTATGGGCTTCCCACTGGTCATTCTTGTTCAAATAACCCTGAGTTTTTGGTCTCTTCAGAGTGGGAAGTGTCTGTGGGCCAGCAGGCTCGGGGCAGAGGAAGCTGATCTGCCGTGCCCAGACTCCACCTGCCTGTGGCCTGGGGAGTGGGCTGACGGGAGGTCCCCAGTGCCCACTGGCCGCGGGGCTCCAGAGCATCCCTGTGATGGGAGGTGACGTGGCATTGTGGCAGGTTAGGGAGCAGGGGCAGAAGGGACGCAGGGAGCCCGGAAGCCTACCTGGTGGGGTCCCAGCACTGGAGTGGAGCCATGAGCTGCGCCCTAGGGCTTGCAGGGGACACATCTGTGCTGTGTACCCACCCACGGCAGGGTTCTGGTGGAGGGGCGGGCTTCCTCCTTCAGTCTAGCAGCTTTCTGGGACACAGGGCCTCACGTCATGGCTGGTGACACGAATGGCTGGGCGTGGGCATGTGGCCTGAGGGCGACTGAGGTAGAGCTGACGGTGACAAGGACAGGCGACATGTCCTGAATCCTTGTCACTGTCCGGTGCACACGCCGCCTCACCCATGTAGGTGGCCACCCGGGTCCCATTTGAAAACTCCTGCTTGCAGAGGTTGGGTCCCGGGGTCTGAGCTATGGGGCTCCGCCGCAGAGGCCTGTCAGTTTATCTGTTGTCCTGAGAAGCGGAGGGTGGTGGGCCTTTCTGGACTGGGCACTCGGTGCCCAAGCTTGTCCCTGCACCTGGGCCCCATCACCCCGAATCCTCACCAGAGTCGGCCCGTCCCGAGTTGGGGAGAGCGAGGCCTCAGCTAGGGAAGTGCCGACGTCAGGTCACTCGCTGCTTTAGTGGCAATGCGTGTCGGGCTTAGAGCCCGGCAGAAGCCCTGGGGATTCCGCCCCACCGCCTCCTGTCATGGGTCCTGGACACGGAGGTGACAGGTTAGGACTCACATGGGAAGAGGCTCCCGGGGGTCTCAGGTGGACAGACCCTGGGGGGGAGGGGGTAAGGGAGGGAGGACTGGGGGTGGGGAGTGGGTGCGCCCTGGCAGGAGTGGCCGGTGGGGCAGCTCAGTGGGGACCGCAGCAGCCGTGGGTCCCTACAGCAAAGACCTTGGGCTAATCAAGTACAAGTTCCTACAAGACACGTGGACAGTTTGGGTCGTGCGTTAGCCAGACTTTAGCAGCATCATTTCTGGCTGCTACGGAGATCGTGGCTGTGAGGCGGGTGGGACGGTGCGGTGCCCGCACCTGTAGCGATGAGTGTGTAGCTGCGGATGCCTCGGCGCCGGGTGGTTGAGGGCCTGCGTGTGTCCCTGGCCTTCCGCATCTTCAGTCCACACCAGCGGCAAGGGCAGTGCTCGTTCCCGGCCTGCTGTGAGGGCTCTGAGTGGCGTGTGGACCCTTCGGACTCGCTGGGACAGGAGAGGCAGATTTTCTCCACCTGTTACCCTCACCTGCAACCCAGACCTCAGCGCCCGCCTGCCTTTCCGGCGGAGCCAGCGGCCTCCCGGGGCATCATCCGTCCTCCGCCGGCAGTTGGCTGTCTTTGCAGGATGACTTTTCTTTGTACATCACAAGAGGGTCTTGGCCGTGTTTTCCTAATCACTTAATCATTCTGATCCGTGGGCGTTAATCTCTGTAGACTGCTCCCCCCAGGACAGCAGCTGCCCCGAGCCCAGGGGCGGGTCGAATGTGCTAGTGACTTAGGTCACCGGACTCCCCGTGACCGACAAATTATACAGACAATTTGTATTGGCAGCGCATGGTGCCTTATCAGATACATGTAATACCTACTACTACATACAGTGCATGACAGGTGTCGTGTGCTTCGGATTGTGGAGTCCATTTTCTTTGTGGCCGCTTTGGGAGACTGGAAATTGTGTGTGCTAAATCTGAAACGTGGTCAACAGAGAGGGGAAAACATGTTACGAACACCAGGTTACTGTGCCAGTACTAGTCACTGTCATGTTATTTATTTCGCATGCAGTGCTGGGGCTGGAGCCCAGGACCTTCCCATGGACCCCCTCCCCAGTGCGTTTTTTAGTTTCAGTTTTGAAGCAGGTTCGCTAAATTGCCTGGACTGGGCTTGAACTTGGGATTCTCCTTCCTTAGCCTCCCGGAGTTCCCGGATGACAGGCCTGCGTCCCTGGGGCAGGTCGTTGTTCGTCTAACCGTCACTTAGAAGTGGACGGAGCAGGAAGAGACCTTGGCCCCTTGGAGGGTGGCAGGGACATCATGCAGGATCCCTTGTTCGGGGCTCACCACTGTGTGCATCCGCTGGGGGGAGCCAACTCCTTTGCCCTGTTTCACCCCCTGTGAGTAAGGCCTTCGATGGTGGCAAGGTCATATGGGAGAGTGTGCAAGCCCTAGGTCCGGCCTGAGCGCCCGTAATGGTATGTGGCCCACGCACAGAACGTGGCCAGTGAAGCTTCCGTAGTCTGACCCACTCTGTGACGCCTAGCTTCCTTTTCTGAAAACCTTTTTTTTTGGTCTGAGATCACAGATTGTTTCCTTTAATTCACTTGCAAGATAGGAAATGATGGTAAAGAAATTGAAAATGCTCTGGAGGCCCCGTCCCTCCGTGTAACAGTGTGGCTGTCCCTCTGAGGCGGAGCCCCCTGCTAGAAGGCTCCTCTTTTCTTGGCGCAGGGCCTGCCGCTGGTCATGGGCTTCCTGAACCAGAGAAAGGAGCCCTTCTATAAGCTTCTCTTCTCCGGTGAGCTCTCGGGGAGGATCACCTTGTGGCATGTCCCCGACGTCCCGGTGTCCGAGTGCGATGGGTCCCCGAGAGGTAAGGCGGTCCCGTGGCTCATCACAGCCCTTGGAGAACTAATTTGCGGGTCCCCGGGCGTTTCCCTGAGCTCAGGGTCATCTGCAGTTTGGAACAGGTTACTCACCCGCTGCCCCGCCAGTACCCTCATACAAACAGGTGTGAGCGTGACGCTTACAGATTTGACACGCACACACAGCATAACTGAGATCACCACTGGCTGAGCCTGTCCAGGGGAAGCCGGTAGTATCAGTGTGCCCTTTCTTGCCAGAATTATTCTTTTTATTAGTGTGTGTTCGTGACGTGGAGTGGGTCATGGCCAGCTGGAGAGATGGGCACAGGGTCACGTTGCCTCAGTCGCCTTCGCCACCCTTGCCCGTCCCCTCCCCTCTACAGATCTAGGGACGAAGCTCTTACACCACGGACACAGCTGTGATGAAGCAAAGGGGGCGGGGTAATATTTTCCCCGTTAGGAAGTGATTAACCAATATTTCTTTTGCTTTTCTTTCCTGGATGTTTTCCTTTTAGAGATACCAATCGCTACCACTTGGGCCCTTCAAGATAATTTTGAGAAGCATCGGACGGGGCTGCAGAGCAAGACGGACTGTTTCCCAGGGTGGGCAGACTGGACAGTCACCGTGTCCGAGTACATCCCGGGATTGGACAAGCTCCTGTGTGGCTGCGAGGATGGCACGATCGTCATCACCCAGGCACTGGGCGCTGCCCAGGCGGGGCTTCTAGAGGGTGGCTCCTCACTCAAAGGTGCCTGAGTCCTCGCTGACCCCATGTACTTAATCTCAGAATCAGCTTCTACCTGTTGCAGTGGATATTCAGAGGCCAGCTAGGCTGGCGCCTCGCCTGGGTTAAGAAAGAGTTTAGTGACCTAGAAGAATTCACTGGTGTTGGCTGACAGATTTAGACATATCCAAACAGTAAAACAAAACTTGCATACGTGTAGGGTTTCTTAGAAAAGTTCAAGCATACAGTTATACAGTGAGAAATGTTTTTCTCCTTCCTTGAGACTCCAGCCCCTTTCATTGACACGTCTGAGGCAGTCATCTTTGTATGTCTGCCATGAAGTTCTCTGTGTAGCTACAGCACATACCAGGACAGCAGAATGCAGTGCTTTGGTTTTATAATACAGAGACTGGCATACCCATACATTTTGCTAAAATGTCCTGAAACAAATCTTAGTAAAATATCTTATGAGCCCGTTTTATTTTATTTTATTTTATTTTATTTTATTTTATTTTATTTTATTTTTGAGACAGGGTCTTACTCTGTAGTCCAAGCTGGTCTTGAACTCACTATACAACCCAGGCTGGCCTTGAACTCCTGGCACTCCTCCTGCCTCAGCCTCCTGAGTGCTGGGACTCCAAGTGTGTGCCACCATGCCTGACTACGAGCCCATTTTAAGTGAGATAACAATGAAATTTAAATTTTAAAATATCATTGTTGATTAGATTTTCTAGCCCTTGGGCATACCGGGCAGTGGGCTTGTGTGGGCATCTGTAGGTTTATCTGTTATACTGGTCCATTGGAGCAGAATTGCTGGGTCGGATTTTGTTTTTATTTTTGATTTGGAAATGTGTTGACGAGGCTGATACAAAGCTGTCATCAGTGCGCATGCACATTCGGGAACTGCGCATGTAAGTACTGCCCCCAACTCTCTGTGTCAGTGAACTTTTTAGTCTTTGCCAGTTAGAGAAAGTTATATCCTCATGTTAAAATTTATTTCTTTCCTAATGAAGTATACAGGGGCTCTTATATGTCTCTGGGCATTCTAACAACAATTTTCTATGAAATCAGTCCCATTATGTAGTAAGTTGTCATGTATAAGGGAAGGACCTATGAGAGGTGATTTCAACTTCAGGAGGTATAGAAAAATTGTATGCCATTCCATTTCCATTTTATTGTAATTATTTTTATTATTTATTTTGTGGTACTGTGGGTAAGCACAGAGGTTTTTCTCTTAGTCCCACCCCAGCCAACTTTTGAGCTTTGATTTTGAGACAAGGTCTTACAAATTGCTGAGTTGCCCGCAGTGGGCTCGAACTTGTGATTCTCCTGCCTCAGCCTTCCAGAGTACTAGAATTACAGAACTCTGGACCCAGCTCTGTGTGCCATTTTTGAAAGGATGTGATTTCCATTGCACTGTAAGGTTCTTAGGAGTGGGACTAACTCTCCTGCTGTGAAGTCCTCTTGTCTTGGCAGCGTTCTAAGCCTCTGACGGAGGCTCTGTGTGGGCTGGGGCAGTGAGGAAGCTGGAGTGGGGGGAGGCACGGGGTGCTGCACCGCTGCCTGGCGGAGGTATGGTCGTGAGGAAGCTCAGACCTCAGCGTGCCTGCCTAGGCTTGATGCCAGAGAACAAGCAGAGGCCTGTATGGAACCGAACCCAGAGCAGCGGAAGTAGTGGGCAGGTCCCCCTTGCCAAGGGGAGGTGTGCCCAGTCGCTAAGGGGTGACGTCCCCAACTGCTAGGGGCAAACAGGAGGATGTGCAGGACGGACTCAAGTAACTTACGTAAAGCATGACGCTCTGGGTCTCCTTTTCAGTGTGGATAAAGAGAAGTTGGGGATGTACCTTAGTAGTACAGAACTTGCCTACCATGCCAAGGCACTGCGTTCACCCCTAGAACTGCAGAGAGCAAGAGACACAGAGGAGAGAGGTGTGGCCTACCGTCCGGGACGATTGCAGGGAGCCGAGGTGTTGCTGGCGGGAGGAGGAAGGATGTCTGCGGTCCTGTGTTCTAGTTCAGGTGTGGTTGGGACGCCCACGCGCCTTCTGAGTGTCCAGCGAAGCACTGAGAAATCCCGGGTGTGTCCGTGTTTGCTCCTGCCAGCAGGCTACCCTGGGGAAGGCCTGGCCTTGCCAAAGCAGCTGCGTGGGGGAGAGGGGCAAGGCCAGTCACGTGTCCCTGGGTCCCAGGTGTCAGAGCCGGTATGTGATGGAGCCGGACTCGAGGACAGATGTGTTTGCTGGCTTCTGCTCTGGCACGCTGTGCCTGGTTTTTGGCAGTTGGAATTAGGTCAGCTGATCTGTCTGAGCTTCAGATGCTTTTGTTGTAAAATAAAGGGACAGGAGTAGATGATCTCTAACACTGTTGGAGCAAAATGTTCGGTGAAACTTGCTTTCTTATGTAAGTTAGATATGACTAACCTGTGTAAGAACAGCCGTTTTTTAATATATGTCGGAGACAGAGCCCCGGCGCTTTGGGCTTTGCTTTTGGCAGTTGCTAAGTTGCCCACGGTGGGCACCTACCCTCCTGCCTCAGCCTACCAGAGCGCTGGATGACAGGCCTGTGCCGCTGGCCCAGCTGCTAGTAGTCACGTTAGCTTATTTTGTGGGGCAAAGTGGGTGGATGGTCCACACTTTCCTAGTGCAAGAATCAGGCCCGTGCTGACATCCTTGGAGAACTAAAGAAACGCGAGCAAGTTCCCTTTCAAAGGGGGTGGTCTAACAATGTCGACTCTTTCCCCAGCCAAGTGCCTGCTTGTGTCTAAATTCTGCAAGAATTTTTTTTTTCCTGAATGTTATAGGTGGTCTGTGAAATATAATAGCGTGGATGTGAAATGTCCCCAGAGCCCCATGGATTTGGGTGTTACGTGTTCACGAGCTGTCAGGAGGAGGGGCCTGGTCGGGAGGGGCAGATTACGGGTGCGTGGCGGCGGATAGGCATGTAGCCCGTGACTGGGTGTGCGGCCTAGAAGGATGGGTTCTAGCTCTCGTTCCGGCTCCTTCTGGGGCCCCTGGTCCTTTTTCTTGCAGTGTTGTGAGTGGGTCTTCTCTGCTAGGCTCTTCTTCCACTGTTACCAGCTACCCAGAAATGGACCGAGAGCTCCTGAAACTGGGAGCTGAAATACCCTTTCTGGGGCTGAAGGAATGGCACAGTGGTTAAAGCACTTGCCTTGCAAGCGCAAGACCCTGAGTTCTCAATTCTCCAGCACCACGTAAAGCTAGACGTGGTGGCGCACACCTGTAATCCTAGCAGTTGGGAGGTCGAGGCAGGAAGATTGCCGTGAGTCTGAGGCCAGCCTGCGCTATACACTGGCCTGGGCGACAGAGTGAGGCCCTGTCTCCAAAAAAAAAAAAAAAAGAAAAAAGAAAAAAGAAAAAAAGAAAAGAAAGAAAGCAGTTTAAAATAACCTTTTTTCCCTTAGTTGAGGGTGTCAGTCATGGGTCCAGCACCAAGTAAGTAGCTAAGACCTTGCGTGGAAGTAGCATTCTTACTCGTGGATGTCTGATTGTTTTCCAGAGTTTGCGCCTCACAAGGTCCTCAGAGGCCATCGCCAAAGTGTGACCTCTCTACTTTACCCCCACGGTCTCTCCTCAAAGTTGGACCAAAGTTGGATGGTGTCTGGAGACGTGAGCTCCTGTGTCATCCTGTGGGATATCTTTACCGAGGACATTTTGCACAAGTTCTTCCTGGAAGCTGGTCCAGTGACACGTCTTTTGATGTCACCAGAGAACTTCAGGGTAAGTTAGGGCAGAAAGTAAAGCCTAATGCATGATTTGGAAGTCCTTTATAGAATAATTTCAAGAAAGGAAAAATAACCCATAGTCTCATTGCATTATGGGTACTCTCCAAAGAGTTCTGTGTACCCATAATGCAACTGGGTGATTTTTTCTTTCTAATATTTTACTATAAATATTATTATTGCTGATACACATATTATTTGGTTCTAAAGCAAGTGTTTAACCAACATGAGGTTTACAATAGCCAGCTAATTATTTCTAAGTACTTAAACTTGTTTCTCTTTTTTTATTAGTTCTATGTCTGCATTTTTTATGTGGATTGTTTAAAAATAAGTGACAGATCGAAGCAAAGAAAGCCAAATAGTGTAAAAATCTGTGAGCTAGAAGTTAATTCTTTCCTTCAGCAATTTTCTTCTGTCATACTGACTTTTAGATTTTTTTTCCTCTCATGAATTATTCTTGGATTATTTAATTCTTTAATAATAATTAAGCTTTGGCAAGTCTGTGGGCACCTACTCTGTGTCGGGCAAAGTGAAATCACTTTTGGTATGATTTTACCACGAAACATCAACATAAATTCCTCATCTGTAGAGCTGATATCTTTGTTGAACTATGACCAGCCGGCTTCTGGGTTTTCTCTGTAAGCCAAAGCACAGGGTGTTACAGGTAAACCGACTTTGTAAGTCAGTTAATCGGCTTGTGAAATGATTTCTCTGTTGTACGGTGAGATCTGAGTGCCAAATTAACCTTGCAGAAAAGCTGTGCTGTATTTTGGTAGCGAGACATAAAGCAGCATTTTAGAAACACAGGTGATTTGGTGGGAACGCGAAGCCCAGCCAGCGTGTGGGAGAGAGCGCAGTGCGGCGAGGTGCAGTCCCTCGCCTGTACAGCTTTCGTCCTCGACATCCGCCTCTTCTCTTAGCTTTTCTGTCATTTCTTTTCTTCTAGCTGTCGTTTTTCCTTCCACGCCCCTTCTCCTGGTGACCCACGTCCTCCTGCCTTCGTCACGGTGGCTCTACTGTTGGGGTCACCTGCCCAGCGCCCAGCCACGGGGACTCTGGGAGGAGTCCGGCAGCAGCCCCACGTCCCCCCTGCCGACACTCCAGCCAGGGCTCTGCAGAACTTGACTACAAGTGCAGAACCCGAGGCTCCCCACGCCAAAGCGAGAGTGCTTTCCTGTGATAGCTTTGGTGTCTTCCTAAGAATTCTTTTACATTTTGTTTTATTTTTGGTGCTACTGGGGATTGAGCCGGGGCCCTCACATTAAGCTACATCCCTGCCTGTTCTTTTTCAGTTTTGATTTTGAGGCAGGATTTTGCTGGTTTGTCCAGGATAGATTATTACTTGAGCCCCCCCCATCCCCCCCCCCACACACACACTTGGGCCTTCCAGATTATTGCATTATCAGGCCGGCACCACCACACCACCTGAATTCTCTTGCCTTGTGGATACTTCGGCAACTGAACCGAATCAGCCCCGTGGAGTCACAAGTGTGTGTCCACTGTGTCACATGCTTTGCACGTGTGGCTTCTGTGTCTGTGCCCAATCCCCCCGTAGCACACAGGGCTGCATGTCCTAGGGCTGTACACTGGGCTGGTTCTCAGGGCTGGCGGGGGCTAGGAGAAGTGGCTTTGAATTCATTCTACAAGTGCAAACTCCACGTTTACCTGCCGTTTTTAGCACCCCTACCCTGAGCTGTCGGGATTTCTGTTGTCTCCTTAAAAAGAATTGAGGAAGAGACCCCAGACAGAGGTCCAGGTTGGGTCCTGCAGGAGCTCCGGTTGAGCTCAGCTGGTACCTGAGACGCAACGCTGGTGTCCAGCACGCAGCCCAGACGGAGACGTGCCCCGAGCTGCCAGGGACCTGCAGGCTGTTCTCCAGGGAGTGCCTGAAGGACTGTCCCCCACAGCGCCCCAGGCCTGTTTTCGTCCCGTGTCGTTGAGGCTGCGCCTGCAGGAGGCGCTGTCTATCGAGTGCTCCTTTTAGATTGTGTCTGCGTGGCTCTTCCAGTTGGAGCGGAACCTCTGTAGTTCTGGGAACGCCACCAAATGACATTTTGAGGCTTTCAGTGGAAACTGTCCGCTCAGGATCCCCTTGGGCCTAAGTGTGTGTCTACAAATAGCTTCTTTTTGTGGCGGTGGATAAATTCTGGGCTCTGTTTTGTTCTGCACGATTCCTGGATTCCTGACGTCTGCCTGGCTGCCTGATGGCTGAGCAAGGGAGGAGCCCTTCCCGGGTCTCCTAAGTAGATCGGGCCGGCTTCTGGTTTTTGACTGACTGACTTGACCTTCCTGATAGGTGTGGCATGTAAATGTTACTGTGCCTGGTAAGGTCCCCCGTAGGGGGTGTGGAAAGTAGGAGCTGCTAAGTGGGGCTTTAAGAAAGTCTTTTTCTACTTGGTCTGGTGGCACAGGCCTGTTATCCCAGCACTCTGGGAGGCTGAGGCAGGAGGATCTCAAGTTTGAGCCGAACCTGGGCAACTAAGCATTAAGTGAGACCCTGGCTCAAAATAAAAAAGGTGTAGCTCAGAATGAAGGCCTTGGGTTGGAATCCCAGTACCACACACACACACACACACACACCCCACTTTTTTGTGTTGCTGGGGGGAAATACCTGCCTGAGTCATAAAGAAAGCATCCTCCTCCTTCCTGACTCAGCCTCTTGTGGTTCCTGCAGCTCAGAGGAGACCAGGTGGTGTGCTGTGTGGGCAGCGACCACTCGGTGGCCCTGCTCCACCTGAAGGAGCGGAAGTGCCTCCTCCGAGCCCGGAAGCACCTGTTTCCTGTGACCGTGATCAAGTGGCACCCTGTGGAGAACTTCCTGGTCGTTGGATGTGCCGATGAGTCCGCCTACATCTGGGAGATTGAAACAGGTGACTTGAGATCCCACCTCGTTTTCATCCCAGTATTTTTAGGATGCACAGGCACCTGGCCAGGTAGCCAGCAACTTCCACAGAGGACCCTGCGGCAACCCGACTTGGTTTCCCTTCCGTGGGTTTGTGTTGGTGGCCGCAGCTACAGGGTGTGTGGGGACGGAAGTGCAGCAGCCTAGCCTGACCCCCACCCCCAGCAGTCCCGGGCAGCTGACGGGGCAGTGCCCAGGACAGGGCCGGATATTTCTGGGAGCTATAAATAAAAACATAAGCTATCTACTTTAATTATTAACAAGAGAGAAATTTAGTGTCCTCCCGGTCTCCGAGTCTCCTTGGATTTTGCCGTCTTCAGCACACCCACCCTCTCGGTAGCATTTGGAGCTAATTGATGCTCCGTAATAATGGAAGAGAATTAATTACAAGACTCCAGAAAGTCGAGTCAAGGAAATGGACCATGGGAAGGGGCTCCCTCGAACTTTTGATAGTGTCCTGTTGAGAACGTGTTTGGACTTTCTTAAAGTTTTGCTAGGTGACTAAAGGCTGGCAGTAACATGTCAGGAGATTCTGGGAAACGTCTGAAGCGAGGGGTGCCGATGGGTGGGTGGGGCTGGGCAGGGAGATCCCCTGGGAGTCCCTGTTCCTGGGCTCGTTGCGTGGTTGGTGTCGATGAATGGCGGCGGTTTCATCTTGGATGTTGTTAACAGGCTGGCATGTGCCGTAGAAATAATTGCTGTTTTCTTTGTGGGAAACGTAGGCGTCCATGAGGGGACTCGTGCTTTCTGGGTGCAGTGTGGCCGTGCCTCCCTCCTGTGTCCTGGCTTGTGCTTCAGTGTGCCTCACTCTTGAATCCCCAGTAGATTCTCGAAGCTTCCTTTGGGTCAGGTGGCGCAGGCACTAGCCACCATTTCACAGCTGGGAATTAACCGCATCTCGGATGTGCAGAGGACACACCACATAGCTAAGAGGGTGCACAGTCCATGGCAGAGAAGGAGAGGTGGAGGGTTTAAGCGGCCTGTTGGTAGGCTCTGAGCCTCCGGTGGCCTCGGTGGCAGGAGGTGCCATGACCTTGGGCGAATGACTTGGTGTCTCTGGGGGACAGTGGGAGAGGGCCTCATCATGCAGTGGGGACATGGATATTGCCTGCTGATTGGGGCCAAGGGAGCTAACGCCCACAGTGCCGGGTAGCAGGTCCATGACCCTGCTTCCTGGTGGATGGCACCTGGCAGCAGCTTTGATCCCCTGCCTAGAGACACTCAGGAAAGAGGACTTCCAGAACTGCTTCAGGAAGCAGCAGGCACAGTGGGATGAGTGTGTCTGAAGCAAGCAGGCGGATTTTGGTGATGTTGATGTCAACATGTCCTTTACCATCACGGGCCCCGTGGAGCATCCCTTTGTTTTCTACTTATTCATCCATTTTCCCACAGGTGTGCGGTATGCCACCGTGCCCGCACTTGCATGGCACATGCTTTTAACTGCTGAGCTACACCTCCAGCCCCACAACAACTTTGAATTTAAACATTTAGCGTATGTTTGACCCCACCCCTAGGAGTACCACTAGTAGCCGACCAGAAACGTGTTTAGTCTACGGTAGTGGCATAGAATGAGGTGTTTGTTTCCCCATGGATGCAAAGGGCACAGTCTTCAGAAGAAAAGTTTTCAACAATTAAGCGAAATATGTTTGTCGACCAAGAGCGGATTGGGTGTATTTTGGTGTCTCCCGAAGATGTGAGTCTTGACCCCGTCCGGTGTGAAGACACACAGCTCACACGGGGCCAGTGGTCGTGTTTGCCACCTGAATACACGGAATCGTGTGCTGAAACGCTCTTAATACTGGGGATCGAACCAAGTGACATCTCTAGCCCTTTTTCTTTTTTTAGTTTTGATTTTGAGACAGGGTCTTGCTAAGCTGTCCAGGCGAAACTCGACCTCGTGATCTTCATGCCTCAGTCTCCCGGAGTGCGTGCAGGGACGTTCCCACTGTGCTGTAAGGGAGGATCGCACAGCCCAGTGCACTCTGTGGAGAAGGGACGTCCACCCAGAACATCTGACCTGATCTTCTTCCTCTGTAGTATCCATGGCTAGGAAAGACATACGTGCAAAGTCCAAGTGTGAAGATCTCCCCTGTGGCGAGGGGTCACGTGCTGGGGGTCAGTTTTATGTCATTTTCTCGCCAAGGTCACCCTTTCTAGTAGAGAGGCCACGACGCCATGTCCCCACCTCCCCCGTGGTGTCGGGGACGGTCTTGACTTTGGGGTCCCGGGGAGCTGCCTCTCCGGTGTGCCATTGTCTCAAAGCCATGCCGTCATCTTGCTGCAGGTTACAGATGGAAACCAGCTGGGGTGATGATCTTTAGAAAAGAAAAGCAGAATGCATTCAAGGGTAGGGTGGGATTTTTTTTTCCTAAACTGAATTTTCCAAGCCCCTTTTTCTTTTATTATGATAATCTGTGATTTTATTACCAAACCTGTATTTTTAGCTCGCTGCGTAGTTCTGTGATCTGGGAGTATCCCCCAGGCCTCTGTTTCCACAGCTGCGCTGTAACGTGCCCCCCGGTCCAAGTAGTGTGGTGTGTGGGGCACACTTGTGCGCATGTATGAGTGCAGGTGTGGGTGTGCAAACTTTGACATTTAGCAAGTAAATATCTGTGTACTGTGGAGGCTTCATCTCTTAGGTAGCAGGGAGTACCCGGTGGAGTTCAGGTGGTCTGTTGATATAATCTTATTTTTAATTTTCTTATTGTGACAGGGTCTCACTCTGGAGTCTAGGTTGGTTGGAAATTTGTTATGTAGCCCAGGCTGATCTCAGACTCTCAACAGTCCTCCTGCCTCAGCCTCTCAAGGCTGGGACCACGGCCTGGCTCATGTGATACGCTGGGGAGTTAAACGCAGGGTCACAGGCATTTGCTCGACAAGTGCCTTGCCCGCTGGGCTGTGGCCCAGCTCCCAGGTGTGTCATGTGTCCTCCCTTTACTTCTCTTCAAAGAGAAGTTAAGACTCTCGGGAGCAGCTGGCACCACTGATTTATCAGACGTGACCGACTCTAGATCCTTTGCAGGGCACCATCTTGTCCTGCACTGACTGGCTCCCTCCCGCCCTCCGTCCATACTCAGAACAGTTGACGCTTGCTGCAGAGGACCAGCTGTGGTCACTCGTAGCCTTCCTTTGAGCAGGGGACCTCGCACCTCGCAGGCGATTCGGGAAGCTGTGAGCCAGCGTGCGAACGGCTGGCGTGTGGCGCTGCCGCGCCCGGAGGCGCCGCTGGGGGTCCCGCTGCCCCGCTGTCACTGCTTCTGTTCTTATTGTCACAGCACGACGTCCTTTCGCGCTCGCGTTTATGATTTTGGGGCTCGTACCTGTCCTCTTCGTTAGGCTGGTGCGCCACAAAGGCAGAATTGTGTCTGTCTTGGCAGACACCGGCCGGGCTCAGAAGCTGACACAGCCCCGAAGCCTAGGAGGAGTTCAAGAAATATTTGTTATATTCAACAGAAATGAGAGTGGGAAACAAGACGGAGTGTCCCTAAGCCCAGAGAGGGCGATGCGGCTTCCGGTTCTCAGCCGACACTCCAGGCGCGTGTCATTGCCTGGCCTTCGTGGTGAGTTTGTGCATGCCGCAAGTCACCAAGCTGTCAGGACCTCCGTTTCCACTCGTGGTAGGGATGGTGAAGGTACCCGACAGGCGACGCCGAAGGACACGTCCGTACAGTGGCATATGTGCGTACACACACACACACCAGCATAGGCACAGATGTGTGTGTGTGTGTGTGTGTCACGTCTGCCACAGGCTTAGCGGAATAAAAGAGAAACTAGAGCAGCAAACGTAAGATGAGTAAGTGGCAGTTCATACAGTCTTTAAATTTTCTGTGCATCAGAAGGAATTTGCAGAATGTGAGGGCTGGGCATGTCGCTCAGCGGTGGCCTGCTTGCCTAGCAAGGCCTAGGTTCAATCCTCAGTACCACAAAATGTTAATTAATTAGCTAAAATTAAATTTTAAAAAGAACAAGACAGGATAGATTGCAGAATAGGAAGTTGTTGGTACATGAACCTGCTCATGGTCACTACCTGTGAGGTATGAAGAACTCTGTCAGCACCGCAGCAAAAAAGACATGGAAAGGACATCAGACTCATATAGATACTTCTCTGAAGAATACACGCAGATGGCCAAGAATACGGGGACAATGTCATCTTTGTTTCTTTCAAGGAAATTGAAGTCAAAGTCACAGTAGGTACCATGTTCTATTGGCTAGGATGCTCCTAATGAAAAACTGGAAAATTAAAAGCATCACAGGGAGGTGGGAATGTGGAGCGGCAGGGCGTCTCCAGGGGGCCGTGAGCTGGCAGCCTGCACGGGATCCAGCCTGTGACTCAGCAGCCCCCTCCCATGTCCCCTTGAGAAACGGCAACACGCCCTCATGGAGGTCAGTCAACGGTGGTGTATACGCACAGCCCAGCTCTGTTCTGCCTTCCGAGGAAGCAAAATCCATAATGCATGAATCGTGGAAACATGATATTGCATGAAAAAAGTTAGACACACAGAAATCATACCTTGTACAGCCTTCTCCTGAGAGAACAAGACCAGTCACATCCACAGAGACAGTGGCCTAGCTGCCCAGCGGTGGTGGGCAGGGAGTGAGGCCGTGGGTGCAGGACGGGCCTAGCCGCAGACAGAGGTTTGCAGCTGGAGAGAGGCGGTGGCTACGCTAAGTGCCCCCAGATTGTAAAGTCAATGTATGTTACGCTGACTTCATTTCAAGGTAAGAAGTCACAGGAACTTGGGAATCATATATACCTCTATAAAAAGCAGCAGATTCCCAACTTCGGTAAGTAAACTGTAGGAAAGTCTGGGAGATACGCCTGAAGCTCTTCTCCCCATGTACATATTAACGTGGACAAGCTATGCCTAGGTTTACTTTCCTGTTGTGATTTTAACATGGTATGACTGCATTGAAACGTAATCGATGTCCTTTATAAGCCTATGTATTTTATTTACATAATTGCAAAAAAGGGGTCATTGGCTGCCCCAGACCACTGAGGAGTTCGTGGCGCGAAGGTGGCCCTGGGGCTGGGGGGCTTGGGAAGTTGGGGTGTCTGAGTGCAGAGGAGGTGGGGGGTGTGGACGGCACCTGCCCCTCCTCTGCTGGGGTCTTTCTTTCCCCTCCACGCTGTGTTCCTAATGCAGAGTGAAGCTACAGTCACAGTCAGGAGTCTGACCTTATTATCCTCAATCAAATTCAGCTTGAACGTCAATGCCGCAGCATTGCAGATGAGCAAGCCAGTCTCATGCATGTGCGTGTGCGCGTCGGTATCCCTCCTTGGCTGGTGTGTGTGTGTGTGTGTGTGTGCACGCGCGCACAGCCCCAGCCCACAGCACCTCCCTGTGACTGTCTGCAATTCCAGCTCCTGAACCTGGACCTCTCCTTTGGGGAAACTACGTTTGACCTCAAGTGAACACACACTTCCTCTCCTCTGAGGAATTTCTGGGGGTTACCTGGTACCGTGGTCCGGGTGGAAGAGTCTCTGCTGTGCTCTTAGGAATTGCTTTTCCTCGGGCTTTGGCTTGCCTTGGGGACTTATTAGTTATTTGTGTTACTGGGGATGGAACCCAGGGCCTTTGCACTGAGCTACGTCACCAGTGAACGCCGTTTTTGCTTTCTGTCTTTCCTTCCTTTCCTCTTTGTCTTGACAGGGTCTTATTGGTTTCCTGAACTGCCCAGTCTGGGCTTAAACTTGCTTCAGCTGCCCAGAGTGCTGGGATGGCAGGTGCTCGCCACAAGGCCCAGGCATCGGCCTCTGTTAGATATTAACACTTGAAGAATTTTCTGTACTGTATGACAGAATTGTGCTTTTTGTAAATATATTTTTTGTGGCTTTTAGGTACCCATGGCTTCTAAAACTTTATACTAGATGCAGGAAAATACCCAGACAGGGCTGGGTGTGAGTGTGGCTCAGTCATCCTGTGTTTTGGTTCTGCTGCCATCTCTGTAGACATTGGGCATATGGTGGCAGGCAGTATTTGCATTATGGTGCTCAGGAACAAGTATAAAAGTCAAGGCCACCTCATTGAGGACAAGTACTGCCCAGAGTGCTGGGATGACAGACCCTCACCACAAGGACCGTTGCCGCCTGAATCCTACCCTCTGCTGCCTTCAGGGTGCCCTCTGGCCCTTGCTCTCTCCTGGGTTTTCCTTTGGTGAAAGCGGGCCTACGTGTGGGCCTTGTTAGCAGTTCCCACAGATCCAGTGGCACTCTGGGGTGGGCTGCGGGGGAAAGAGCCCACAGCCCTGGAAGAGGGCGCCTTGGGAGGCTGCCCGCGGCTGCTCCCAGGCAGTGCCCTGCCACTGCTCTCAGGCACTGCGTAGATGGTCGGGACTTCAGCAGCGGGCTTTGCGGCTGTGGTGTTTGCTGGAAATGAACCCCAGGCTCCCCCTGCTCCCCCCCCCCCACACACACACAACGCTGCCCCTTTCCACTCCCCGCCCCCGGCTGGCCCAGAGCTGTCACAGAGGCCTGGTCTGGTCCCGATGGCCATGCTAGGGCTGCCAGCTTTGTGACTAGGCAGATAGAGAAGGGGAACTCTAGTTCGCAGATGCGTGTTCTGCAATCACAGGGTCAGGCAGGGCTCACAAGTGCGCATGGAGCAGAACTATTAAACTTTACCTTACACCATTTTCCCCAGCTACTTGGGAGGCCGAGGCAGGAGCATTGCCAGTTCAAGACCAAGCTGGCCAACTTAGGGAGACCTGTCTCAATAAGCGGGACCATACTTGGGTGCAGCTCAGGGACAGGACCTTGGCTCTACACACATGGGTACATGCAGATCTGTTACCTGCTGGTGAATAAAAATGGATCAGATCTACTCAGATTTGTCACCTGGCTGTTGTCATCGCAGGAAAAGGCAAAATCACGAGGTGTAATTATGCTTACAGGGGACACTAACACTGCAAAAGTATGTGAACACATCAGACACACAGTAGAAGGCGCATGTTCTTGGTGTTAGGATTCAGGAGGTTATTTCTAGAGAGCTGGGTGTGGCAAGGTGTGCCGGAAGCCGACCCAAGCCCGGGAGTTTGGTACCAGCCAGGGCAATACATTGAGACCCCAGATCAAGAAAGGAATTCTCAAAATATTTTAAAAATAACATAGTTTGCAGAGCCACAGAAAGCCAGTGGGGAGGAAGTAGCCACGGGAATGGCATGTTTAGAGAGAGACGCAGAGTTTATAGGTGGCAGCTGCAGGCGCGGAGAGGCGGCTCGTCTCCTGGGAAGCTCCAGACTGCTCCCAGCAGCTTGAGACGAGACTTACTGCCGTCCCTAGCGACAGGGTCTTCCTGCTGTGGCTGCAAGTGTCATCCGTGGACAGCGTCCCCGTCTTGGTGGGAGAGTGTGGAGGCGCCTGCCTGGATGCTGAGCGGTCAGGAACCTTCTTAGGACGTAGGATCAGTTGGTGGGAAAATGCTGGTGGTGAGCGGCTCCAGGCTGAAGGGCTCCTGCTGCTCTGCCGTAGCTGCTGCTCCTGGCGCGGAGCCCAGAGGGCCAGCTACCGGTGGCTTCCTCGCAGTAAGGGAAGGATATAGAAGAGCAGAGAGACGGGAAAGAATTGCACAGGCAAACCTTCAGATCCTTCTACCTACTATCCGAAGGCAGAGTGGTCAGTAATTCTTCTTTCTTTTTCGGAAGAGCCTCTCACACTGTGCTCCAGGTCGGGGCTGAGCTCGCTACGGATCCTAGGCTGGCCTCAAACTCATGACAATTCTTCTGTTTTAGCCTCCTGAATGCTGGCGTTACAGGTGTGAATCACCACACCCAGCTAAAGGATTTTTTGTGGTGCTGGGGAATCGAACCCAGAGCTTTGTGTACACTGGGCAGGTGCTCTTAATCACTGAGCTATGCCTCAGCCCCCCAGGTTACATATTTAACATGATATTCGTGCTGCAGATGAACTTATCACTAATACGAGACAAAGATACTGGTTTCACATGTGATAGGATGTTTTATAGAAAACACTTAGCTGTCTGTGGATTGCTTCCTGATAGCGTTTGCTGTGCTTTATAGTTGGTGAAACTCTGAGCTGGACTGCTGGCTCCTGTTCTGGAACGGGAGGGATGGTGAGGATGGAGGGCTTTTTCTTCTTCCTTTAACACAGGATGCGGTAGCGGCAATACCAACAAAAACAAGAACCAGAGGGTCGGGGCGAGGGCAGTTGCACACGGAATATCCGTCACATCCCATGGCCCCATCATTTAAATTCTGTATTAGCACATGGCTGGGCATGTAATCCCAGCCCTCCTGAAGGCTGAGGCAGGAGGGTCACGGGCTTGGGCCCAGCCTGGGCAACTTAGTGGGACCCTGAGGCCCTGTCTCAAGATGAGAAACAAAAAATGGCCTGGGAATGTAGCTCAGTGTGAAGGTACTGGACTGGAGCCCCAGCACCACACACATACACGCAGACGCACATGCACACACACACATGCATGCACACGCACACACGTACACACAGGCATGCACGCGTGCACACACCCACAAATGTGTGCACACGCGCAAACCGTGCTGGTGCTGGCAGCGGCTGTCTGGGCGCCCCCAGCCCGGCGCCAGCGTGGGTTCTGCGCCGTTTGGGTCCCGGGACACTAGGGGGCAGCGTGGCAACGCTCCATGGTGGCTTAAACCTGACCATCTCGTACTGTGCGATGTGAGATTTCCACCGCTACAGGCGTTTGAACACCCTGTGGATGTCCACGCGTGAAACACCACACAGTGGAAGCCGAGCTTTCAGATCCGTAATTGTAGCCTCGGTGATTGGAATAATTTAGGGAAAGCCGGCAGGCTGGTTGGTTTCGGGGAGGTTGGCAGAAGGGTCAGGTGCGGCAACCTGACTGCCAGGCTTCTGTGGCCGGCGCTTCGCCCTGTGTTTTAGTCCGTGGTGATGAGTATTTTCCTGACGTATTCATTTCTGTGCATACTTTCCAGGCACTTTAGAAAGACACGAGACGGGAGAAAGGGCAAGAATCGTACTCAGCTGCTGCGAGGACTGCCAGCTCCCGAGGCCCGCGGCCGCCGGGCGCCGTGGCCTGCAGCAGAGGTCCCCTGGCAGTGGCCAGCAGCTCGGGCTGGGCCCCAGCGCCGCCCCGCCGGCCGAGGTGAGTCTCCCGGACCCTGCTTCCTGGCCCCGGAAAGGCACCTGCCTCCCGAGGGCATCGCCTCGGGAAGGCCTTGCCTGGCCCCCGGGAGGCGCTGAGCCAGGGTGACTTCCCGAGCGAAGACTGCCCTCCTTATGGTGTTATTTCTAACATGGTAGGTTGTGGCTTAACAGCAATTGCATCGATAGTGTGTTAGCTCAAATCCTAGGCGGTTTTCAAAGGGGAGGAAATTATATGCTGCAGTTTGAGTCTGTTTTCATTGTTTAATCAGAAGCGCGTGACCTCTTTCTAAAGCGTTTCTTGCAAGTAAACCAAAAAGAAGCAGGTCGTTGCGTGAACAGGTCTTTTTTTCTCTCTTTTCTTTTCTGGACGCCGTCCGCTTCTGTAAGAAGCTGCCCCCTACTTCTTTTGCAATCCCAACCCTGAGCCAACACACAGCTTTAGGGTCTGTTTAGTAGACATTTGGACTAGTTTTATTATTTTCACTTGTAAATAGCATAACTTACTTGAATTTCTTGGAGGCTGTTTTCCGTGTTTCCATCTTCCCACCGTGCCCTTGGCATGTAGTGACCGCTGTCTTTCATGCTTGCGTCCTGCGTCTTCTGCGCGCATGGCTCTTCACAAACACTACGTTGTATGTATAAATTTCATTTTCCAGTGGCGCATCGTGCTCTGTATGACACCCTTGCTATTGCTGATGTGTATTAGTTTCTTATGATTCTGTGTAGTTTTTAAAATGTTTTGTGGGCAACATGTCTAAGAACCCCAATTTTTTTAATCAGAATTATTGAGGGTGTGATGGAAGCAGGAGCTCCAAGCCAAGGTTCAGCTGATTCGTTCGTTGTCCTGGCTGATGTTTCCCCTTCTCTTAATGGTGTTCTGGTGCGGTGCAAATGTCATGAACACGGCCTTTACCGGGACCTCACACATGCACAGCCAGAGGCAAAGGGACGCACCATCTCCAGAGTCTTCAAAGGGCCCGGGCCACAGGCAGAGGAGGTTATTAGCTCAAATCTTTGGAATTTTAAGGGAGAAACCTGATTTAGGTTTTATGAGTGAGTCCAGGACCCATCAGCTTTTGGAGAACTGAGTCACATGAAGCAAACATAGGACCTAAGAAGGTGTGTGCACGGAGGACACCCTTGTGTCCTTCAGTGACAACCGTGTGCTGCCCACACTTGCTGTCATGGTGGCAGAAGAGACAGGTTGTGGCATGGGCGACCGTGGAGGGTGTGTGGTGGACATGGAGTCAGCCATGAGATGATGCAGTCCTCACATTGTGGCCCGCGTGTCACTGTGTCTCGTGGCCTGGCTGACACACACTGCAGACTTCGCAGGCATGCCCATTGTCCGTGTGCTTGTCTGTGTAAACCCTCTCCTGTGGTTCACGGTGGTTACGTGACTAAACGCCCCTTTCATATGCTGTTATTGGGTGACTATTTATGTGTGTGTGTGGGGGGGTTGTTGTTGTTTTTTGTTTTTCGGAGTTTTTTTTTCTCATTTCCTCAGTTGTTTTTAAGTTGCCAAAACCTGTTTCCTATTCTTTAAATAAGTTATTTTGTATCTCATGAGAACATTTAAGTACATCTAGTGATACTTTACCATTCTCAGTGGGGGCACTCAGGTGGGAGGTTGAGTACACAGTGGGGCCAGTGGTCGAGGTCAGGAGTGGGCGAGTACCCAGTTGCACCCCTGTCCCCAGCCTGCGCCCAGTGGGCTGCTATGGGAAATGAGTGCCGGGTACCTCCTGGCCTGTGGGTTTCAGGTGCCTCGGGAGCCTGGCATCTGCAGAAGTGAATCTCACTCATCAGGTGCCCGCTGTGTGAGCTTACTGCCAGAGGGCAAACTGACGGCCATTTCTTCCAGCTCCGGCAGAACCTCCACACTCTCCTCGAGGTAGGGATACTAGTACATCTACGTGTCATTTCTTTATGTCGTTTTCTTTCTTGGCTTCAGGAAGCAATAAAATACCAGGGTCTTGGCTTGGCGCTTGGAGGCTGAGTTCAACTTCAGTTTCTCGCTGCTGCCCTTGGCCTTGGAGGGGGCAGCCCCTGCTTCCCTCCTTGCCAGGGGAAAGAACCTCCTCCGACGGGGCGCCCCTCCTCCCTGCGGCCCACAGTGCGTCTTGGCAATTCCCGGAGACCCGTGGCTCCTGTTCTGGGCGCTCCCCAGCTGCCCCTGCTCCTTATTCCCCACCGCCTCCCTGCCTCCATTTCCTTGCCCCTCCTGCACTCCGCCTTCTCGGACTTAGGCCGTCAGGATCGTGTGATGTCTTCTTTAATATTTGTTACTATTTTGGGGTGCTGGGGATGGAACTCTGAGGCACCTCTCTAGCTGCCTGTTACGGTTTTCTCTAAGTTGCTGAGCTGCCCAGCCTGGACTGCAGCTTCTGATCCTCCTGCCTCAGCCTCCCAGAGTGCTGGGATGGCAGGCCTGTGCCACCAGGCCCGGCTTGATATCTTTGTTGATTTACAAACTCGATATGCATACAGTTTCACAGGTGCTTGGTAGAAGCTCTCTATCCCCGTGTTATGGGCATGTTATGAGTGAGCTGCCCTGTGTGTTTCCGTAAGACAGGAAAAAAAAAATCAAGAGGAGATTGTTTGAGCCATGTTTTTTTATAGGTGGGGTAAAGCCTGAGGACATTTAGAGTGTATGAGGCTTGCACTTCCTGGTGTGCGTGCGTGCGTGTGTGTCTGTGTGTGTGCGTGTCGTGTGACGCAGGTGGACCGTCCCACAGAGTTAGGACACACTGAGCAGAAGAATGTGGCAGACCTGCGGAGCGTGCCTTCTCCGCTGGCCATGTTTGGGCGTTTCTAGAACGCTGCGTTCGGTTTTCTTCTTGTGTTTGAGGGATACATATAGATTTGGAAGAAAGGTTGAAGAGAGAACAGCAAATACAGTAAAAAAGCATTTCATAATAGACCCAGTTTGAAATGCTAGAGGAGTTGCATCTGTGCAGCTAGACAGAGCAAATCTTCGGGGCAGGAAAGGCGGGTGAGCGTCTTAAAGGATTTAAAGGTATACGATACCGAGGTAGTGGTGGGAGCAACTTTCCGTGAGTTCAGCTGGGGATGAAACGAGACAGACCTGTTTAAACAGCCGCGGGAGGACCTGAGTTTCACAGGAAGGATAAACAACTGTGCTAAAACCGGCCGCCCTTGGCGGATATCTGGGCGACTTGGTTGCATCTTAAGGACAAGAGGCCTGGTTTATCTCATCGGTTGGTTTAAATTCTTTTTCTGCATTTGCTGTCTGCAAAATGAGTAGCAGGATAAGGAAGCGCTGCCCTGGAGATCACGTCCTGGGATTCCGCTGGACTGTGGGGAGGCCCGACGGCTCCTGCTCCCTCCCATGGGGCCACACCATCAGGGTCCGAGCTGCCAAGTTCAGGGGCCTCCCGAGCACTGAGACCTGGCCAGCTCCACGTGCTGCCGTGACTGCCTGCCCTCGGGGCACGCGGACCAGATGAACCGCGCTCTCCAAATTCGCCTCCCCCTGCTTCTCGCGTGCTTCGTATGTCCACAAGGCAACTGAAAATTATACACATAATTCGTGTTCTCTTCGTGTTAGGTGGTGGTGAGCAAGACCAAGGGAAAGGGGATTTTTTTTTTTTTTTGAGACTAGTTTTCACTAAGTCACTAGGTTGCCCAGGCTGAGCTTCCAGTTCTCCTGCCTCAGCCTCCCAGAGGACTGGGCTGACAGGCCCAACTAAGTGGTTTATGTTGTTATTGTTGCCGCTGCTGTTATTTTTAAGGTGTTTTTCCTTGAGGGTTTTCGAAAGGGACATTCAGATGTTTGCTGTGCGCCACCTGCGTCGCTGGGGGAGTGCAGGCCTAGCCAATGGTAAGAGGTAAGGTCGCTGTCAGGAGGCGCACCTGGGACGGACGGGGGCGAGGCCTGGCTCTGCATTGCCAGTGCGCGGTCTGGAGAGTCCTCGTTGGGCGAGGGAGCTGGAGGAAGTGGCACAGCCAATACCGTGTCTGAGACATTGACAAAGCAATGAACTAACCGCCTGAGCGCTGGGACACAGTCCGACACCCCTTGCCTCAAGTCCGTTCTCTGCCAGAACTCTGCACAAGCTCCACGTGTTGGGAGGTCGAGCACACAGATCTCACCCCCAGTGCAGCTGAGATGTTTTTAAATGGCATTTCCTTTAAATTGTGCTCTTACATGTACGTCTTCAAATGCACGAAACTGCGTATCTATGAAGACTGTTTCCTCCTGTTCACATCCCAGCTGAGCTTTTTGGAGCCCCATCGCCTTTCCACCCCGTGCCTGACCTGCGGATGGGATCTGACTGCCGCCCTTTGCTGAAGGGTTTTCTTAGCGCTTCCTCGCTGCCCCGTGTAAAACCCTCTGGGTGCTCCGATAGGCTCTGCAGGAAACAGGGTCTGCCTGCTCCCTGCACCTCACCGCGGTGAGGAGTCGGTCAGGACGCACAGAGCAACGGGAGCAGCGCTGGCGGGGGGTCGGGCGTTCCCTGCAGCTCCCCGTGTACAGTAGGGACCCGTGGGTCACGGCTGCGTGTTACGCGCCACAGCATACCGAAAGACAACTAATTGTATGACATAATTAATGCACATGGAGGATTAATGCGATGAGTGGAAGCTCCACATAGAGCAACAACCGTCACTTTGAACGGTCGTTACCTCCGGTAACGTAACTGGTTCCAGTGCGGGAAATACGCCGCATCCATTTTATATGAGCTTGGAAGCACATAGACTTCTATTGTGAAAAATGAAAGGATTCAGCGGAAGCACACTTTCTCTCTGGAAGCATTGGATTAAAGTTTTAAGTATTTTGACTGAACAAATTGCAAGTTAAAACTTTTGTGCCTAAATAATAGCACCCTTCCTATTGAGACAGAACACGCAAGTATCGCCAGGCCAGCGGCCCAGGACTGGCATCCAGCACTCGGGAGGCTGAGGCAGGATGATCACAAGTTCAAGCCCAGCCTGGCAATTGAGTGACTTAGTGAGACCCTGTTTCAAAACCAAAAATAAAAACAGATTGAGGAACTTCAGTGTGAAGACTTTGGGCTTGGTCCCCAGTATCACACACACAGAAAGAAGAATATTAAAGCGTATCGTAACGCGCAAAGTCGTCTGCTCTTCGAGTGTGCGAGGCAGTGCTAGCGCCTGCTGCCTGTGCCCAGCTCTTGTAAACGTTATCTGTACACTTTCGGCGAGTCTAAGTAAAAACTTCTGCAATGCACAATACTTTAAAAAATAATTATTCCATGAAGAATCCTCTTGTTTATTAGATTTAAAATGTTACATGGGTCCCCAAGGAAACAATTAGCTGGTCTGGCAGCTTGTCTCGGGGCCACTGTTGCGCGGGGCAGTGGGAACGGCCCCTCCAGGGTCCCCAGTTCCGTTCCACAGAACTCCCTGGCTCGTATCTAAACATTCTCAGGGCGTGTAAATTCAAGGCACAAAGGAACGTGTCTGTCCCCCAGTGTCCCCTGGTACGGCCCCTCCTGTTTCGCCCTTGCGGCAGGGAGTGTCCACAACAATAGGAGGACAGTGCCGTGTTGCGTGTGACCCATGCGGTGGACACCAGGGTCACAGTCACGATGTCAGGTTCCCTGATGTATTTGAGCAGATTTTAATGACAGCCAGAGTCTGGAAGCGCTCTGGGACATATCTCCTAATAGTCCTTCAAAGGGTGGGTATAAAGTCTCACAAAAAGGAAACTTTTCCAGTGGCCCGAGTCAGTGACCCCGGCTCTTCATCAAGCGGCAATTTGTGTGGCAAAGCTCCGTTTGAATAGTGCGTCCTCGGTGCTCACGGCCCACTTGACCAGGGCTCTTGCTGTGAATTGTGCAATTTGACTCCAGCTGCTAGAGTGGCTTGCTGACGGCCTCACAGAATGGGGTGCCCGGCTGTGCGGCGGGGAAATCGATCCCGGGTTCTGTTCCTCAGAGCCTGTCCCGTCCCCGTCTGGAGCTTCATAAAGGACCGGCAAGGGCTCCTAAGTGCACGTTTAAATACGGCTTTAAATGGGGTGCCCTGTGAGTCCCGAAGGAGGCCTGGGGCACACGGTGCTTCCAGCGGGGACTTGGGGCATTTCCTAACGCTGGCTCCCCCTGGGAGGCCAGCGAGGCCGTTCAGGCTGCGCTGAATTCCCTCTCCGCCGAAGCAGAGTTCAGGCCAAACACAGAGGCGGGAGGCCCCTGATGGAGCACAGCCGCTTCCTTGTCTCTTTCTGGCTTTTGCTCTCCTGGCAGTCTGTCTCGCGTCCGTCCGGTGTTCTCTCTGCGAGGAGACCTTCTGTGGAGACGGCAGGGTGCTCTGTGACCGTGCCTGTGGCCACATCCTGGGTGCTGACAACCGTTGCATCCCTGGCTCGCCTCCCTGCGCCAGTCTCCCAGTCTGTAAGAGTTTTCTAGCAGTTTCCAGCGCTGCCGTGTTGCTCTGAGACCTGGCCGGCGGTGATAGATATTGGATCTGTTAATTACAGTAACGACGAGGGGGCTCCTTTCTGATTGGGTTTCTCCGCTCTTCCTAGATGGTGTGTTTAAGAGATGGATAAGAAAGGGAAATTATGTGCTCGAGATGAGAGGGTGGGGGGAAAGGTTTCAAGGTAAAGTCTTGAACTCTGAAAAGAATTTGAGTTATAAAAACCTTTTAGCTGGCTATTGATTTCCTAGGATTGTGGATCTGATTTATTGAAATGATTCCTAGTTTTGACTGAATTTGATTTTGCATTTCTAATCGTCGCTCTCCCGGCATGTAATGAGCCTCCCTCCAGGTGAGCCGAGAGCGGGGTGGGAGAAGGCTGTCCCCGTGGCCTGTGACGCGCCAGCCACATCCATACCATTCCAAGACGTCTCTTCAGGAAAGGCGCTTGAAACGACCGTCTTCCTGTTGCTGACCAACTCTGCATTGATTGAATTTGTGGCTGAGATAGCGGCTGAAAATTCATAAAAGCTGATAATATAACTGTGAACAAAGAGCTTTAGGGCTGATTCAAGGGCGGCATTATCTCTTTTATAATTACTGATATGCTAGCGCACTTTCTGAATTCTTTCTCTTGATTTCTCAAGCAAGACTTCTTCTCAGTGGATGGATACACGGTTCTGTTATTTATTTTGTTTGTGGTGGATTTGGCCCGGACCCCCACACCCCTCCTCTTTCCTGCCACGTTCCACCAACCCTGGTGAAGGCACAGGGCCCAAGACTGCCCCTTGCTCCTTGATGAAATTCTGTTTATGATCGTCGGTTAACTTGGGGGGGTGGGGAATGAACCTGCACAGAGAAAAGCTAAGACCAGAGAGGCATTTCAATTTTGAGTTTTACTTAACCTGGGGATACTATGGGCATAATTTATTAAGCATGTCTTTAAATTTTTCTTTATTTGCGTTAATAATCGTGGAGGTGGTTCCAGCACCTCAGTTCAGTAATCACGTCCCTACCGCGCTACCTGCTCGTCGCCCTTGGGGTTTCCTCTTTTCCTCCCTTGTTCCTTCTTCTCTTTTTCTGAGTTTTCTTTTCGGTGGCTACCTCTTTTTTTTATTTAAAAGCCTACCACTTCTTGAAGTTTGTTAATCTTTTTGCTTCTTGTAGGATCCAAAAGATGCGAAATCCTACCTGAAGTGGGTCTGGGTCTGCTGGGGTAGACAGCCCGCAGCAGATGGCCTTGTCGGGTGGCTGAGATCCCTGCTGGCTCTGATTAGAAGCTATGAATAAATTGTTTACCCTTAAAAAAAACCCCCTTGGCATTTACCTGACAGTCAGGTTGCTACCTTCTTTGCTCCTACTGGGGACATCTTGTGTTCAGAGCTGACGATCTATGACTAGCACCATGGTTAGGGTTTTTTTTTTATTTTCCCCAGAAGTGAAAATGAAATGTGTAGAAATTTAAATGTTAATTCAAAGGGTTAGTTGCTTATACCAGGAAGGAAGGAGAAGAATATGTGTTCTCCTTGAGAGCCGGTGGCATCACGTAGGGGCTGAGTGTCCCATCCGGACCCATTCAAGGAAGCCCTCATGGGAGCAAGTGTCTGTGCCCATGGCTGTGCTGGAGCTGGCCCTGGCAGAACAGCAAATGCAAAAAAAAAAAAAAAAAATTTTTAAAGGCACAAAAAGCCCTTCTCGGAAAAGAAAGCCTCTCTTCTCATGGAATATTTCCCCTGGACTACTAAAAACAAACTGTATGAAGACTTTAGCTCTCTTTGATGAACCTCAGACCGTGAATGTATTAATGAGAAGTCATACCCAGCTCCTGTTCCTGGTCAGTTTCCCTGCCCGGGGGTTTGATGTTGATGCCCCAAAGGTGCCCAGTCCTCCACATACCGTGGCGATCAGTTACTACTTTTCGTCACATTCTGTAGCTACTCTAAGAGCGATTATCCTCATCCTGAAATAAATTATACTCTATCATCTTTTGGTCCAAGTATAATCATTTCTGTGAGGTGTAAAGACGGTCCCGAGAGGCTGCAGTGACCCCAGGGGCTTTTGCATGTGTGTGCACGTGTGTTAGTGCATGTATGTGCACGTGTGTATGTGCTTAGCTCAGGCCACAGCTGGGGCTGAAAACTGTGGGGTTGCTTGGCCTCCCTGTGCCATGTAGGACGCGCTGCTTTCCCAGAGGTGTTAGATGGGTGAGCTGGCCTCCATCCCTTCTCTCTTGCTCCCACTAGAGGTCTCTGGTCTTTAGACAAAGCCTGACTTCATTTCCGCTCTGGCAAGAATGCTTTTTCATCTCTCCAGCCAGTCTCTGTTTTATAGCCACCATAGTGTGACCCCGGCCAGTGTCTTTAGGGTAAGATGTGGCGTACGTAGCCACGGCCTGTCTCCTCCACTGAGATGATTGTGAGGCTTCTTTCTCCCCGAATCTAAGAGCCCGTGAGTCTTGGACTGTTTGTTTTCGTGTGATTGGCATTGCAACATTTTTATTTACCAACGACCTACCTTTTATTAAACATAGTCAGTTACAGTTAAAGTTGAGTTTATAGGTGATAACAAATTACCTGGTTTCAAGACCTCTTAAGCTCATTTTTACTCTGTGCCTTTGATGGTTATTTAGTGTTAAGATTTGCATCTGGAACGTCCCCCAAAGGCCCCATGTTTGGAAGCTGATTCAGTCATGGGAGTTAATCTATTGATTTTCTGTGCTGTTAAAAGATGGGGCCTGATTGGATGGATAGACCATTGGGGCATGACCTGGAAGGAGTGAATCGATGGGTTTGACCTGGAAGGACGTAGGCTAGCTCCACCATTTCCCCTCTGTCCACTTCCTGTTGCAATGCCATGCGCACCTTTCTGCAGCTATGCCCTCTGCAGACCCTTCTGTCATTGCTAGCTACCCATCAGTGGACTGAGCCTCCTGAAAACTCGAGCTAAAATAAACCTCTCCTCCCCTAAGTTCTGGCTGTCAGGTCTCACGTCCTAGCAACAGAAACATGACAGTGATGCTTCACTAATGCTCGGCTTAAATAATCTTCAGAACATGCTTTTACGGGGATTTTGGGTATACTACCATGCAAAATTAGTATGACATTTGTGGGAGATTGCAAGCTTTCAGTGTTTGTTATGACGGCTCTATTAGTTGTGTAGAATTCTGCCTTATAATTTCCACTCCCCTGGAGTGATGTGTGCTCCTGAGATAGTCATTAGGGTTGGACACAGGGGCGGGTGGTGGTGAGGTGTACGCAGCCCTTCTTCCAGGCGGCCCATTGCTCACCTCTTCCTGCAAACTGTGACCAGGTCTCCAGGGCTCACAGCCTGATGTTTTCTGCTGCTTCCTGGTCATCTGTGTCCACTGGTTCCGGATCAAGTCCTTGTATTTTAAAACATGGAGTTGCCATGCACCATAATTCAGTTTGAATGGCAAGAATCATTACCCAAGTATGTTTATACCTTCACAGAGGGATAGAATCCACGGGTTTGGGCCCTTCGTCTTTCTACCTGTAAAAAGGGCACAGTAAGTGGGCACTCTGTTTATGGACAAATGCCAAAGTAGGAGAAGACAGAGCCGTGGCATCTCCTAGAGTCCCCGAGGTGCCGGGAGGCAGCAGCCTCTCGGAGCCTCTTGCGGTTACCTGTCTTGACGATGAATCATTAATATGATGGCTTTTAATTCTTGTTTTCAGGACATGCTGAAAACTCAACGCCATGTTATAATGAAAAGTCCTAATTGATTTTCACTACCCACAGGTAACTTGTTTGTTTACAGTCTGGACATGTTTGACGCACGTCAAAACCTAGACGGTCTCCCCTGTAACATTTCAGACTGCTCGTGAAATCAAAATTGCTAATCAATACAATTATTCTGTAATTTTTATTGTCTCTCTGCTAAGCTAGGAGTGAAAGCCCTGCTTCTCAGATCGAGATGCCTCCTGACTTGGCAGTCTGATTCTGCTCGCCCGCAGGAGGGTAGGGGGCGTGTCCAGCAGGACACGCACGTCCCCCAGCTGCGCTGGGTTCCAGTCTGTTGAACTCACATTACAGTTGCTGAAATAGTCTTTTCAGCTCCCACACCATGAGTGGCGTGGGGAGACAGAAGCCCAGGAAGTGACGTTGTCAGCTGTTTGTCATGTGGACAAAGCCCAGGCTGTGAAGCATGTATGAAAAGATACTGAGAAGTGTTCACTGTAGCTTGGGGCCACGACCGGGTGTGTCATCTGCAGCCTGAGCCGTGGATCCCAGGCTGGCGTTTGCCCCCCGTGCTTCCCCTCCTGCCTGCTCTTCGGGGTCGTTTCCTCACCGTGGAAGTGGCAACCCACGTTCCGAGACACATGCTGTCTCTCTCTTTCTCTCTGGGTCCTTCTCCCTTCCTTTCCTGCCCTTCCTAGCGTCTGCCATCTTCACATTCCGAGTGGGGCGGAGCCTGTCCTACAGTGGTATTCTCACGCTCAGAGTAAGTCCAGCCACAGCGGGACTGGAATGACCCTGAAGTCTAACTGGGGGAAGCAGGAAAAGTAACAAAGCATGTTGGTTTTAATTATGAAGGAAAAAAAGAAATGTACCAGGAGAAACATGTATTGAGTTCTCCAGGTAACGGCTTTCAGTCCACACACCTGATTTTACAGGTGGACGTAATCTAGCAAAGTCAGTATGGGCACAAAGGCTGCGGAGGCACAGCCGCCCTCCCAGCAGGTGGCAGTCACTGTTCCCAGTCAAGTCAAACGTTCATGAAGTTGACGGAGATTTAATCAGTCCAAACAGTGTAGAAGTGACATGGAAAGGTTTATTAAGTAACGGTGATGCAATTCTGGGTGTCGGTGTGCTGGGGAGGGATTGGAGCACCGTGGGACGGGGGAGCGTGTAGGGAGCCACGAAGGACTCTGAGAAAAATTCAAAAGCAGTAGAGGCTAGAATGGCAGAGTGTATATTGTCACCTGTTAGCTTGCCCTTACTTTTGGACTTGTTTTTGCTAGCAGCAGAATTATCCAAAATAAGCTTTCCAGTATGGCCCAGAGTCAGATTGCGTATGGCGAGCTCTCTGCTTCACGGGAAAAATTACTCAGTCTCAAACCCCAGAAGCCAGCGACAAGCTTACCGGCAGGTTCGTCGTAACTCTTAGACACGTACGTGTAATAAATTCAAAGAGACCTTACGTGTGCTTCCTCTCCCAGATGCACAGATGCCAGCGCTGCTTCCCGTGTTTGCGATCATCTGAAGTTGTTCCCAGCCCTTCCCCGCCTCAGGGGATGGGAAGGGGGGGAGGGATGAGCGCGCTCCAGACCAGAGCACGTTAAGAACTCTGGAGAACTCACCGTGGGCCACGGGGTGGCACCGGGTTAGTGGTCCAGGAGACCTGATCAGCCTGATAGCCTTTCCTCTTCCTCGATGTCTCCTAATACCCCACCAGACCCGGGCCGAGGCTCCGCACCATCTCCCGGAGGCTGCTGTCCCACCCGTGGCGGACACGGCCGACTCCGCCGTGTCCTGTCCCTTTCTTCCTGCCGTCGTGGTCACTGGGTGTCTTTCCTTCTGTCCAATCAAGTCCCACCTGCCTCAGAAGCACACACGAACTGGAGGGTACATTACCTGGGGATTCCTGCTTGTGTGGTAAGTGTTTATGTCCCGAGTGGGCTTTAAGCTTTTGGAAGTGAGAGGCTACCACGTGTGTTATGTGGATTTTCCTGCGTGCAGCGCGAAGCAGAATATTCACTCGGCCCATGTCTGTTGAGTGCTTCCCTTGTGGATGCCACCTGTGCGCCACCTGCCCCATGCCCCTGTTGTGTGCCCCCGTGCGCCCCGTACTCTGGTCCCCTCTTCTTGGTGCCAGGAGGTTCGGCATGGTCCTGGCACGAGTGGTTGTCCTGTTTCTGGTGAGGTGGGCTAGATCCTGACGTAGGAACCCACACAGCTGTCAGATAGTGACGGGCTGTCAGGCAGCCCGCCCTGGGCGGCCGTGAGCTGGGGCAGGCTCAGGGTTACACAGTGGGCTGAGTGGGCCGAGACGATCGGGAAAATTGGTACTGAGTTTGAATGGCAGGAGCGACTCCGGCAAGGGGCCCTCAGAAGGGAGAGCACTGTGGGCCAGGCAGCGGCCACAGCAAAAGGGCCAGAGCAGGAGAGACTGATGTGGGCACGAGGTCAGGGGCACAGGTCTGTGAGGGAGAGGGAGGAGCAGCTGCCCAGGAGGCAGGACAGAGGGTGCCGGGCGGCCCCAAAACAAGGAGCTGGAATTCTCGCTGAAGCACCGAGATGAACTTCCCATGGTTTCACTCCAAAGGAGTGATACGGTCTGATCTAAATTTTGAAAAGAAGACTTTTGACACTGGGTGGAAAGTTGGGTCAGAAGACGGGCACCAGGAGGAAGAGCCAGAGAAGGAAGAGCTGCTGGTTGGCATTTAGGCTTTTAGTAATGAGTTGGTGAAAGCCGTGGCGCGGTCCCTACATCCAGAGGACCCTCCAGGACGGGGAGACCTGCTCTGTCTTCAGAGCGCAGGAGGCCACGTCAGGTCTCCCCACGACGGCCAGCAGCAGCGGTGAGCGCCTGCTGGGTGGAGGGATGGGGCGGTGGGGAGGGGTGTGATGCTGAGGTGCTGGGCTGGAAGGCACAGTGGGAATGATGGGCGGTCTCAGCCTTCTGCAGGGCCATAACAGGTACCCACGTGGGAACTGGGACTTGTTTTACTTGGTACTGATGATGTTGGGCCAGACCGTGTCACGTAGCAGATTCCTGCGGCGTGGTCAGCTGGCTGGGCAGCTACACCCCACTGATAGGTAAGTCCCTGTTCTCCTTGCCTCGACCCCTGGTCACTAGCGTTCTACTCCTTGAATCTGTGAAGTTGGCTGTGGGAGACTGCCTCTTCCCAACTGTCACCTAGAATGTGTGTCTGTCACTCGTACATTTGCCTTTCTGTGACAGGTGCATTTCATTTAGCATGGGGTCCTCAAGCTTTGTCCATTTTGGGAGTCCGAGTTTCCTGTTTTTTATAGGGTCAAATATTATTCCATGGTCGCTGTATAATGTGTTGTCCACCTCCGTTCACATCCAGTGGACATTTTTTGCTTCCAAGTCTCAGTTATTGTGACTAGCGCTACGAGGAACAGAGGAAGGCCAGTAGTTCTCCGAAACTCTTAGTCTTTTGGATAAATACTCAGAAGCGGAATTTCGAGGTCACATGATACTTCTGTTTCTGATTTTTTGATGAATTTCCTTGCTCCTTCCCCACAGCAGAGGCGCCACCCTCCGTTCCCACCAGCAGTGTCCTGGGTGCACTTTCTCCTTATACTCACCAGTACTTGTTGCCTTTGGGTT
>PVKB01002920.1:48613-239983 GCA_004027205.1 Ctenodactylus gundi
TTTTTTTTTTTTTTTTTTTTTTTTTTTTTTTTTGTTTTTTTTTTTTTTTTTTTTTTTTTTTTTTTTTTTTTTTGCACTTGTGTTGTTGGATTTTCTGGACTTGAACTTTTGAGAGTGACTTGTGCACTTACAGTGGAAAACCCAGTGAATGTCACGAAACCCACAGTACAACCTTCAAAATATTCCTCTGCTAATGAAGTTTCTGGCTTTGTAACAAAATGCCTAAGAATAACAACTTAAAGGAGGAAAATCCTGCTTCAGATTTCTGGGGTCTCATTCCAGAGTCAGCTGGCTGCTGTGTTTTTAGGCTGTAGAGAGGCAGGAGCATCGTGGCCGAAGAGTGTGGCGGGGGAAGCAGCTCACCTGGTGACATCCAGGAAGCGGAGAGAGGAAAGGAGGTGGGACCTGATGTAACGGCTTCAGCGAGGCCTCCGGTGGCTGCTGTCCCCAGTCAGGCCTCGTGTTCTAACCGCCCAGTCATGTGTTGACTCCCAGGGCAGCCATTGGCCCCTTGATGAAAGTAGTACCCTTGTGATCCGATCACCTTTCAGCAATCCCACCTCTGACCACATAGAACCCTTGGATGTTTTTGATCTGAACCATAAGAATGACCTATGCAACTCACACACCTTTCACATGTTAATTTGCATCTTCATATTTATAATGTGTTTTCTTTTAGAAAAATACTTTTGTGTGCGTTTAAAATTTTTGTTAATGTAAGATGAGCCTGGGATTGGCAAACTTACTCTGTATGAGCCATATGGTAAGTATTTCTGGTTTTGTGGGCCATGTGACCTTCCATAACCACTCAGGTCTGCCTTTGTAGCCAGCTGTAGACATCACATTAATAAATGAACACGTGTGTGTCCTGATAACACTTCATCTACGGCAAGGGGAGGTATGCAAGATGGGGCAGCAGGCTGTGCTGGCCAGTGCTGGCCGCAGGCAGTGCTGTGGTGCTGTCTTGTCATGATTGAGGTTAATGGGCCACAGAAGGTGGTAGGGCCTTCCGGCTGGACAGACTGCTTCTTGTTTGTTTTTTGTAATGTCCCCTCTTGGCTTAAACTCTTAAGAATTTGAGGGGCTGGAAGAATGGCTCGGCAGTTAAGATGCTTGTCATCAAGTGTTAAGTACCTGAGTTCGATTCCCCAGCACCAGATAAGCTGGGTGTGGTGTCACATGCCTGTAATCCCAGCACCTGGGAGGCTGAGGCAGGAGGATTGCGCCGAGTCCAAGGACAGCCTGGGCTACCTATTGAGTACAGGACCAGCCTGGGCTCCAGAGTGAGATCCTATCTCAAAAAAAAAAAAAAAAAAAAAAAAAAAAAGAATTTGAGAGAGGACCAATTCGTGAGATCGCCTTGTTCTTTCCTTCCAGAGATTTTTTTGGGCTGATTTCCTGTGGTTCACTTCTTTAAGGTAAACTATAAACTCAGGCTTGTCCAGCAACTGCTCCCACATATTGGTTTCTGGGTCAGAAGAGTACGGAATTGACTGCACTGTCTGGTGGTCCCGCAGAGACATCACAGAGCGGGCACCGTGGCTGGTGACTGTGGAAATGCACCGGGGGTCATGTAGGAGAGGCGCGCGTTGCCAAGTGTGTCCCTTGGTTCGCGTAGAGGGAAGCCATTCTGAGTAGGTTTTTCTGCCTGCAGACCGGCACCTTCCCCGACCCGTGGCCAATTATGAGCCTGTTAGTGTGTTGCTTGGGAAGTCCTCGCGTGATGGCGCCAGCTGACACGCCATCCTTGGGAAGGCGAGGTACCGGGAGTCAGCGGGACACGCGTACCTACAGCCCTGCTGCTTTTGATTAGTTTTTATCTCTAGAGGCTGAGTTCAGAGTCATTTAGTAGTACGTACTTGTTACCTTGATTGACAATTATATACTGAGAAGGAAGTTAAAAAATGAAGGAAAGAGTTGTTATCTAATGAATGCATAAGGGACAAGTATCTATTTGCCATTTATTAATATGATTTGGCTTTTTAATCAAATTACTTTTGAATTTGATGTTTGTTTTTTCATATTAGCATCACTGAAAGTTTTTATGGGATGCAAATTAGACTCGCATTGAATTATGAAGCGTCTACTCAGACAGTTGTGACTGCGTATCAGAGGCAGTGGGGCTGGGGACTTCTGTGGCCTTCTAGTAGTTCCTAGGGGAAACACATGTCACATGGGCCCGAGAGCACCAGCCTGGGAGGAGCCACCGCACGCTCTCTTCAGGAACCGTGTTGGTGTAACGGGTGGCTTTGTGCCCTGGGGCAAGCACTCAGCCTCTCCTAGTTGTTGTCAGTCCACTCGCCCATTTGTTGATATTAAGTTGGATAATCCCATAGATCTCATTAGCTAAAAGCAGCCCGAGTTTATTCCTCATTCCCTGCTTGCCTGTGTCTGGGATCAGAAGCCACCTCTGCTTTTTGTCACACAAAGACCAGGAGGAGCCACGCCACATTCTGCAGAGGCTAAATCACTGTAGGCACTGGTGACCGCACGGACAGTGATCTCCAGCGGTCTTATTTTCTATACAGTTCCATGGAATTTTTTGAGCATCTTAATTACTTATTTGATCTGGGACAAAACACTTAAGGGAGGAAAGGTTTCCTTTAGCTCATGTTTTCAGAAGGTCTCACACGTCCCTTGGTGGACGGCAGGTGGTGGTAGGAGCACGGCAGGGCCGCGGCTGGAGAGCCGCTCCTGGCATGGCAGACAGAAAGCCGGGGTGGGAGCGGAGGAAGGGCGGGGCTGCCCTTCCAGCTCTTGCCCCGGCTCCACCCCAGGTGAGTCAAGCCCTCATGTTCGACCTCTTCCAACCAGGCCCCGCCTCTTACCAGCACATGGTTCCACGGGCATCCCACTACACCCAAATGTAGGAGGCTTTGGAGAGACATTCCAGAGCCAAACTATAACATTGAGGAAGAATGATTTCTCTCCAGATCTCAGCTTCAGAAAGTTAAGAACCTCCCTAGGAGTTGCAGTTATGGGTGATTTAAGTTTTTTAAATTTTATCCTTATTTTTTCATATTACATCAGCAGTATTAGTACTGCTCATTAAAGAAAAAAAACTATAACAAAAATTTTGTTCTCGGGAGCCCTTGCAAATGCCCATCATCTTTCTAAATTTTAGATGTGCTAATTTGCATATCATTAGCCTAGATCAGAATTGCGACGTTGATGTCTGAGTCAATGTTTCGCATTCTGTGCTGCTTTTATGATACTTGATCTCGCCTTCGATTTTTCTCAGCTGAATCGTATTATTCCTGACTCTGTCTGTGCACTGAGGTGATTCTGAGCCTTCACGTTTGGTCCCAATATGTGGCCAGATGGGTCCAGCATCCTAATAGGATCTTTCCTGTTGCTTGGTGGCTCCCAGGTAGGAAAATCCTTTCTATGTTGTTTCTATAACTGGCAATGCCCTATGATTTGAAGGACTTTTCTGACTTCAGGGGAATGCTGGATAAGTTTATCAGAAAAAAATACTTTTGATTACTCCTAGATTTTAGGGGGCAAGGAGGGAATAAGAATTATTTTCTGCAGTTCTTCCTTGGCCATATCATACCTTTTTTAACCTTTTTCCCCCCCTGAATCCCCTCTGACCCTTTCCTCGATGTGGGCCTCTGTCCCTTCTGTTTGCCATTGTCCAGAAGAAGTGTGTCATGCTTTTCCCCTTCTGAGTTATTAATAAGTTATTTCTTTCTGAAGTGTTAAGGCAGGTAGCGGATGCCAGCCCCTGTCCAGGAGCAGGGCTCCCGTGTAGTTGCGGCTGGCGTGGGCGGGGCAGTCTTACCCAAGCGCTCCTCTGGGCCTGGGCCTGGGCGGTGCTGTTTCCTTCTTCCTTTCTTCCCCCTTTCCCTCACTCTCTCCCTGGCTTTGACTCTCCTCCAAAGCTGTTCAGAGACATTGAGTGGCTTCTGACCTCTCGCTTCTCCCATACCAACTACCAAGTCTGTGTGGGTGACAGTCTTTTAGTTGATTCCTGAGAGATTATTTTGGAAGTACCATCACAGGATACTGGTTGCCAGGATTGTATAAACGCAGAATATAGAAATGAAAAGTTTTGACTCACTGTATGAACTTCTTACTCTTGAGACTTTGCTT
This sequence comes from Ctenodactylus gundi, assembly GCA_004027205.1. Lineage (NCBI taxonomy): Eukaryota > Metazoa > Chordata > Mammalia > Rodentia > Ctenodactylidae > Ctenodactylus > Ctenodactylus gundi. The sequence goes on from PVKB01002920.1 coordinate 52,709, forward strand.
ACTTCATTTACTGCAAATCAGGGTTTTTTTTTTAAATTTGGAACTAAACAAATTAAACCTGAATAGTTAAAAAAATCTTTTAAAATCACCAAAACTTAGAGTTGTGATTTACAGAACGGCAGTCCCATTTTATGGCTGATACAGACACTGATGGGCCTTGCTCCTAAGGACAGGGTGATCCCCTGCCCGTCTGCTCAGGACTCTTGTTTCAATGTAATTATCTGTAGCGTCGTATTTCACTCTCGAAAGTCACCTGGCCTGCACAGTAAATAACTTTATTTAAAGGAGATCCAGGCTTTAGTTTAGTTAAAAAATACCCTACCACTTATGGTTCAACTAGTAATTTCAAAATATTCAGATGGAGATGATATATTAAAACATAAAAAGGCTGGTGCTTAATAGTATTTACTTTTATGGACATCCCAAAATACTAGAATCTCTTTTGGGCAGGTAAATGATCCAGCGTAAGAGAAAACTTACGAGAGTAAAGCCAAGCCCCACGTCTCCACTTTGCCGCCCTGCGTGGCCTGGGCATGCGTGCCACGTGATTCCTTAGGGCACTGTTAGTTAAAAGCCCCACACAGAGCCCTAGGATGCCACGCATTCCAAAGCGCACCACACAGGATGTGGCATCTTGCATTGTGAAAAGCTGGTGGTGCAGCTCATAGATCAGAGCACTTATCTAGGAGGCACGAGGCCCACGCACCTCCAATCCCAGCGCGCAGGAGGCCGAGGCAGGAGGGTTAGTGCGAGTGCAAGGCCAGGCTGCGCTACAGAATGAGTTCATGACCCAAATGGACAACAGAGCGAGGCCCTGTCAGAAAAGACAGGCTTTTCGTATTCATTAAAAATATAACCAGATAACTCCTAGACCTGCTTTACAAAATTCTGCTAGTCCTTGGACTTAAAAACCCATAACTAGAAAAGAAACAGACAGCTCTGCCCATTGGGTAGTGTCAGATCTGCTTTAAAAACTAGAGTCTGGAGGACGCACCCATAAGCCAGCCGGACGGCGGGAGCACCGTTTAATTTATCTTTCCTCTCTGAGCTTTCTCGTGTGGCAGGAAGTGTCCATCTGTTCAGCTGAGAGTGCCGCAGCCAGCAAGTGGCCAGAGGGCCTGGGCCAGTGGAGGTCAGAGGCACCACTTGGCCCCAGGGTCCTCGTCCCGGCTGCCAGAGCCTGGGGACGGAGATACCGCACCCCAGTGCTGGTGGGAGCCAGAAGGCGATGCCCAGTCACTGCTGGGAGCGGAGGTCGAGTGTCCACTGGTGGTGGGGTTCGTGGGTAGGGTCCCCGCCCTGAGTTATATCACCTTGCTTTGGTGAGAGGAAGCCAGCCGGTACTAACTCTTGGGTGGAAACGGGGCACGTGTGGCCGGGACTGCCCGTGCGTTAGCTGGGCAGTGTGTGTTGCGAGCTCAGCTCGCTGCCCTTCCTGAGCTCAACTGCAGAGCCAGCCGTGCCCTCTCACCTGGTCAGGGCCGGGCAGTTTCCCTGCCCATGGCCACTCCAGTGCCCTCGCCTTTGAGAGTGTAAGGTCAAGGTAGGGCGCTGTCCCCAGCACCTTCTGGGCATCTTGTGTGTTCTGGTGGCCCACTGGCGGCTTCCAGGGTTTCATGTTGCTGTAAGGTAACACGCCTTTCCCGGCTGCCATATTCCTGCCCGCTCTGCTTCCTGGAACGTTAGGTCTTTTGGTACAGTGCTGACGTGCTGATGTCTTTCGGCAGTGTGAGTGCTGCGGACAGGACGGGGTCTAGGGCCTTCACGCTGAGCCACATCCTCAATGCATTTTTTAAGGTTTTCTTTGTTTTTGTTGTTGTTGTTTTGTTTTTTGACACAGAGTCTTGCTAAGTCAATAAATTGTCCAGGCTGGTTTCAAACTTGCAATCCCGCCTCAACCTTCCAGGGTTCTGGGATGACTGATCTGCGCCACTGAGCCCAGATCATAAGATTCTTTTTTATTCAGCCAATTAAAAAAGCCTATTAAAATATTATTGGATTCTGTCAATGAAGGTAAAATTCTGGTAGAAAAATATAAATGAGCTTTTAAGAACATGTATTTTTTCTATAAAATATTTTAATCTATACTGCATAGCAGGCTGCAGCCCTGGCTCGCAGCCGGCTGGGAACAAAGGCCACAGCAGGGGGGCAGGCGAAGCTTCTGTGTTTACAGCCGCTCCACGTCACTCACATGGTCGCCTGAGCTCCACCTGCTGCCGGGTCGGTAGCCTCAATCCCTGGTGGCTCAGAGATTGGTGATCACTGCTGTGTAGCACCAAGAAAGGCGCCTCGTAGGCTAAGGCAGCCTGTAATCACAGGCAGCCATGTGGTGAGTGCGCCCTACTCCATACGTGCCGATGTGTACGAGAAATGTGGCCTCTGGTGTTGGCTTGTGCTTGTGTGTTATTTATTGATTTATGGAGACAGGGTCTCACTCTGCAGGTCAGGTTGGTCCTGAACTCATTACCTAGCCCAGGCTGGCCTCAGAAACATGGCAGTTCTCCTGCCTCAGGCTCCCAAGTGTGCTTTCAAACAGTCCCGCCTTGTGAAATGGAGATAAGTCAATCCAGAGATGATGCTCTTCCGCCTCTTCAAGTACTGCAGTTTATGGCGAAGATCACTTCATCTCCAAGTCATGGTAGAAAACAGATCTAAATCATTACGTAGAAAACCCAGTTTGGTGTGGGGGTTCACACTTGTAATGCCAGCGCTATGGAAGGCTGAGGCAGGAGGATTGCAAGTTTGAGTTCGCCTGGGCATGTTGGTGACTTAGGGGAGTCCTTTTCTCTAAATCAGAAATAAATAAAACAGACTTGGGATACAGCTCAATGCAGAGGCTCTGGGTTCAATGCTCAGTATATTAAAAAAAAAACCAAGAAACAAATACTGTTAACATTTACAATTAAATACAAGATTTATATTTGATTTTACAACTGAAGGCCATGGTAGTGTACACAGGTTTTCACTGTGTTTTTTTTTTTTGAGACAGAGTCTCATTCTGTAGTCCAGCTGGTCCTGAACTCCCTATGTAGCCTACACTGACCTCGAACTCACAGAAGTCCTCCTGCCTCTGCCTCCTGAGTGGTGGGATTATAGGTATGCATCAGCACGCCCAGCTAATCTCTGTGTGGTACTGGGTATTTGAACCAGGGCCTCATGCATGCGAGGGGAGTGCTTAGTCACTTAGCTATGGCCCCAGCCCCACTATGTGCATTTTTAATGGATAACTTAGTCTTTTACACATTTACTTTGCCTATGGAAAATGAAATAATTCATTATCATGCTTCTCTGTGGGCATATCTTTTCAGTTGTCATTCACACAGTTCAGGTTAGATCATGAAGAACGCACACATAAGGTGCCATTTTGTCTTTCCACACAAACACATTTCGCCTTTTGACGTAGGCACACAGCACCTCAGATGGTTCTGCGGCTGCACACCTGCGGAGCTGGAGCAGACCCAGCTCTGACCAGCCTTGCCCCTCACTCCTGGGTGGCCTTCCCTGGGCGGCTGTCACCCCCAAACCCACCCTCAGTAGCACCCAGCTGTTCCATGTACTGTAACACTTGGGCTTCCAGGGCTAGAAACTGGAGCCAGGTGGGCAAGAGCAGAGCTTTTCAGTCTGTTCAGGCGAGTAGGGAAGGTTTGTCAGAAAGGAGAACTACAGATTCGTCGCCTGTGTGGCCTGTGAGGTTTGACATGCTTAGCAAAAGTCTTCTACTCGGGAAGCATTGAATTGTCATTATTAGTTTAATTAATTAGCCGATTTATTAATGAATCTGCTACTAAGGTGGAGACCAGATACTCATTACGTCCGTGTCATCAATCTCCATAAAGTCGGGAATTCTAAAGCCAGTATCTGTGCTCGACCTGTTTTTTTTGACCTGCCAATTCCACGGTGAGACCTGGGCGCGTCTTCACGCTGGGTAGATGTTCACTTGCTAGGAACCACTCGGCTTATCTTCCTAAGTTGTGTTTTCTCCTTTAGAATCTAGAAGCCAGCAGGGAAGCCAGCGGGCAAGAGCTTGTTCCCTAGGATCCAGCGTCTGGTTAGGAAGATGGCGAGTCCTGGGAGAGGTGGGGGTGAACCAGTCCGGACCCCCCACCCACGAATGGAGTGCCTATTACGGGGGGCTAGCAGAGTTCCCAGCGTACCTTGAGTCCCAGTGGTAAACCGCCTTCAGAGACAAGAGGGTTAGCTGGGTAAGACGGCTTCTCTGTTGCACTTCCCATGAAATTTTTATGTGGTTCTGTGTATTAAATCAGTTAATGCCTTCCTTGATGTATTTGAGGGGCGAAAGTAGAAAAGCATTAGCTTTTCCTGGATCTTGTGTCAGAGACACAGCGCAGCGACTTCCCTCCTCAGGCGTGGCCTGCGTCATAATTCAAGACTTTCCAAAATGCAATGCAGCACAATTGGTTTTCACAAATCGCTAATGGATGGAGGATGGATTTTGGCGAGAGAGGGCCCTGCAGTGCAGGCCCTGACCCTGCGATGCGGAAGGGACCTCTCTCTGCTACAGACCGCAGCCTGGACTCCGTACCATGTTTCAGTGGGCTGCCTCGAAGTCGTAAAGTCAAGTCGGGTGTGAGCCCAGGTGTTGGGGGCCAGGGCCTCACATGGCTTCCTTTGTCACCTAGAAAGGAGATTACAGTACAGATGCTGACTGAGAAGTGTGTGGCCGAGCTCGTGTGTGGGTCCACACGGAGCAAAAGCACAGGTACATGCTCCATAAGGGATTGCAGTGGGGGAGCCCCCTGGGCTCTGGGGTGGCCCGCTGACTGCTATTTCATGCCATCACCATGGGTCCCTTGTTCTGTCATATATGGAGACAATGTGGACATCAAGACACCTAGCTTATTCAGGATTCAGAACATATGCAAAAAAATCACTCTTAAAGCAGCAATAATCATAGGAATTAAAATAACAATAATTCACCATTCTATTATTTAGCCTTTCTTTTTCTCAGAAGTCTTACCAAATGTCAAGAGAAGAAAAATAAATAAAAAGAAACAGAAAGAATAAAAACAAATCACCTTTATACAAATATGGTAATAATGGACACTATACAAAAAGTATTACTATATGAAAAAACTCAACAAAACACAAAATTATACTAAGCAAGGTCATTGATTTAAAACAAAACTATGTATTTATTCAAATAACAATTAGGAAATAGAATGTAATTAAAAGTCTATTCATGGTTACAGTAAAAGTAGAAGTAAATAGGAATAGATTTCATACAAAGGCCTGAGGCTCCTACAAAACCAGGTTTTAAAAAGCTACTAAAAGACATTTTTTAAAAAATCTTGATTTAGTGAAATGACAAAGCCCCAGAGAGAAAGCACAGTATGTTCCAGGTTTTCATACTCAGATGTGTGTGCATTTAATAACACGAGATTCCCAAAGCTCACAGGTGGGGGGTTCCTGACAAGTGTCTTACTGATCCTTTCTGGTTAGAAAGTCATTCTGGAAAGATAAGTGCATAAATTGTACTGAGAAAAAGAGAAAACAGAGGAATGATTGGCAGAAGTTGAAACTATCTTTCATATACTACATATGAAAAAAATACATATGTAGTAAAGTTCTGTACTAATTTGAGAACAGGCAACTACACGTGAAAAAGAAAGTCTAGAAATGAGTATGTAAGTCATGACTCTCTGGAAAAGATGGCAGTTCCAATTGTACAGGAAAGGTGACAGGTGCTTTATTTCTACAATCAATTGAAAATTTTTAATGAAACATAAAATTGTATCTCTGCCCTTCCCAAAAGTGAACTTCAGATGCGTAAAAGTTGTATATATATGTGTGTGTGTGTGTGTACGCACACACACACACACACATAAATGCCTAGCAGAAAGTGTTTGATTATATTTTCATTCATTGGTCAGTAAAGAGCTGGAGTGGCAAGATTTCAATGGATCCAGTATTAAAGGATTAGTTTTACTATTTAATTTTTTAAAAATGGATTATGAGAAAAATCCTACAGTGAAATTTATAAAAGCTAATGACAGGCTCGGAGTATCTTTGCAGTATGTTCAACCCAGGACTAATACGTTTACTTGTAAAGATCATCTTACAAATTGGTAAGGATAAGAAACACTGAAGTAGAAAATTAGGTGAGGAGTAGCACTTAAATCACAGAAAAGTGCGAACGGTTGTATTTCTTACAGAAAATGAGCAAAGCACATTTCCTGTCAACAGAAGAGAAAATATTGCAAGAAGGGCCAGGTTCCTGAGTGTAGTGTCGAGAATGACTTCCACGGTCTGTGCTCACCACGTTTGCCCATCACTTTACAGATACATGTCTTTAAACTTAAACCCTGAAATTTCTTTTCTTGAATTTTTAAAAGACCCAGATAAGGTTTCAGTTGTTTTAGGTACCTGTTACATTCACAGAAGGGACATAAAAGAGTGGCTTTTATTTGTAATCTGTACAGAGAAGTGTCTTTTTTAAAGAAAGCTGTGTCCTCATCCAGATTACTCCAAATTCTGTGTCCGTAAGATTCAGAGGCAGCACAGTCTTGTCAGACCTGTGGTGCCCGAGGGCCAAAGAGTGGGGGCCTCCTCAGTGACGCGCAGGTGGACTGGAGCCCACTGCTGACACGGAGATCTGCCACAGGACAGGCTGACTGTCAGCTGGACTGTAATTAGGCGCTTACATGGGCTGCTGTCGGCTGTTCATTTGTCACGTAGATGTCATTTTCTTACGTGATATCGTCAATGTTCTTGCAGAGAGACGGCCTGTGGACAGGTGCAGGGCCAGTGCCCGACAGCCTGGTCCAAATCACCCGGTGCAGAAGCATACTTGGTGCACGATTTGGACCCGCAGTGTCCTTCCAAAGCCTCCTGCTGGGAAAGTGATTACGCCAAGGGCTCAGCTTGGCTTCCTGTGCTGTTAAGAGGTGGGGCCTGGTCTGAACGGGCAGCAAGCTTCTGGGCTTGACCCGGAAGAGGCAGGTGCCTGGGGCATGACCCGGAAGCGCATACACCTGCGCTGCCCTTCGCGCTGTCTCTGCGGCCACGCAGCCGGGGCACGAGCGGCTTTTCTCTGGCTCGGCCCTTCCACTTGCTCTTCCACCGTTGCCAGCTGCCCGTGAATGGACCGAGGCCTTCTGAGACTGTGAGCTGAGAGAAACCTTTCCTCTCCTAAGTTGTGGGCGTTGGCCGTGACGTCCCAGCAACAAGAAGGTGACCGCAGCACTCGGCAGGTACGGGGGACGCCCTGCTTTCGTCAGTCGGTCAGTACCGTCTCGCGCTTTCGTTTCTCGCTGGTCGTGTAGGAGATGTACATAGTTTTCATCCGCTGACTCTTTTTGAACACCATCATTTCCAGAACACGGACTTGAGAAGTAGGTCCCCATGTCAGCCACTCGAATGCAGGTGTCACACGCTTGTGCTGCCCTCGCCGCCTCATCCCAGAAGACCCCCGTCCTGGGTGAAATGAGAGCTCACTGCTTGGGGAAGATGCCGCTTTCAGGTGTGGATGGTTTTGGTGGCTGATGCTAAACACGCAGTGCAGTGATCGGACGGGTAGGCCGCTGGCGGGCGGCTAGGCTGGCGCTCTATGCGGAGGTTCTTGCCGTGGGGTCTGGGAAGAAGGGAAGGGTCGCGGTTGGGGTGGTGTGCGCAGGCGGGATCCCCAGGCAGGAAGGAGATCACCGTGGAGTATTCGTCAGGGAGCGTGGACCGCGTGGAGGAAGAGGGGAGGGTGAGGTTAGACCAGACAAAAGAGAAAGGGACTCAGCGGGAGGTCTGGGTACACGAACCCGATAAATTAGGACTTAATTTACGAGGTTTTGGCAATCCAGACGTAGTGTGCTCCGAGCACTTAAAACGAAGAGGCAACCCTGAGCTCCCCTGGCCGCGCTGTGCCTGCCGGGTTGAGGTGTCTGGAGGAGCCCCACGGTATTGCAGAAGTCCCCAGGCCCCAGTGGTAGCAGTGCAGAAGTCAGGAGGGCCTCCCGCCGCCTAGGGTCGCTGATGCTACTGTTCAATCCTCGCCCTCTTTCGTCAGCTGAGATCCTGTCCCCGTAGAAACTTACCAGGGTGCAGCAGGACAAGGGACATCAGCTGCTGCTGTGTGTTCTCAAGCTCACTGCTCCTGATGCAGATGTGCTGAAACCCACACACAGGGCCGTGGTTTCGTCATTTTCTCTTTGTGAGTGTAGGTGCCCTACTTATTTTGAGACTTTGCTGCTAGATACACCAATGCTCATTGTTTCTTTTAGTACATTTTATTTTTGCGATGCTAGCATATATGGAAGTGCTCTCTTAATTTTATTTTTGCATTATTTATGGCTAGTGTATAGTGATGCAATAGATTTTACAAATACTGATATTTTATTATAATCTTGCTCAGCTCACTTAGTAGTTCTACTGTGTGTGTGTGTGTGTGTGTGTGTGTGTGTGTGTGTGTGTGTGTACCTTAAGATTTTCTGCATAGATATATGTGAAAGATCATGTCATCTGCATATTGATGTATTTAATTCCTTCTTTCCAATCTGGGACTCCCAGCCCTGTAAAATGTTCAATAGAAGTTAAGAAAGAGCAGACCTAGAAGTGTGTGGTGGTGCTGACTTAGGGGACAATGTCTGGTTTTTCACTGTTATGGTGCAAGGTGTGGGATTTTCACAGATGCTCTCTACCAGGCTGCAGAAGGTCTGTTCCTAGTTTGGGGTGTGTGTGTGTGTGTGTATTTGTGTCCATGTCATGAAACAGTATTAGATTTTTAAAAATTCTTGTCATCTATTGAGATAATCATTTTTAATTCTTTTATAGGATGCATTATAGTTATAAATTTCGTAGGTTTGACCAACTTGAATTTGTGGGACATATCCTACTTAGTTATGATGCAAAATTCTTTTCTTATATCACTGGTTAGTTTTACTAGTCTTTTTTGGCAATGTTTGTGTTTATAATCCTAAGGAGGTTTGCTCAGTGGTTTTCCTGTCTTGGGATGTCTTTGTTTGGTGTCAGGGAAGCACTAGCTCCATGGAATGAGTTGGGAATGTTCTCAACACAACTCTCTCTCTGTCTGTCTCTCTCTCTTTTATGGGAAGTATTTGTAAAGAGCTGTTACTACTCTTACTAAAACGTTTAGAAGAATTTAGTAGTGAAGCCAGCTGTGCCTGTTCTTTTCTATGTGTCAGAATTTATAATTACTACTTAATCTTTTTACTTGCTCTGTGTTTGCTCAGACTTTATTTCATATTATGCCAATTTTGGTAGTTTATATGTTTCCAGAAAATTCTTTTTTGTCTCCGTTTTCTAATTTGGTGGCACATACTTGTCCATAGTATCCCTCTACAATCTTTAAAATCCTTGAAAAAAAAATTTTTTTTCTGTAGGACCAGTACTGGTGCCTCTGCCTTGGTTGCATTTTTGTTGCTGTGGCAGAATCCCTGACGTACACAAATCTGAGGAGGAAGTGTTTATTTTGACTCACAGTTTCAGAAGGTCACCGTCCCTTGATGGGCAGCCAGCAACAGTGGAAGCCGCTGGCAGAGGCGGAGGCGGAGGCTGCTCCTCGCGGCATTGCACACAGGAAGCCGAGTCAAGTCTCAGAAGAAGGAAGGAAGTTGCGTTCATCCTCCCAGGCTCGTCCCAGTGACCTGCCCCTGCGGGGTGCAGCCTCAGTGTTCTGGCCCTTCCCGGTTTAGGTCGCTAACCCACCACACGCCTGTAATCTGTAGCACTGCACGCCTGCAGTCTAATCCACATGCCTGTACTCTGTAATCTGCCACATACCTCTCTTCCACCACACACCTTTAATCCACCTCTTGCCCATAGTTTGCCCCTTCAGACCAGGGCCCCATCACGTAACCACACACAGGTCCATAGATAATCTGTAGCATCCAGATACGTGGGACTTTCAGGGGCACCCCAGATCCAGACCTCAGTGCCCCCTCGTTCATTGCTTTGTGGCTCCTCCTTTGGCCCATGAACTATTTAGAAATGTGTCGTTGACTTTGCACAGATTTGTACATTTTCCAAATAAGGACAAGCTCAGCAAATGAGACCGTTGTAGGGAACTGGGAGTCGGGGCAAATGCGGACAAGCTCCCCAGAAATGGGTCTCCTTGAGGGTTTCCAAGCACTGCACCTCGTGCAGACTAGGCTGGTCTTTCCAGGTGCGTGACTCCCACCAGGTGGTTTTCAGGCGCGGTGCGGAGCGAGAGTCTGGGCAGTGAAAACAGCAAATTAGAACTTTGTGAAGCCCACCTGAGAACCACCTGTCCCCCAAGAATAAAAGATCCCTGGATTGCAGCAAACAATGGGTTGTTTTTGGAGTTCTGAAGGAGTGAATTTTGTCAGTGTTTTGCTCTCTTGAGGGAGCACATTTTCAGTAGTCTTTGTACTGCCAATCCAGACGTTCTGCTTCTACTCCATGTTTTATATAACTGTTACATGTTTCCTAACGCTTTAAAATTTTGTGTTCATTAATTCATTTAGTTTGCTTTGTTTTTCCATATCTTGTCAATTTTTATGAATTCCTTTAATTCTCATTTGATTATCATACATTTCCTTTTTCTTCAGTTCATTCCATTGGGTTGATTTTATTTCAAGTGAATACATGGTTTGGTTATTTCTTGACTTTTTGAAGATTAGACTTTTTATGTTTTGGAATTTTGATTTGTAAGGTCATTTTTAGAGGAATAATTTTTCCCATGTATATTTTAGTTGGGTGTTTATTTTTCTTTCTTTCTTATTCTCAATGCTCAGCAGGTATTCTGTGGTTTTTATTTATTTATTTTTTATTTTTTTGGTTGTTGCCTGTTAGTCTCTTAAGGTTCTGGTGCGAGAGCTGAACTGCCCCATACTGGGCACTCACATCTCTAACCAGCGGGCCAGCTTGGGGGCCGGTCTCTTTGCCAATTCCAAATTCTAGTTGCGGGCCATCCCTCCTGGCAGCTCCCCTAGAGGCAGGCGGGTCCCACGGGGATTCCTTGGTGGGTCCCACCCCACTTCCCTTCTTAGAGACCTGCCTCAACTGCCGGGACATCAGCTCCACTTTCCACTTGGGAGTTCCTCTTCCATTTTTGTCCTCAGAGAAGGTACTTTGTTTTTGAACTTGGATATGCCACTTGTGTTGTGTTTTTAGTTTCACCTGCTGTGAGCGGTGATTTGGAAGGCTTGATTTGCTTAGGAGTATACAGTTTGCCATGTGGAAATCAACTCATGCTTTCAAAACCTGTAGGATTTGTTCATTTCTCATAATACAAAAGCAGCTCTTTGAGTTTTTTAGTAGTTCCCACGTAGGTATTTACAGTAGTTTCCCCATATACTATATTAATCTCTACTATTTTGTGGAATAAGCTTTTGAAGATAATTTCTTGTTAGTTAAGTTAGAAATTCATTTACATGGGGGATTTGTTTTCTGAAAATTTTCTACCTCAAGAGCTTATCATTATCTTTTCTGCAAAGCAAGGTGTTTTACTAATATGTGGAGCAAGGCACATGCGGAATCCTTGGGAACAGGTGTATTTCCCTGTCTGCTCCCGTTGCCTTCTCCAGGCCTAAGGAGCCAGAAGTGACAGAGCGACTGCACCAGGGCCTTCTAGGTGACAATGCCTGAAGTTCCTGGGAACTCCATCTGAAACTCGAGCCCCCGGGTCTCACGCGTCTTGTTCAGGTTTGTAATCAGAGTGATGCTCGTGTCAAGGAGAAGGAGACTGAGCTGACAGGAGGATGAAGTTCCTGGAAGGCAAAGGCCCCTCAGCTCCGGGCGCGTTCCTCAGAAGGCAGGGCGAGGGTCCCAGGGATGGCCACGTGGGGGCCCGAGCGAGCCGTAAGCCAGGTGAGCAGAGTCTGTCTGGGACGTCAGAAGACAATTTTATTTTTAACTTAAAACTGAAACCATAATCATTAGTATAAGATAGCTTCTTCCTTGTCTGTGAAAACCAGGAGCCAGTGGCTGGTGTGCAGTGACTCTGTAACTACAGAACGGTTGTGCATTGTGCTGTGTGACTCAGCCCCCGGGACACTGTGGGTCACCTCGCCTACTCCATGTTGAGTTTCACACAGGATACATGTGTTTGGAATGATGTCTGAAGGATAGTCATGTTTCCCAGGGCTCCCGCACATACATTCTGCATTAGAGTCATTCAGATATGTACCTGGGTTACTTCTCTCCAGCCACCTGGTCTCCTCTGCTACTGTTGGGTCTCACTCCAAATCCGCTGCTACGGATTTGGGCACACACTGCGCCGTGTCCTTTGCTACTGAGCCGCATTGTCCAGTGACCTCACGGAGCCCAGGTGGCAGGGAGGGTGAGACCTGAGGGGTGAGAGGGAACTGTGAGTGCGGGTGCTGGATTTGTAGGTGACTAGGTCACTAGGGGACGTTGCCACACCAGGACAACGCTTGCTTCCTGGCACAGCTGGTGCCTGTGGTGTCTCCTAAAATGAGCGCTTAGCTAGCAAGGGCCCTTGGAGAGCTTAGAGGTTGGCGCATTAGCCCATTCTTAGAAGAACTGCGCCGGGAGGGCCTTCCGTGGGAGAGCAGGGAAAACCCAGGCTTGAGAATCCTGGTCCTGGGGAAGGAATCATTCCTCCTCGGCCTCTCCTCCCCCTCCACACTTCTGGACCTTCTTCCTTTTCCTTTTTCTGCCGGTGTTGGGTTGTTTCAAGGTGGAATGGTTGCGGTTGACTTCGGTTTTCCGTGGTCCAGTCAGCACTCCTGGTGGTAGTCCCCAGAGTTTGTGTGGGTCGCACAACCTCCCAGCCCCACCTCTGCATGCAGCATTCCCATGCAGATGGCTCCTCACTGGGGTCTGCCAGAATCACCCGGTAGCCCTGTGACCTCAGCTGCTACATAGGTAGCCCCGTTTCTGCGGGGGCCAGTGGGGGGATGAAGCGTTTTTGGTGGTTCGTGGACTGTGTTTAGCACCTTTAGTGAACAGGTGGGTTAACACTTCTAAAACACTTTTGTTCGGATGATGTTTTAGGTATGCTTGATGCACGGTGCAGGATTGAAGTTAATGTATTTACATTCTGTTGTATCAATCATGATCTAATATGCTGCTTTTAATAGAATTTTTATCTAAAAAATAGGTGATATGGAGGCAGCATGTAAGTAAAGTGGACATCACTTTGCTAAACCTCACTGAACGCTGGATGTGCCTATTTCCATAGCATGTAGAAACTCAAGAGGTGCTGCCTCAGCGTCTGTCATTCCTTTTCTGTGCTGCTTATATCCAAAGTAACAATGATTATGTTTCCAAGGTTCTTGGGTGACAAGACTTTAAAACTATACTTTCTAAAATTTAAAACATGGATGACAGGCTGGAATTGTTTTTAACTGGCACACATGAACGTACAGCAGTTGGCTAGTACTTAGAATCGACTGGAATTATATCCACATGAAATGAAATTTTTGTACATTAGAAAAAATTTGGAATGACATTTATAATTTCCTTTTCCTTGTGGTACTAGGGATTGAGCCCAGGACCTTCACACTGAGCTGTGTCTCTAGCCTTTCTTAAAATTTTATTTTGATTTTGAGACAGGCTCTTGCTGAATAACTAAATTGTTCCCTCTCAGCTTGAACTAGCGACCCTCCTGCCTCAGTCTCCCTTAGTGCTAGGGTTATGGGCCTGCCCCACCAGGCCAGCGATGATTTTACAATCATAGAAAATGTCCAGTAGTTCTTGAGGTAGGTAGCCACATTTTGTGACAGAAATTTATGACTTTACTTCTCTCTGGGCCCTTGTTCTGAAGGTTCTCTGATTTCCTACCAGCAGGACAGGTTGGCCGCAGACCCGTTACCGCCCAGCCTTTGAGATCCAAGCCACAGTGCAGGTTAAACATATTTACACGCCTTATTATGGTATTCACATTTCCTCTGGCAACTTTGATTACTATTTTAAGCAGCTTTTAGTTTAGGGCAGCAAAAGACAGGTTTTTGTAGATATTTTTAAAATAGATGAACATTAAGACATTTATAATTCTATAAAAAATATAACTATATATTTAAACATCCAGATATAGTCCATCAGCCATATATACAAACTTCTTGCCATCAGTTTATGTGTTTTAAAAGACTTTGTTTCCATAAACATAGAGTGTCTGTCCTGTGCGTATACCTCAATATATTTAGCCAAATCTATATTATGGGATATTGAAGTTATTTTTAACTAATATAGAAATTCTACAATGAACATCGTGATTACATGATTTTATGCATACCTGTGGTGATCCTTTAGGATACATTATATTTAAAGGATTTTCAGATAAGGTGCATGCAGTGTTGCCAGGTTATTGATGCACATTGCTAAACTGGGTTGCATAAGATAGGCCCCGATGTGCCTTCCTCCTGCGGCATTGGACAATGGCTGTTTTCTCCTCTCCGTGATCAAAACAGTATTTTAATTTTTAATGCCCTTTACAAAACTCAATATCCATCCTACTGATGGGCAGATAATCTAAACACCAGCTCTACCGAATTCTCCAAAAATAATCAACAGGGCTGGGGGAGGCTCGAGCCTGGTGTGCACCGCACCGGGTGCAGTAGCGGTTCTGTGTCCGTGTGTGTCTCTGCATGTGCATGTGTGCGTCTCTGCTACATATGTGCATTACAACCCATGTATTTTACAGTTGTTGAGTATTTACATTGTTTCTAGTTTTGAATGATTATCAGTAGTGTTTCTGTGTGGTTTTGTACGTGTTTCTTGGTTTGCAACACTTCTTTTGTATGTGGATAATCCTGAAACGACTAAAAATTTGGTTTATGTAGTCTTTTATAGCATTAAATATTATATTAATAAACAGGCAGTGAATAGTTTTATCTTAATTTTACTTATTTGATGACTACTTGTGGTAAACACTTCCTCGTATTTTAATTTTAGTACTGTTCTTTGTGAATAGCTTCTGATACTTTTTATCCAGTTTCCAATTGTATGGTGTGTTTTATTACTGACTTGCAAAAACTTTATATTAATACTTATATCATCCTTGTATTATCTTATTAGTGGAGAAACTTGCTTTTTATAGTTACCCCTATTTATTATTTGTGATGTTCAGTGATTTTTAGAAACCCTTTTCTATGATTAGAAATTGAAACTGTAATTACTATAGAAAATTTCAGAAAATCCAACTAGGAAGCAAGAGCCCTTTGCATGTAAACGAGACCATTTTAATCCTCCCAGCTACCTGCTGCCCACATTTCGTGCTCACACTTGTGTGTATGTACCGGCATGCGTGCATATTACATAATTGTTGATGTCTAGACATATGTGTGTGCACATATTACACGTGTGCCTTTATCAGTATCGTAGACCATCCATCTATCCATGCACACACTGTCTCCCAAAGGGAGACTTTTGTGCCTAATAAGCATCTTTAAAAAATAATTTAATATAGTTTTAAAAATATGTAGATGGTGTTTCATTGTATAACCATGCCCATGGTCTGCAGACGTGCGCGTGGCCCTGGGTAGCAGCAGGGTGTGTGCAGGCCCTGGCAAGAGAGCTGGAGTACCTCTGGAGGGCGGACCCCCAGGGCTGGAGAGGAGCCCCTGAGAGACGCCTGTCATGGGCTAGCAGGCCACCCCAGATCACTGGGCACGAAGCAGGAGCACTGCGGAGCCGGTGGGCGCCCCAGATGCTCCAGGCCTCCTCAGGGTGTCCTTGGGACAAAGCCACGCGCCAGTCAACAAGGCGAGTTTTATCTTTGAACTTGACCTGAAACTGGTTAACATTTGGGCTACTTTCAGCTACATAAAATGTTAAACAACTTCGTAAGAATTATCATGTTAAAAGTATTCCCAGATGTTCACGGTGTTGCTGTCCTTGGCTTTGAGAACGCTTCTTTCTTGTGTGGCTTAGTGACTGTAATCCAAGATGTGCGTCTCTAGCAAAGGTGTTCATGCAGCACTGCCTAACTCTGAGGGCCATTTCAGGTTTACTTTTAGGAAGGAAAAATTTTCAGGAAGAAGAAAAACATTTATGTAGGGCATTAGATTATGGAATGTTTAATTTAGAAAGGAATTTTTATAGGCAAAAAAAATTTTTTAATAGGAATTGTCTTTAGTCTTTAGCTGTATTCTTTCCTTCTTCTTCTTTTCTGTGGTACTGAGGATTGAATCCAGAGCCTTCACTCTGGGCCATACCCCCAGCCCATTATTTATTTTGAAACGAGGTCTCACCTGGGACTAAGTTGCCCAGGCTAGACTCAAACTCGTGACCCTCTTGCCTCTGCCTCGCAGACTGCTGAATGACAGGCCTGCACGAAGGTCCTGTTCTATGCCATGTCGACATCACGGAGCTTTCACAGAACAGGTCAGAAACAGGAAATCTGACGTACTCCTGTTTCCCCCGTAGATGGCGAGTGCCCAGTGGCCCCCGAGCCCCTTCAGCGTCCTGCCCGTGAAGACGGCCTGGAGTTGCGTGGGCTGCCACATCCTCCTCTTTGACCTGGAGCTCCTGGTGGGCCTCTTGCTGCCACCCCCGCTGAGCCACGCAGGCTCCTCCAGCTCCTTCTATGGCAGCGAGATCCTGAGGAGGGCACGGAGCACCGTGGAGAAGACACTGACGGTGAAGAGGAAGAAGGCTGCAGAGACCGCGGCCAAGCCTGCGAGTGACATCCTGGCCCCGGGAGACCACGCTGTGTCCCCTGCTGAAGACCGGGACAGCCTGAAGAGGCAGAAGAGAGCGAAGAGCTCCAAGAAGGGGCACCCTGAGGTGCCCCAGACGGGGAGCGCCAGCCCCCCCGTGGACACGGCCAAGCTGCTCCTGTCCTGCCTCCTGCCGTGGGGGGTGGACGAGGAGCTAGACCACCTGTGCACCAGCCACCTCCACATCCTGCAGCTGCAGGGCCCCGTGTCTCTGGGGCTGGCCTCCAGCGAGGACCACTTCTCGCTGATGCTGCCCGGCTGGGACGGGAGCAGCACCGACGTGAAGAGGGAGCGCGTAAGAGGCAATTTGTTCTCCAGGAAAGTTCTGGACTTGTCAGATAAATACGCAGCCACCCTCCCGACCCAGGTTGGGACGCCGCGAGGACTGGAAAATGACTGGGATCCTCTGCAGGAGTCAAACACTGTAGCTTATTTATTGAGCAGACTGTTTTTAGTGGACCAGCTGGTAAACATGCCTTCAGAGGCGGCCTGTAAGAGCCACAGGTAAGACACGCCTGGGGACTTTTGACTATTATGATTTCAGGTATGAAACTATTATCATTATATGCCCAGGCCCAGCCTGGGCAACTTAGTGACATAGAGACCCTGCCTCAAAATCAAAAATAAAAAGTGGGTTGGAGATGTAGCTCAGTGTGAAGGCCCTGTACCCCACCTCCAGTCACATATACACGGACCCACACACACGACTTAACACTGTGCTGTGTTTGCCTCTCTAGTGGACCTTCCGAATGATAAAACTAGATACGCAACAACTTCTTTGGTTCAAAGCACGGTTAGGAAAATCATCCTAATCAGTCTTGTTAGCCTCTCTGGCCTTACGCTCCTTATCAGAAGACTGAGCCACTCGCGATAGGTGATGGTTGAGATTTCTTCAAAGTCGTAAACAAAAACTTGGGGCTGCTAACAAATTTTTGTCTCCCTCATTGCGATTCTTCAGAAACTTAGTCAGTATTTGCCAGAGGTTTTCATTCAGCGTGTGTTGCTGATAGGGTGTAGGCTGGGCAGGAACGTGGGTGCCCTGCAGGTGCAACCTGGGGGCTTTTAGCTTGCCTTTCACTACAGGGCCTTAAACTGGTACATGCATCAGTTGACCAAAGAATTAGTCACTTATTTAAAAAATTTCATTAAAACAAACTATAAACTGGGCCTGGTGTTACAGCCCTGTCATCCAAGCACTTTGGGAAGCTGAGGCAGGAGAAATGCAAGTTCAAGCCCAGCCTGGCCAACCTGGTGACTTAGTGAGATCTTGTCTCAACAGAAATAAAAATGGGATGAAGATGTAGCTCGGTGCAAAGACCCTTGCCTTGATCCCCAGTACCTCAGATAGAGAGAGAGAGAGAGAGAGAGAGAGAGAGAGAGAGAGAGAGAGAGGCATAGTGTTGTTAGAAGTAGTCTGTGCTGAGTTCCCAAGTGTGCAAACGGCCGTGGGCCTGTCTTTGTTGTGTTCCCTCAGCGTTCTCCATCTTCCTGAATAACAGCCTTTCGACCCTTCCTTCCAGCAGGTCCTTCAAAGTGGAGGGCGTGCATAGTAAGGCCAGGAGTCCCGGAAGTGATACTTGGCATATTTCAAGCTTCTGTGGTAACCTAAGAAACGGTAAGGGAGTTCCAGGCACAGGTAGGATCTGACTTGCTGCTTTCCTATGGAATAAAACAATTAATTTTCCCATAACTGATTAGCACTGTTAGAATAAGAAACATTGTAGAGAACACAGATTTCTTCATGTGATCTCTGAGATGCTTGAAAGTCCAAGACTTTTCAGCAGAGGCAACGTTTGGATTTTAACTGACAATCCCGTGGGATTTCCTGGAAGGCTTTTGTATCTGTTTCTTTATTGCCAGATACTGACTTTTGTATTAGACGGTTGTGCTGCTGTTGTTGGAGAAGCAGTGGCCTCGGCCCCGTTGCCCCACGCAGCCAGAGCTAGCAGAGAGAAGCAGAGGCTCACCGTCACCCTTCTGTGGCTTCCTTCCCACAGTCCTTGGCACAGCCCACGAGGCCCCGTGGGTCCAGCTGCTGCACGGGGTCATCATGCACATGGCCCATCCATCCACTGCACCTGGACCCCGAGTTCTGCGTACCCCACTCAGCTTCTGTTCTGAGCCACATGTAACAAGAGGGCCTCAGGACCTCTGCCATTGTCTGTGCCCTTGGCTGGGCAGTTCTTGCCCCAGATGCCCGTGGGGCTCAGCCTCCTGTCCCTCCACGCAGCCTCACTCTTCAAGCCTTTCTCAAATGCCACTATGTCATCACATTCTCCTCACTGGGATGGAAAACCTGGCATCTATAACTTCAAGAAGGAGAGGCGTATTTTGGCTCACGGGCTCAGTCCCTGGTCAGCCGGCTCCAAGCTGTTGGGCGGACAGCTGCGCTCCTCCATGGCGGCCAACAGGCCGAAAGGGAACAGAGATGGGGCAGGAACGCACCCTTCAGGCCACATCCCCTGTGACGCACCTTTAACCAGTCCCCCCTGGGACCTGTGCCACTCACGAAGGACATTTTCCATCCAAACTGTAGTGGCCCCGGTGAGAGTCCAGCCCCTCCCAGCGTCCCCAGCTCCCACAGCAGCGCCTGAAAGGAATAGCCGCCTCGTTTTTTGAGTGAGTGTGTGAGTAAGATTGGCACACGGAGTGGATTAAGGTGTACAGGGCGACCGGGAAAGTGGTTTGGAAGATGAACGAAGCAGGTGGCGGGGTTCGAGGACCGCTCGGCCCCAACCTGCTCGCATCCTCGTGGCCTGCCGTCACCCCCAAAGAGCCCTGTTCACCTCCGTGTGCTGTGAGGCCTGCTTCGTGGGCTGAGCCGAGGCCCTCCCAGCATGACGGAGAGGAATCCTTAAGGAATTTCCCCGTTGGCTGTTGGAGTTCATTAACAAGCCTCGAGGATGGAGTGCTGGTGTGTTCCGAGAATTGTGCGTGTGTTGTCTCACTTAACATGCAAAGAGCCCACACAGCAAACAGCTGTCCGCTGTCCTCTCAGGAGAATGGGGCCCGCAGAAGGTCAGCGCTCACCCCAGTGCCCTCGGAGGCCAGGGGCCGGTGTCCCCGAGGTCTCCAGCCTCTCTCTCCTTTCCTTTGCCCCGTCAGACCATTCCTCACATTTGCAGCAGTGCACGCCTCCTCCAGGTTGGCTGCCTTCTCCTTCCCCAGTCACGTGTGAGGGTCAGTCACTTTCTCGCCGTTCGTCACACTGGGAGGGGATGAGAACTGAAGGTCTAACACGCATGTGTCTAACACGCATGTGTCTGCAAGGACAGGGAGCTGCTGGTCACGCCAGGAGGCCTCGTTCTCCTGTGGCAACTCCGGCCAAAGCAGCGGGGGAAGCCGGCATTCTGACTGGATAATTTATGATGATAATAATAATAATTTAGGGTTCCTTTGTAGCATTTCAAACTTAATTGATGATTAATTAAACACGGATTTTTTTGTTGTTTTGTTGCTGCTGGGTTTTGTATTGTTTTTGTGGTACTGAGGGTTGAGCCAGGGGTCTTCCCACTGGGCCGTATCCCCAGGCCATTTTTATTTCTTATTTTGAGACAGTCTCCATAAGCCACTAAGTTGCCTAGGCTGGACTCAGACTTGCAGACCTCTGGCCTCAGCCAGGCCTGTTTTAATCTTGTAGTAGGGAGACTGGAGGTGAAGGCAAAGGCTCCCCTCGGGTACTTGTTTTAGAAACCCAAATTCTGTGCACCCTTGGGTGCTTCTTCTGCAGGCCGCCAGGCGCCTGCGCTCTGCCGGCGGAAGTTCTGCCTGGGCGGTGATGGGCAGCCGGGCTGTTTTCTTTTCATCTTCCCCCGAAGTTGCAATTAATCCAGTAACTCGCTGACGCTGCCAAGAAAAGTTGGCTCTCATCTCTGTCTCGTATTAAAATTTTAACACCGCATTAAAGTGCGCTGTGAAGGACCCCACGGTGCCAGTAAGTACTGACAGTTAAGGCCGGTATTTAGCTTTGATGGCTGAGTCTCAAGGTCAACAGAAACGAGAGAGGAAGCCAGGAGGGAGATCAAAAGAGGAGGTGCTCTCACCGCCTGTGCCCCCCGGGACGCGGCGGTGGGACCTCGAAGCTGCAGCCGCTCTGTAGGCTCCGTCCGTCCGTTTGCCTCTCCCATGATCCTTCAGGAGAAGATGACACTAGTCACGGAAACCTTCACACTCTCCTCACCTTGCTTCCTCGTGTCCATTTCCTTTAACCGTATTTTCCTTGGCTATTAACACGTAAGAATGTGGGTACCTCTAGAGATAAATACGTAGCTCTGCCAGCCGTGGGTCACCATGTAGAATGAGGAGCTAATCAAAGCCGGACAAACACCGATTTTGGTCGTTGATGCCGGAATGTCAGACACACGTGAATGCATGAGTTTAAATGGGCGGTCATCGGATTATCGTGGCAGTTTTCTCGGGAACAGAAGCCTCTGGCTGACCCCGCCTCACCCGGATCAGACACCTGGCTAATAAACTTGCCCCATCAGAAAGCCTCAATTCATCAGCTTCTTTTCATTTGGATGATTATATGTACATTCTCAGTTAATGAAAAGATACTTTTGTGTGTCGGCCACAGCTAGAGATCAACTTCAGTCGACAGCCCTGATGTCACTCTTCACGCCCGGCACTGAGCACACAGGGGAGGAGTTGGAGGGCGCCCGGGAGGGCGAGTGCGCAGGAGGAGCATGGCCAAGCAGGGAGCCTTTGGGGTGCTGACACCCCGGGACGCTGACCCCTGCGCCTGGTCTGGGTGACGGCCTTTCAGGAAGTGTTTGCGTGAGGAAAGCGTGGGAAACTTTGGGCTGTGTCTTAGGTTGGCAGAGAGATACCAAGATGGATTTAAGGTGTAAAAGTGAGTGTGATTGGCTAGTGTAATTGTTATATACCTGTGTTCGTGCGTATATTGTGATCTAACCGCATGGTGAATGTTTACATTTTACAAAATTATTATAGGAGAGGCAGGTACACGGACATGCGTCGCTCAAACCCCCACCTCGCGTGGAACACGCATGTTCCATCGCGTTCGCTGCTTTCTGCAGCAGTCCCGTAAGTCCTTTTGAGTGTCTTCCTGGGCGTGGCCGCAGGCCCGAGTGCCGTCCCACGGGGAGGCCGGCTCGCGAAGGTGTGGCAGCGTGTCCTCACCCGCTCTAGTCACCGGTTCTGGCACCGCGAGGCTTCTAGCTCTCCCCACAGTCAAAACGACCGTGGAAGATCAACACTTTTCATCAACTCGGGGCCTTGAGGTGGCTATAACGGTGCAGCTGGAGACAGGAAGAAAAGAGGAGTTGCAGACCTGGAGCAGAAAATGGGACGGCTGAGGGGTGTGCTGGGGTGACAGGAGTTGGCTCGGGGTGCTCATGGCATTGTGTGTGCTACTCCTCATAATTTTTTGAAACCTTAAATATTCACTGCACATTTTGATCATGTGTCAGTGCCTCCTCCCTCTCTCTCTCCCCTTTCTCTCTCTTTCTCTCTCCCCCTCTCTCTCCCTCCCTCCATATACTTGTATAGACACCAGCTGTATGTGAATCCTCTGAGATATGCTGTATGGGATCAGACTCCTGGTCCACTGAGGCCGGGTGTGCCATCAGTGTTATAAACGAGCTTCCTGGGCGATTGTGGGCCTGCCTCAGGGACCTCTGGGTGACATCTCACGATTTGGCCTTGTCTGTACTTTTAGGGAAGAGTGACGCTCCTGTGGCCGAGGCCGACCTTGCGCTGTTGAAGCTGATCTCCTGCTGGCGGGACCAGTCAGTGCAGGTAGGACCCCAGCCCAGCATGCTCTATGGTAATGGGCCTCATGCTGGTCCGCCCCCAGGCCGGCTCAGGTCAGTAGCCACTCCTGGCCCCGCCCTGGCCTCTTGGGACACTCCCTCATGCTGGCTTTATGCCAACACAGGGGCAGAAGCCCTAGACCCCAAAGCCTGGGCATGGATGGGCCCATCCCGGTGGAATGGGCACCTGGCCCTCACAGGTGACCTCTGGCCAGGTGGGCTCTCAGTTGGAGGCCTATTATTTGATTTGATTACTTGACTTCAAAGTGGACCATGATGTGAGGGTCCCTTTGCTTGGGAGTTTGTTAAGGAGGTCAGAAGCTGATTATCCGCTTCAAGAACCCTTGCCTGTGTGCTGATTAAGAGAGCTGGCTGCTTCTCAGCCCCACTTAAGTCCCTCCTCCTCCCAGGTCTGAAAACGTGCTAGGAGCTGTGTTCAGTGCCTGGTAAACATCATTGTGGACTAGGTGACTTTGTTTGGAACTTCTTTTTGTGCTGTGAGTGCGGTGAACGTCAAATTTGCGAGAACCTCCAGTTACAAATGCTCATCTTACTGTGGGGAACACAGGAAGTGAAGCCACAACGAACTCTAGGGTGACATCCAAACTCTAGGAATGTCCCTAGCTGGAGTGACACTGGGACGCTGTCAGGCAGCCTGTGCGTTTCGTCACGACTTGCCCGGGTCCCAGCCTGGTTCGTTCTCATCTCTCGGCCCTGTTTTTCCCTGATCACCTCATCAGCTGCGGCTTCATTTGGCCGTGCTGAGCCCGCTTGCAGAGGACCTGACTGCGCTCCTGACTGGGCTCTTCATCCCTCCGTTTCCCGCCCAGGCCTGTGCTCCACATCTGCCGAGTGAGGGGGTCTTCCCTGGCCCTCTGTGCTGTGGTCCCCTGCTGCTCCCACCTCACCCAGTCCAGTTTTCTTTGTTGTGTTGACCATTAACTGAACCGACATTGTCCCCTGTTGTGCTGGCTCACTTTCTGCCCGGACCTTACTTGTCTCCACTCATGCCAGTACATGGACAGGAGCCGCAGACCCCAGAGCCTGGGCGTGGATCCAGAAAAGCGTTCCGACAGTAGCAGCGAGCAGGTGTGGGTGGAGGCAGCTTGCGGACGTGCTCTGTAGTAATCAGACACTCCAGCGCCTGCTGATTTCACCAGCATAGTAGCAGTAACCTTCTAAGAGGCTGGTTATTAAAGTTGGGGTTTCCCCAGTAGCTAAAGAGTTTCTCCACAGGGAAAATGAGTCCTTGAGGAAACTAATTCAACAGAACATTTATCCTGAATCTCAAGGTCCTTAACTTCCCACTACATGCTGGTGTGGTGCAGGCACATTTGGACTCCTGCACATTAAGGTTCTTGATCCACGCCCATGTGTGAAATGCTGACAAGTGACTGACATGTCCGGTGCATGTCCTGCCTGGACATGAAGTCCTCCCATCATGACCAGCTGTGTCCTAACTGCACAGGACGGCCTACCGTCATGAACAGCTCGTGTCCTAAGTGCACAGGAAGTCCTCCCACCTCTGTATCTAGCCCTATGGGTGACTCTGGAAGATAGATTCAGCCTGGTTATTTCTTTTATTCTTAGTCTGGGACGGAGGATTTCTGGGACCTGCAGGACTAACAAAGACCCTGCAAGTATTTGTTTAAGTGATTCAATAGCCAGTCCTAGCATTCCCCTCCACCTGTCCAGTATTGGGGATTAAGCTTGAGGCCTTTGCTGTCTGAGCTACATCCATAACTCGTTTTAATTTTTTTTGTAACAGTGTCTTACTAAGTCACTGAATTGCCCAGTCTAGGCTAGAATTTGTAATCGTCTTGACTCTGCCTCTCAGAGAGCTAAGATTATAGGTGTACTTCTCCACTAGTAGCCCTAAGGCAAGGAAGGAAGGAAGGAAGGAAGGAAGGAAGAAAGAAAGAAAAGAAAAGAAAAGAAAAGAAAGAGAAGTCTTTCATCATGGGTAATTGGAATGTGGGCTCCTGAGTCTTCAGCACGCTGGATGCTGTTTTGCAGCCTCGGGAATATCCGGCATAGGCCTGGCCCCGTGGCACAAGCCTGTGATCCCAGTGGTCTGGGAGGCCGAGGTGGGAGATTGCAAGCTCGACCCCAGCCCGCACAACTTAGTGAGACCCTGTCTCAAAATCAAAAATAAAAATAAAGTTGAAAAAGGAATTGGTGCATCTTGGTGCAGAGGCCCTGGGCTCGATCCCTGGTACTGCCAATAATAGTAACAACAATAACACAGTCCAGCTTGCCCACGTGGCAGCAACACTTGCAGTGATAACTCTGACCTCTGGCTCTGTAGACATCAATTCTGTGCACATTTCCTCATAGAACAACATAATACTTGGCACCACTGTCTTTTTACACAAATGTATATGCCCTGAGAAGATACCTTTATAGTCATAAGGTTCAAGCCTAGGTCATTATTAAAATCACAGAATTATCAAATGCTGTCTAAGAATTACAGGTGAGGACATGAAGCTTCAGAGGTGCTTCTGGCATTTCAGTCTTTTCTACAACCTTCCTTATTAAATATAGTTTAAATTCAGTGGATTGGCTAGATAATGCTTCAGAACTGCACATAGTTTGAGGAGCTAACTTTGCCCTTAAAAGCAAAGTAGTACATCCAAGGTAATTAATTTTTTTTTTTTTTTGCCTTTTGATGAACATGGAGATAGCTTAGTTAGACCGAGGAATAGAGAACCCTCAGGTATCCCTTTTAGAATGCTGCACTTGCGAACGCGCACGTGGGCGCCAGCTCTGCCACCCATGTTATTGTTTGAGATGCTGGTTCTAACTGGAATGGGAGGACTAATCAGTTGAAATGAAAACTCTGAACTTAGAATCTTTTTATAAGATTCTTAATCATTACTAATTAAAAATAACTCATCAGAAACAATAACATCCTTCCAGGTAACTGAAGCAATACAAGCTGTCCTCTTGGCCGAAGTTAAGCAGCACATGAGA
Source organism: Ctenodactylus gundi (assembly GCA_004027205.1). Classification (NCBI taxonomy): domain Eukaryota; kingdom Metazoa; phylum Chordata; class Mammalia; order Rodentia; family Ctenodactylidae; genus Ctenodactylus; species Ctenodactylus gundi. The sequence continues at coordinate 78,069 of PVKB01002920.1, forward strand.
AGTCTGAGGAACACCCCAGCCGACGGCGAGCCCGTGTCCTCTGGAGGGAACCCCAGCTGTGAGATGACGCAGGTGACCCCGAAGTCGGCCTGGGCTGGGGAGCTAGAGCTACAGTGCGTTAGATGTACCCCGCCTCTGGAAGGTAGGTACAGCCTTTATACGATTGCTTGATTGCTCGTGTTTGTCTGTGGTACTGGGGATCGAGCCCAGGGTCCTCACAGGGAGATACACACCCAGCCGTGTGTTTGCTTTCGATTTTGAGACAGGATCTTGCTAAGTCATTAAGTTGCCCTGGGGCGGGTATGAACTTGGGATGCTCCTGCCTCAGTCTCCCAGAGTGCGGGGATGACAGGCCTGCGCCCCGTCCCAGCTAGGGCTGCTCCTTCAGGAGCACTTCTGTGCTGCATGCAACGTGTTGAGGGTAGGAGTGCTCACCGCGTGTTGTTTCTGCAAGACCCGAGGCAAGTGCCCGCCTCTGCTGTTTCTTCTGGTAATTGTCAAGCTTTAAAGAACTTGTAGATTCCATTATAATCATAAACATTTTCTACAGACAAGGTGTATATTTCTTGATAAGAATGTTTCTAATGTAAGTGATAAAAATGTGAAGACAGGGCTGACAGCAGAGGCCTGAGGGGATAGGTGTTACAAAGGCACCCCGAGAATTGCAGACGCAGAGTCCGTTTTCATTTTGTATCTGGAAAATAGTCACGTGGGTTTTTTTGAGGCGATAAGAAATATCATACAGAAAATAAAACTGGTTTTATGGTTGTACCATTCAGTGTTACAATGAGCTTGATTGCTGACAGCTAGCAGGTGAGTCTAAAGTCATGCTGTGAAGTGTTACGTGAGCTTTGCAGCCTCTTGTCTATGACTTAAACAAAAAAAACAAACTTAATTAGTAAGTTTCTGATGAATAAATCAACTTATAATAATATTAACTGATTTTTTCAGGAAGAGGTGTTATAAATGTGTATGTTCCAAATGTGTACTTCTTGGAGGAGATTCTGTTTTTATGTATTTGAGATTAAGAGAAACATCACCATAATGAAATCGTGGAAGCCGAGACCATGGGTGTTGCTCCTGGCCGCGGGCTTTGTGGTGGTGGGGTGTGTCCCGTGAGGGCCAGCACCCAGGACGGGTGGGGACCTCTTAAGGTCCTGAGCTTGCTGCCGAGGGCAGTTTCAGTAACTTGTCAGCATGAGGTGGTCCTTTCCTGTCATCAGCTTGTTGGGTTTTTCCCAGGATTTGCTTGAATCACTTGGGAAGTTCTCCTCTGTGAAAGGCCTGGGTTTTTGTTTTTGTTTTTTTCACTTTTTGAGCAAAAAGTAGGATGCTCCCTGTTCACTGCTGTGACTCCACCAGAGTCCTTGGCCTTCACAGAGAGCCACTGAGAGGGTCCTTGCTGGCCCCTTCCCTCTCCGCAGAGGGCTCCGTGCGTTCTGTCATGGCGAGCCCTTCCATAGGGGGCATCTGGGTGCCTCGACCCGGGTCTCGGGAGGCTGCCCGCACACCGGCCTAGGCCCTCTTTTCTGGGTTAGCCACTCTGGGCGCACCATGAAAGGGCCCTTGCTCTTGGTATTGCGGTCACATGACTGGCCCGAGTCGGAGTTTGGCTCAGCCCTGCTTGCGGTGGGCACCGGAGATAACTGATGTTGTGGAATGAGGTCTGTCACTAACACGCTGTGACCATTGGATCATTGTGCCGGATCCTTTCTTTGCATGTAGTAAAGGAAAATTCTAGTCAATTTGCAAGAGGCATCTGCACCTCCCCAAATTAAAACTCCTCTATGTGGTGGTGAAGGAAATTTAGAATATTCTATTTAAAACACAACTGCGCGCTCAGAAAATGCTGCATCTGTGTGCCATCGAGAACCGCTCCTTCCGGGAAAGCGTTCACGAAGCGGCAGGGAAATAGCTAACAGGGGCAGTGCTGGAGCCATCGTAGACTGAGCTAATCTTATCCCTTTTTCGTTTGGGAAAACACTTGCTGTGTGACGTGTTCAGGAGAACTTAGTAAAAGCACAAGAAAAAGTTTAGACTTTTATTGCAGTGATATGTACTATATCACCATATAGTATTAAAAAAAAAAAGCTGAACTTTTTTCTTTATTCCAAATAATTCATGGCAAAGTTTCAGGGAATGGCACAGGGACTCTTCGCTGCGTGATAATTCCTCAGATGTTATAGGGAGATTTGAGTAGCCCGAGCAGAGTTGAAACGTGTGTCACTTTACAAAATACTCAGATATTCTCGTGATAATGGTGCCTCATGTCTAATTGCACCAGGTCTTCCCTCGTTTGTCTTCTGTGAGCTCCCCCGGCCCTTCTTTCTCTTTCTTAATTCCTTTTAGTGTGTGTGCATGTGTGTGCATGTGTGCGTGTGTGTGCGTGTGCGTGTGTGTGTGCATGTGTGTTTGTGTGCGTGCGTGTGTGTGTGCATGTGTGTGTGTGCGTGTGTGTGTGTGTGCGTGTGTGTGTGTGATTTTTTTGGCATTACCGAGGATTGAACACAGGACCTTTGCACCAGCTTTTCCTCCCGCTCCTCCTTCTCTATGTTTTAATACACGGTGTTGCTAAGTCCCTGGGCCGGAACCTGTGGCCCTCCCTCTGCCTCAGTCTCCCAGAGTGCTGGAATTAAAGCCATGTGCCACCGTGCACAGCCGGTGATGCATCTGGTTTGTGGGTCGTGTGGAAGACAAGCCAGGCTGACTTTGTTAGGCACCGATCCTCAGAACTCCTCTTAAGCCAGAAGGGAGTCTGCCCGATGCGTCGGCGTCCTGGTGGTTCAGCTGCAGCCCAAGGAGGGTGGGGCCCGCGGGTGTGGAGTTAGTGCCGCCTCCCTTGGGGATGTCCTCCTCAAGCGTTCTGTGGCTTTTCCCTGTGCCTCTCACCTAACCCGCCCGAACCCCACGCCCCTGCTTCCCTCAGGTGGGTCCTGTGCATCCAGCTCCTCGACTTTTTAAACGTTCTTGTTTTGATATGTGCGGTTTGCAAGGTGCTGTCTGAGAACAGTAGATCTCCCGGTGCTCGCCAGCTGTGTCCCGAGAAACTGCCTCTTCAGATTTTGTATTGCATACAATAAACATTTAGCCTTTAATACATTCAAATAAAAGAGGTTCAAGCAAATTTAACACTGTCAGGTCCGTCACACTGCTGTTTGAGCAGCCCCGGTGGCTACACGTGACTTTAGGAGGTCCGCTCTCTGTTATCTTACACTTTCTAAGTGAATAAACTGCGATTTACGGGAGGTGACACGTCTTGCATGTAGTCACAAAATGACCTAAACCAGGCGGGCTGGGTGTTCTCCAGAATGCTGTAACCTTCTGCAGTAAGCTGTGGTCTCCCCACTGGCAGCCTGAAGGAAATTTGCTCTAAATCAGATTGATCTAAAAATTGAATAATTTATTGAGTGGTTTTCTTAGATTTTTATTCCTCTCTCGTTAATCACATTTTCTATTACCAGAAAAAAATGCAGAATTCTCCATCACCACCGTCTCTGCCCCGCTGTGGAGATAATCACGGGGCTCTGGGTTCTTCCCGTGAGCCGGGTCCAGGAGGCCTGGAAGTCACAGGAGGAGAGGGGGCTGAAGCAGAACCTGTGCTCCAGGTCTGTCGCTGCGGGTCTCCTGGGTCTGTGTTTGTACTCGTGACATTCCACACCTGTGGGTCACGTGAGGTCTTGCTGTCTGTGTGTTGGCGTTTTTGTGACACGTGGAATTCGTCTACGAGTCCATTTTTGCAGTGGTTACATTGCCGCCTTCCGAGAGTGTTTTACAATTAACGGTCACACCCGAGGTCAAAATTTATTGCTTTACAAAACAGTAGCGGAGTGGGCCCCATGGTGCAAGCCTTGTAATCCTGGAGCTTTGGGAGGTAGAGGCAGGAGGATCCCAAATCGAGCCCAGCCTGGGCAACTTTGCAATTCGGTGCGACTGTGTTAATGAACAATAGAAAGGGAATGGGGACTGGGGACTGGGGCGGTAGCTCAGAGTGCGGGCTTTGTTCTAAGTCCCCCTAAATAAGTACACATACAGACATGCAGCGATGGTTTCTTTTATTAAAATGCATTTGAAAATTATTTTCCTGTTTTGGGAATGTTATTTGGATCAGTTAGAACAAGTGGTCTAAACTGTTCCATTAAATAAATTGGTTGAAACAGAAATGGAGGCTTTGTAGATAAACCTGTCACCTTGGAATTATTGGCTGAATTTAAATTTCATGTTAAACCGCGGTTGTGAAGACGGCGCATCAAATAGTGGGCATTGTGAATGATCTTTACTGCATGCATCACGTTCAGAGTCTGTCCTGGGAAATTAAATAACAGGAACGGGCTTTTGTTTAAACAAAAGCATGTTTTTTTTTTTTTTAAATCAGAAAACAAGCATTTATTCAGCAGAAGAGGTCTGCAGGGCAGGTCGGGGCCACCACCCCTGCCCGCCTGCTCCTCAGGCAAAGTCTCGGATGGTAGTTGACATCTCGTGGGGAAATTCTTCCTCCGTGGTCCTTCTCTAAAGAGAGGGCATCTTCAACCACTGCTGCAAGGTCGCCAGGCTGGGGTAAGAGGGTCAGGGCCTTCCTTGTGGCCACAGAGCTGCCCAGGGCAGGGGATAGGAAGTCGTGGGACTCGTCCCAGGACACCTCTCATGTCCTGGGGAAACCTGGAGCTCCCCCTCTGAGATGGCGATTACTCTAGCGGGCCAGCAGCGCCTGTTTCATGGGTCACGTATCCCTGCAGTAAGGCATGAGTGGACACTCGTGTCTTGACCTGATTGCCATGTTGGGCAGTGCCGCGTCACACACGGGTCCAGCTGTACGGACACCGTGGGAGAAGGTGCCCTCCGCAGACGGCCTGTGTACACATGCGGGTGTCCCTGGGCAGGGGATCTGCGGGTTTTATTTTCTAATTTTAAGTGAACTAATCCCCAGAAAGTGGACTCACGGCTGAGACTCCCTTGCCAAGAAAGTCGGAGCTGAAGATAAGACTGATGACTCCGACGTAGGCAGACAAGGCGGAAGGTGCATTGCCCGTGTCTGATTTTCTTTCTCTTGTCCAAGGGATCGAGCTCAGGGCCTTCACACTGAGCTATCTTCACAGCCTATTTTTTGGTTTGTGATTTGGAGACAGGGACTCACAAAGACACCAAGTTGCCCAGGCTGGGCTTGAATTTGTGATCCTCCTGCCTCAGCCTCCCATGGTGTTGCGATTATAGGCCAGCGCCACCACGCCTTGTTGCCAAATTTATTCTGAATTGTAAGAAGAGGCTCGCGCATGTGTGTGTGTGTGTGTGTGTGTGTGTGTGTGTGTATTTGTATGTTAATTTTCTCCTTTTGAAGTTTATCTTTGTGAATGTCTTAAAATGGACATATGCTGATACACTAAGCTCATATATACGTACATACCCTTGCATACATGTAAATATATGTACACACACATATATCACTTATAAACAAATGTGCACGTCTCGGGGTTCCTCTCTTACTTTCCTGGAAACAGTATCCCCGCTGCGGCTGCTGGGTGGGCCGGGCCGGGGAGACGGGATGGAGCGCCGTGGCTGTGCAGGGCTGGTGACTGACGCTCTTGCTTGCACAGTGCCCTCCCTACCTCTGGAACATAGCATGATTCTTGGTCCGTTATACCGAGCCCCTTCCTCGGTGACGCTGTCACTGACATGAGTTGGACACACCACCGTGAGTGCAGGAGCAGCTCTAGCAGAGGGTGCAAATCGACATGAAGTTAAAACAATGGCAGGAGGCACTCAGGACACCATGAAACATCAGTGTCCACTGTCACCGTGGTCGCGGTAGTGTCTTCTGGAAGGCCCAGGATGAGGAAGCGAATTAGTGTGTGGGACCATAGCCACGGCTGTGAAAGGCCATGAGGGCTCCCAAAGCCACCTGAGCCGAGTGGGGCCTGAGGACGGGCGGGAAGTTCTGGAGGGGTCCTGGGGACCTGTTCGCTAAGACGTCCAAAGACACCGATGCCCAGTCGTCTCCCTACGATTCACCAGGGCGGACGGTGCACAGGTGAGAGGCCAGGACACGAAGGGGACCCCTGCGTCTTTCTCCCCTTGAGAGCGTCCGTGTGCCAACACCATCCTTTCCTGACCTTCGGCCTTCCAGAGTAGCAGTGACAAAGGCCATAGGAACGTCCAGGACAGATACGGCTTCCCACATCTTCAGTTATTTAATTCAAGGGAGATCCTGAGGGGTGGTGCTATTGTCACATCTGTTTTGCGGCTGAGAATAAAGAAGTGCCCCTGAGAGGCAAGATGTCTGAGTGGAGGCGCCAGCTCCTCTGCTGCCCTGTAAGGAAAACCAAGACCACAGGTCTGGGGCAGGTGGAGGTGGGCGATTCTGGGAGAACACTGGGCCTCTGCTGTGACCCTGGTCGGCCTGGGGGTCCGCTGGGGAGATGTGCCCACAGTTGAAGCAAGAAGGGGTGCCACGGCACCCTGGGGTTCCCACTCCCCGTCACCCGCTGACCCGTCTGGCCCCGCATCGCTGACTGGAGTGAGTCTGAGCACAGCCGGAGCGGTACTGTGACTTCTGACTCCCCCCCCCTTGTGAAGTACCAGGAGCCGCTCGCGCCACTGTGCCATCAAAGGAAAACTGCATCAGCCCCTCACTAGCACAGGCGCTGCCACTGCCCGAGACTGTTACCAGTAGCACAGCCAGATGGAAAGTACCTGCCGAGACCCCTGTCACGCACCAGGGCCACCACTGCCATTGGAGGGGTAGCCACCCAGGCTGCACCCCGCGTGCCCCTCCTGGACTGCTAGGTGCCGTGTCGAGGTCCGCCGTGGGCGCCAGTGTGCTGGAGGCAGACTCCTGGCCAGGAGGCTGTGGCAGGTCAGCACCCTGGGAGCTGTGGCGCTATCACTGTCTTACTGCTGTGACAAGACACGCAGCATCTGCGACTTTGGGGAGAAGATTTATTTTGCTCAGGTCCAGCAGCTTATCGTCCATTCACAGAAGAGTGGCCGGAAGTGGTGAGACCACACGGCGAGGCCACAGTGGTGGCCGGAGCCAGAGCTCTGGAGACAGCCCCTCACAGCATGGCAGCTCAGAGCCACGTCAGGGCGGAAGGGCAGAACCAGCACACGCTGCTCTGGGTCAAGCCCCGAACCTCTTCCCCTTCCAGCCAGGCCCCGCCTCCAGCAGGACAGGTGCATGAGGCTTTCGGGGACACCCCAGATCCAGACCACCACAGGAGCCCAGCTGGCAGTGAGCCCAGCGCTGCCAGACAAGCCAGGAAGCAGAGACGCACCTTCTCGAGCCAGCGGCTTCCCGCGACCGGCCCTATAAGGGATGTCACGAGCCTCGCCCGGGGCACAGGAGGACACGGCCCACAGGGAGGGTAATGGGACATCCCGAAGGCTGCAGCTCCTAGAAGGGATCAAAGGGGTGAGTCTTGGGCAGATGAGCGGGACCCAGGAGGGAACAGATAAAGATGTAAGTGAAAACAGGAGCGTAATGCAGGGTGTGAGGGAGCAACTCCGCAAGCAGAGATCTGGGGGAGGATCATGGAAATGAAGAGCTCGATGGATCCGATAAGAAAGCACCAGCCACCGACGAGGGGAAGCGGGAGGGGTGGCAGGGGAGAAGCTGGGGTCGGCACAGGCGAGACCCCCACGGGCTGTGGGCACAGGGCCCAGCACAGCGGCCCCTGTTCAACTCATGTGCTAGGGAGGAAAAAGTATAAAAATAAATCCTACACTCTCTCTTTATCCCCCAACTCAAAAAAAGAGAGAAAGAAAGGAAAGGAAGGAAGGAAGGAAGGAAGGAAGGAAGGAAGGAAGGAAAGAAAGAAAAGAAAAGGGCCATAGGTAAGTCCCAGAGCCAGGATCAGGCCCAGCAGCGCGGCGTCCCCGGCAAGGTCCCGTGTCGTGCTCCTGCCTCTGTTACCGGCCGTCTCTCTTACCAGCCTGTGCTTACCGCGTGCCTCCTGTGGGTCAGCTCTACAGTCCCTGCTGCCCCGAGTTGGGGGTCCTAAGGCAGGAGACCCCGGTGCTCGGTGAGGCAGCAGAAACGAGGCTCTCCATTGGCAGACATGGAATACCTGAGCCCACCATGCTCGGTGTAAGCCTGTGGGGTTGAGCTTAACGCTGAAGAGGTTTATTTGGAAAAATTCATGAATGTTTATATGATGGTTAAAAAAAGAGTTTTACTCCCAGAAACCAGAAATACCAGAACGTAAATTCTATAAATGTGTACAAAATGTGGCGTCTGCTGACTCAGTTGCAGTGGGTATACACTGAGGGTGTGGGAGGAGAGAGGAAGGCGAGATGATGCTTAAACCTCCATTTTTCTAGATCAGTTTAAAAATAGCGCGGTATGCGTGTGCTCGATGAAGGTAGATCATATATGCCGAGCAAAGAAGTTACTCAGCACCTGGCACACCTGACTGACTTTTCCAAAATGCCACTGTCGCTCCTGTCTGATCTTTGACGCTTTCTGTCGTGTGAGGAGAGGCCCCACCGCCTCGCTCTCAGCCCCACGTGCCCGCCGTTTTCTCCACGGAGCCCGCCCTGAGCAGCGCTCCACAGACGGCTTGGCCTTAGGAAGACCGACAGAGCTCACCGTCCCTTCTGCAGGTGCAGCTCCATTTTTCGGGGGGATGAAGACGGATGGGTTTTCATCCTGGCGTGCGGGCAGCTAGCCCGGTCCACTCTCTTCTGGCAGTCGGAGCTCGCCCGGCTCCACGGCGCGGAGATGGTCGCGTCCAGGAGCGGAGCTGAGGACTTCCTTGGGAACGGTTAGGCAGGCTCTGCGTTACTGTTGTCTACAAACTCATTCAAGCTTATGGACAGAGAAAAAGTGATGGAGATCCTGTCGCTGAAATGGATGCGCGTTGCACCACTGTTGCCCCGAGCTGAGCCTGGCCCCCAGCTGCAGTCCTCCAAGGACGAGGACCGAGCACATTTACCTCTCTTCCGCCTGGACTCTCAGGTGGTCTTTGGCCCTACGGCTGGTCCTAAGCGCTCACTGAGTAAGGGGACCCGGGTGGGTAGCGGCTGGCTTGTGAGGAGAGTTCAGCCCACTCCTAGGAGGCTGGGAGAAGCAGCTGGTCACTCACTGGTCACGCGCTAGTCACTAGTGGCCAGGTGTGATCCTGATACACCCTGGAACCTCCAGCCGTGCAGCGACACACAGCAGGTTCCCAGCAACTAAAAATGACATTAAACACTAAAAATGCATGGACGTAGTGTGTAGCCCCAGAAGCTGCTCTGTCTCACTGACGTGCTCGGTTGGTCTGGTCAGCTTTCGGGTCGTTTTGAGGGAACTCCATGCCTTTCCCCGTGCCTTCCTCAGGCAGCTGGTTGCTCCCCACAAGTATTTAGGGTACGGCTGTCTCCGGGGCCACATTTTCAGCAGGAAGGTTCCAGCTCCGCTGTGGACACTGTCCTGTCCCTGGTCTCCTGTCGCCAGGGACCACTGTGATGACCTCACAGAGCCCTCGTCAAAGCCTGAGCCACCTGGGGCAGTCTGCTTCCTGATGGCTGGCCCCTGCTCTGAGCCCAGGGCTGCGTGGGACACGAGTTCCTCAAGGCAGATCTGTTGTCCTAGTTCTGAAAACAGTGTTCCGTTCTGTGAGTGAAAGCAGCGACCTAGTGAGCTTCAATTTCTCAGCAAGGTGTCCAGCGCAGTATGTCCACCCCACAGCCTGCAGGCCCGCAAGGCCATCGACACCTAGGAGTGCGACCCCGTGCAGCAGTGGGCTTTTGGCACCACCGTGTGATGCTGGCTGCGTGGTGCTGGAGTGTGTGCGGATACTGTGTGGGGAGGGCGCTGCGCAGGGCTGGCACGGCCTCCTGGGCCGCGAGGCCAGCGGGGGGAACCACATGGCCCTCTGCTGCACGCGCCCTGCAGCTTGGCGAGCCAGTAGCAGCGATTACCGACAATCCCATAGTGGCGCACAGGCCTGTCATCCCAGTCCTCTGGGAGGCTGAAAGTCGAGGATCACAAATTCCAGCCCAGCCTGGGCAACCCAGCAACTTAGCAGGCTTCTACCTCAAAATGAAAATCTAGAAAATTGGCTGGGAATGTAGCTCGGGCGCAATACCTGTGTCCAGTAGAAAGGGAAGGTTGTTCTTTGTGTATGTTCAGTGCATAAAGTCTGCTTCTTTTTACCCCATGTGCTGCCAGCACCCCAATTGTTGCACCCCCATGGGACTCTGTGTGGCAGGCGACAGCAGAAAAAGGCATGCGTTTGTACCTGTGTCTCGGGAGTAGCTCGTTCTCATCAGAATGATGAGAATGCTGGGGCCTTGTTTTAATGTTCCATATGGCTGTCCCATTTCCAGCTTTGGACATCTCTTACTGGGCATCTGTCTGTCTCATTTGAGGTCCAGTGTTAGGCGCTGAGATTTTCATCCATATTGTTTTGTACACAATCAGTATGATGACATGTGGCGTGAACCTCCCTCCATGTACTGCCCTTGGCTCCAAACACGATTCCCCCCTGGTTCTCCACGCTTCCTGAAGCAGGTCTGGAAGAAGTCCTCTCTCCTAGGTGTCTCCAGTTGTGCTGGCGTGGCGGCCTTTGTCCTGAGTTGATTAAAGACGCTGACCTTCCGTGGTCACTTTGACTTTGGGGAGGAGCCAACAGTCGCATGGAGTCAGAATCCAGTGAGGGAGGCGGTAGTTCTGTGGGCCTGCCTTCCCGTTTGCAGCGTTCACTGTAGTATCTGACACATCCGGTACGGTCGCCTGGGACACAGGACTTCGGGAGCCGCTCCAGATGGGGCAGGAAGGACGGGACGCGTGTGTGTGAAGTGAGGGGCGGGATTTGTAGAGGATTCATGGCAACGTGTCTTTACTGTAGTACATTTTTAAAAATGTAAACATTTCTCATGTGTTTTGACCTTTACAAATGGTGTAAGAAAACGTGGCACGCTCCCAGTGGAGAGAATCCAGAGGCCCCCAGATGCACCCCGAGTTTTGCCGGAGAGCGGCCTGGCCGGCGGTCACCTGCCGAGCAGTCGTCGTCCTGGCCGTCACTGTCTCCTGTGTGCGTTTGCATCTTTGTGACCGTGGGTTGGCTAGGTGGAACATGAGAGTTCCATGTCGCCCCTAAAAAGGAAATTTTGCTCCTGTTCAGTTAAGGGGGGGCCTTTTGTTTCCTCGCTAATTGTTACACCAAGCGATCCCAACCGCCCTTCTGGGTTGTTAAGAGTTCAGATCGTGTTGGAAACGCCTTCGAGGTCTCTGTGGTTCTCGGTACCAATTCAGGGTTCTCTTCTTGTAATTTGGCGCCTCCTCGGTCTCCACCTACGGCCAACCAGTTCGTGATCCGCTCTCCAGACTTCCCCACATGGACTGACAGTCCCATTTCCCAGCGTCTTGGATTCTGCTGCTGTTGACACAGTCAGGATTCGATCCTCCTGTTTCTCCTCCTCCCTCCCTCCCTCCCTTCCTTCCTGGAGCTGGGCACACAGTGGACATCGTCTTTGCTCTTGGATTTTAGACGCCCTAACTGAAACAGGGAGACCAGGCTTGGTGGCGTTCGCTCTTAGCCCTGTCCAGGAGTGTGGCGCTGCTTTCTTCACCACTTAGGGAAGACTTGCTGTAACAGAGTGGCATGGCAGCACGAGGCGGCGGTGAGATGCGCCTTTCTGTGCGTTCGTGATGATATCCACCCGCAACTTCACAGGCTTAGCCTCGTGATCCGCGGCTTTAAGCAGCACTTAATTCCAGGGTCCTCGTGTCCCTGCTTGCCTTGTGCTACTGGTTTCTGTGCTTACAGACTGCCTGGATCAGGCAGCATCGGTGTTTCGTCCCATGGAGCTGGCTGGGCAGGTGACAGGCAACACACCTGTAGGGTGGTAAAGCTCGCCTGCTCCCAGGGTGCGTCAGTAATGAGCCTACAGTGTCCTGAGAGCCCCCAGCCTGTTCTGAAGTCCCCTGAGACGTGGTGGTAAACAAACCAGGAGCCCTCCAGCCCGCGACACTGCTCAGCACGCAGCGTGTTGGATGTTGGTGAAGAGGGAGCAGAGTTTCCTGCCTTAAGTCTTCCAGATTAGCTGAGGTCAATTCAAAATAACCAAAGAAAAAAATGGCGATTTTAGGACTCTGCTCTATCAATTTTAACATTATTTTCAGTTACTCAAAAACATTAGGTGAATTTTTTCAAGTGATTAACATGTTTTTGCCTTTTCTTGCTCTCTCTCTCTCTCTCTCTCTCTCTTTCTTTCTTTCTTCCTTTCTTTCTTCTGGTGGTACTGAAGATTGAGCCCAGGGCTTTCACCCTCAAGTACATCTCCAGCCTGTTTTTGTTTTCCTCACCAAGTTGCTACCTTGCCTAGGCTGAGCTTGACCTCCTACCTTCGCTGCCCAGAGCCCAGAGTGCTGGGACAACGAGCTAGCGTGCTCTTCTGGTACCTCCCACTCTTCCAAGATGTTAGCATGTCTCCCTGCTTGTCTTTTTAGACATTCAGTGAAGGGGTTCTTTGCACATTTCATGGCAGGGAGACGTGGAGTACGTTAGACTCAGGTAGCTTTACAGTGATGCTACCACAGGGCTAAACTGCTTATCCTGTGTCCCAGAAGTTTCTCAGTAAATCATCTTATGTGGTGTGATGTGAAGGATGGCATTTAAGAGAGGGCTGGCACATTTATTTATAAAAAGTGATGTAGTTCATTCTTGCTACAGACAAGCTTTTCCATGGGAGAATATTGCCATTTTTATATTTCCAATGGCTCATTTTAAGAGAAAATATATTACTCATTTTAAAAATGAGTTAAACTATTTCTACAGCTAATGGCAATCCACTGTTATGATATTCATATTATAAAAGCCAACTATTAGTCAAAAATATAGTTTGATGAATGCAGCATATTTATAAATTGAAGATAGTCATTTCATTTCTTCCACAGTAAATTTGCTTTAAATATTAGTTTATTATATATGTTGGCTTGTATTACAAATATTTCCAGTAAGCAAACACAAATCATTTTTATATTTAGCATTTAAAATGTATCTTAACTCGACCATTAAATCATCTAGTAAATATTCAATTAAAGTGGGGTTTGATCCATTTTTTTTGAATTAGCAATCAGGTATTCGGGGAAACAAGCTCACAGGATGTTTCTAAAACACAATTCCCTTCGTTTCTTGCCCTGTGTGTTTTGCCAGGGGGCATCTTAATGTAGCAGAAATCAGATTTGGTGTGCATTTTTACACCAAATCAAATTGAGCCGGCGCCACCCTCCACGCCCTCCAACACATCACCAAGGATAAGATTCCACCACATTCCAGCCTGTGGAGGCTGTGGGGCCTGGCGGCGGCCGGCGCAGACACAGCGGCTGCGGGAGGAGGTGGGACCGGGGAGCCGCATGCCCCTGGCCGCCACCGCTGGGAGCTGGGCTCTCATTCGACGACTTGGCCAGGTTCTTATCCTGGAGTCTGTGTGTGGAACACAGAGGGTCTCCCTGGTTCCCCGGGCCGAAGTCACAGACACCAGAGATACCGGAAGAAGTGGAAGAATGAAAGTGACGCAGGGAGACGAGTGGGGAGAGGCACTTAGCCGCTCCAGGGGCAGCGCTGGCAGCGTCCATCCCGCCTGCCACAGCCCGGCTCCCCTCCCTGGCCACGGTCAGCTCGGCCCCCTGTCCTCACCCTTCGCTCCCTACGGTCTCAGTTTTTTCAATCCCCTAAGTCCCAATTTAAGTTAGAAAACTTCAATCTCTGTGATTTTAATGTGTAGCCGTAATCTAAAAGTTGTTAATAGCTTCTCCCAAATCCAGAAGTGAAAACAGCCCAGCGAGCCTTCCTAAGAATTTTCCAGTATAAAGTGCTACTTTAGGTCACAAGTTCTGGAATTTTCCATTCCTGATGCCTGGAAGGAAGAGCTGCGTGTTGTCCCTGTGCACAGCCGTGCTTAAATACCAGAAGTGTGCCGCAGCACACCGGCTGCACCGTAGAGTGGGTCGGGCTGTTCCCGCCTTCCAGTAGAACTTCTGCACAGCCGTCCTTGAGGCTTTGCAAAACACGAGAAGTGATGCCCTTGTCAGGTGGAAAGCACAGGTGTTGCTATCAGTGACTTTCCTAGAAAAAATCAGAACATATTTCCAGTGGTCAGTGATTTATATCCCACAGGGTCACACCCTGAGACCGGGCTACCCCAGTGAAGCATGAGGCATGAAATGGACACAGGGAGAGAATAGCCCGGGGAGGACCTTCTGCTCTGAGCATGAGTTCACGTCGGTCGCCAGCTGTGGATCCCCAGTGACGCAGCCCAGTTCCTGTAGGGACAGAACCTTTCGGACCACTTGCTTTCGAATGTCCCACAAGTGCACACACACACACACACACACACACACACACACACACACACACACACACAAGCAGTGACCCACTTATGTGTCTTTCAAATAGCATATTAATCTAGGATCTGTGCAATTATTTGCCAACATTAATGTATTTCCAGCTTCCATGTTTCTTAATGATTAGTTTAAAAGTTTCCATCTTAAAATTAACGATTCTTCAACGGCAGTTATGTTCCTTTTAAAAATAAAACTCAGGAAGAATGGCACAGCGGTTAAAGTCACTTGCCTAGCAAGTGCACAACCATGAGTTTGATTCCCAGCACCACATAAAAGCTGGGTATATTGGCACACGCCTGTCATCCCAGCACTTGGGAGGCTGAGGCAGGAGGATTGCTGTGAGTCCAAGGCCAGCCTGAGCTACACCAGTGAGTTCAGGGCCAGTCTGGGCTACAGAGTGAGACCCTGTCTCAAAAAAAAAAATAAATTGAACTCCTGTGAGACCATTCTACAGATTCCTTTGGAGGGCGTTGGGTCCTCAGACAGCGCTGGAACCTGCTGGACAGGGTCGGGGAGGAGGCAGCAGTTGGCAGCGCCTGAGCCTAGCTAGGAAACGGTGGCAGGTGACGAGTACTCCGCCTCATTCCCCAGATGTTCTCAGTGGCCACGTTGAGTTGTGCATTTTTTAAAGGCTCGTGTCGTGACTTGGAGAGCATGGGCTGCTGTCCTCTGCATGTGTAGGGCACGTGCAGTAAGCCATGCATCGTGTCACGCTGTGCGAGCCCTGCGTCTGCGGGTCCCCTGGGCCCGACCTCGCGCAGTGCCCCGCTCCTGCGAGGCCCCACGCAGGGAGGAATTCCAGGAAGGTGCTGGCGCAGGCCTTTTTCCAAGAACACTCCCGCACGGGCTCACTCCAGGCTTTTGGCACATGGCTGCCACGCTGAGATCATGATGCGATTTCCTAGAAGTCCGCACAATTCTTTTCACTAAGCTGTCCTCCTCAGAAATTTTCTGTGACGAGGCAGATGGTCCCTGGCACCCTGATGCCAGCCAGCCGTGTGACACTGTGCTTTAGTGTTCCCTTGAGATGAGGACAGTGCTTAAACCTCCGGGAAATGTGGTTATCATAAGGAAATTATTATTTTCACTGCCCATTATTTTGTTTTAGATTTTTTATTTAAATGACACTGGGTTTTTCTGTCTTACTCCCAGTGGCTAAAGAGCCAGGAGTCCTAAGCTGTTCGTGAAGCCTATTCGCTCTGCCAGGCAGCAGTCGCTGAGAGAATATGGCGGACAGATGGTGCAGGAAGTGCCTGGACACGGGGCGCCAGGGGGCTCAGGGCACAGCCACCTGGGGCCCTGAGGGCCGCTGGATCTCTGTGTCCACAGGTACAACAGGGTCTCCGTTCTAGCTTGGACTGCAGACAGCTGCAGGCTCCCCTGCATCTCTCTCCTAATGGTCCTGGGATATCTACTTGATTCTTGAACATCCCCAGGGTGTCCCAACACATAGAAAAATATTGTAAGTATGAAGCATAATATGACACGAACATGTGTTTGCTTAGGATGTGTTTGTCGAAGTGTTTGAAGCTACAGCTATGAGCAAAACGATGCAAGCATAAATTCTACATTCGGTGTGTCCCACAAGTCACCACATACAGGAGATGTTAAGGAGCACCGCAGAGATGCTTGAAGTCAGCGTAGTCCTTGGCCGGTGTGTCCCGTGCTCATGCCAGGACTCCTAGGACCTTGGATCAAGGTCATTTGAAGGTAGCTAACTCTGTGCCCTTAGTTGTTTCTGTCCAGGAACCTGAGGCTACGGGACTTGCCTGACGCCACACTGCTAGTTAAGAAATGAGCTGTGGAAATACCTGGCCATTCGCAGAATTTGCTGACCTGTGCCAGGCGGCTCTGTGGCTCCGTACAGCCTTCCTCCACTTCCCGCCCGCTGGCTTTTGTTTGTTTTGTGTCTGTGGTACTGGGGATCAAGCACACGGTCTTCACACTGAACTACATCTCCACTTCATTTTTTCGGTTTTGATTTTGAGACCGGCTCTCCCTCACTATGTCATTAAATTGCCCAGGCTGGGCTTCACCTTGCGATCCTCCTATCTCAGCCCACCAGCGTGCTGGGACTGCAGGCCTGCACCACCAGTCCAGAGCCAGCTGTTCCTGTTCACTAGCACGGCAGATGGCGAACGGAAGTGTTGAAGGGCAGGTGACCCACACACCAAAAGATGCACAAGCGATTGGCGTCCTGGAAGCCCCTCTGGAAGGGCGGGAGCACCAGGTTTAGGTCAAGCTTAAGCAGAGATGCGGCTCTTCTCCCGCCTGTGCAGACTCGCCTTACCAGCCAGGCTGGTCACTCGTTCTGACTCGCACCCTGTGTGAGCAGAGGGTCCTAGAGGAACGTGCGCTCCATTGCTGAAGAGACCTTGAGCCAGGCTGTGCACAGGGACCTCCCGCTGGGCACCCTTCGGGCTGATGTCTTTCGACTCCCAGGTGACCAGCCCCCACACTGGCGCAGGCACTGGAGGGCAGAGATCAGAGGCCCCTTTAGCCCGAGGCCAGCCGAGGACCTTCGCCCTGGCGGGCCCTGTGCCAGTCCTTCCCCTGGTTGTGGCCGCCGCCTGGCCCCAGCGCGGTTCCTGCTGCCGTGGTGCCACACGCTGGCACCACATGACTCTCCCACAGTCATCTCCGGCTCCTTTATAGCTGATTCTAGAACAGGTGCCAGCCATCCTCACTGCCCCGTGTCGCCTTCAGACTTCACTGACATTCTGCCTTCACCGGGTCAGCAAGGGCATCCAGTGGGAGTCAGCCCAAGGTCAAGTTCTTTTGCCAAAAGGGGTGACGGCTTCTTTTAGAAGTTTTTGTATTTCTTTACCCGCATGTGATATTCCTTTTGTCTTGAGGGAGAGTGCAGGTGACGTAGATGATTCGTGCGCATCTCTGATTTTCTGTGACGGGGAAACAGTAGCCAGGCATGCTCCCGGTGGCACACACCTAGAACCCCGTGGGAGGCTGAGGCGGGAGGATCGTAAGTTCGAGACCAGCACAAGTAACTTGGAGACTCATCAGGATCCTGTCTCAGAATAAAAACTGGGAAGGTCCTGGACTCAGTCCTAGGTGCCGTAACAAAAGGAGGGAGACCGGCAGGAAGAGGGGCTGCGCCGAGCTGGGATTCTCCAGTGATTGGAGTGGTCTGGAGCTTCGTAGCACTACGTTAGCACCCTTCTCAAAAAGTGTCCCCTGCCCGGATCATCCCAGGACACCCGGCCTACCTCTGTCTTGTTGTTATTGCGTTTTGTTTTCTGATTGTGATTCTGGGGATTGAGCCGAGACTCATCGGACTGAGCTACATCTGATTTTATTTATTTTGAAACAGAGTCTCATTGGGTCACTAGATTGCTCATACTGGGCTCAAACTTGAGATCCTCCTGCCTCAGCCTCCCAGAGTGCAGGATTTACAAGTGTCTGCCACCAGCCCCAGCTTTGCGTTGTGCTGTTGAGGCGAGGCTTCCCTCGTAAGCCTGTGTGGTCTTGAACTTGCAGTGACGCCCCTGCCTCAGCCCCTGGAGAGCTGAGGTGTGTGCCGCTACTTCTAGCCGTTCGGTCCTACTGGGGTCCTCTGGGAATCTGAGTTTCTGCCTTGCTCAGCACCTTGGAGGGCGGCTTTACCCCGGCAGTTTCCACGTGGGTATCCATGGCGGGGCTGGGAGGGAAGAGGGGAGAGATGTTCTATGGCAGACATCTGAATGTCACTTGATGAGCGAGGCGGGGGGCATGACCCCATGCATCCAGAGGACCAAGAGGCCAGGAGGGTGTGAGGTGGGTCCCTAGGTTGGGTGGGCGCCCCGGGCACCCCAGAGGAGCCACTTCCACCTTGTCCTTCCTCAGCACCCTTGCACTGTGACCCTGGTCATCCTGCGGTCCCCGGGCTCTGGGGGAGATGCTGACAGCTGGGCCGCCCTTCCAGGATGACAGTCCTGGGAGAAGTGGCGGGCCCCACTGGGCGACTTGACGCCTGTGAGCACGCGGTGGTGCGGCCCCTCTGCCAGGTGCGGTTGAGGGGTTGACGGCTGATAACATGAGGACAGCACAGTGTCGGGGGCTGTGCTGGGGTGGCCAGGGCACTGAGTCGAGGGTGGAGCCGGCTTCCAGGAAGCGGGCATTGGAAGCAGTTTTACATGCTTTACTGTAGAAGCAAGGAAGATCTCAGATGTATAATTTAGGTGTGTCTCAATATGGTAGCTGGACTACATACAAATCAAAAGGGCTAAGAGGGAGTTCTGTCCTCTCCCTGAGTCCCAGAGATGTACCCTTCCCACCCAACTTACATCACACCACGTTGCTTCTTCCCCTGCGGAGCTGGGCTGAGCCCAGCGCCCCCGGCCCCGACACCAGTACTTGCATGTCCCCATGTCTGTACACGCATCCCTGCAGGTAGGATGCCCCGGGTAGCCATATCCAGTTAGGGCATCAGTGCTCAGGTTCAAATCCCCTTCCCACTCTCCAGTTTGAGAAGCAGCCCCAAAACTCTGTGCGCTTTGCTCACATTGCCTCGTGTAATTTTGCAGCAACTTTGTGAACAGGGAACTCTTCTTGGTTTTTTTTTCCCACTATTTTTATTAATATACAGATGTAATACATAGTCTTTACAATGAATTTGGGTGTTTCGTACATCTGTGTATCACATCGACTTCACAATCCCTTCCCATCTTCTACCCTCCCACCCCCTCCCTGTCCCTTCCCGCGGCTCCGGCTATCACTTCATATGGTTCCAAAGAATGTCTGTGTTCTGGGTTTTCCAAGTCCGAGAAACCATACGGTGTTTAACATACTAATCTTTCGCGCCTAAGTCATTTCACTCAAGTCACCACTCTACGCCAGATTCCTATTCCTCTAATGGGTTCGCAGTAGTCAAATCTTGATGCCCCTTCTCTGAATCCAACCTATTATTGGGATATTTATCAAAAGTTCTTTTCTATATTTTGCTATATCTTTGTTGTTATTTTTAAACCTGGCCTTACCCACCAGTTCACATTAGAAAATAACTACAAGCATGTAGTTCAAAAGACTAGTAAATTTGGGAAAGTAGAAGAAAAAAATTAAATTTCAAATGCCTTAGCTGAATGTTGGAAGGTGCATCCTTGCACGGATAAGGAAACAGAGCTCCACCTGCCCCTAGCGTATGTGATGTACTGATATCAAAAGTGCATAGGCCGAGGTTGCGGCTTTTAGATATAAGTGTCTTGAGAATCTTAAAGTGAAGCTTGATTTTTTTTTTTAACCTGATAATGAAATTGAGCTAGGGATACACAGAGTTCCTACATTTCAAAGGAGGGCAGTTTGTACTCGCAGTTAAGACTTTATTTGCAGACCAACTGTGTAGCAAGTTTATGTAGCCAACTTGATCAGTGACTGAGGGTGTAGCGGGTGTGTAGTCATTATACATAAAGTGTAGTGCCCAGGTCCAAGAAGACTTCTCCTTGGCGTAGCGAGGAGCCAGCCATGAGCCACTTCCCAGGAACATCAAAGCTGAGCCCACATCTTCACATGAAAGTGCGCTCTCCACACAGAGCTGCGTCTCATTAGGAAGCTCCCTCCTGCTGGGTGAAGGCCCAGGGTGCATCAGTGCTCCTGAGAAGATGCGTCCAGGACCTGACCCCCTACTGGGCTTTTCCAAATATGCGTGTATCAAAGCATACAGTACACACATACACGGATTTCCATATCACGTTTAAACATATTCGTTGTGTGTTGTGTTTGACATTTGGCCATCTGCGTAAATATATTCTCCGACAGCATCTGTAGGTCTTGGTCCTCGTGGGGTGTGTGAGTCGCTGAGAAAGCAGGTTTTCGTGGTCCTTACCATGGAACAGCAAGCTTGTGAGTGTACTGTATAAAGATTTGACCATCCTACAACATACATATATGTAGTTCAAAGCATCAGTTGTACCATTAAATAAACTGTATAATTTTTTATTTACCAAATTTAAAATAAGCAACTTTTAAAAAGAAATAAATTGGGAAAAAAATGTGTTCTGAGGAAACCACGTGATCTTCTGTGGACTGTGCCCTCTCTCCTGCAGAGCCGTTAGGTGTCAGTCACCTGGGCACACTACCTGCTGTACACGGTCATTTTTTTCATAGTTCTTTCTGTAATTCACTGTTAATTGAAAGAGAGGCAAAGACACCAATAGCAGCGACACCATGGTGTCCTCTGGGAGTGCGGTGATGGGACCTCCACTCTGGGAAGAGCCAGCGTGAGCCGTCTGAGCTGTGGACTTACATAAGGTGCAGAGCTGCCCCTTCTAAAGGTGCCAGGGGCTGGTGGCCTCTGCGTCCCACTCGGCCTGTGCTCTGAGTGCAGACAGCACCCTATAAGCATATGTACAATGACGGGCAGGATTCCTACCTGTGTGGTGCCTGCTGGTGTGGCTGGGTGGCTCAGCGGGCGGCCTCTCTGATGGTGTCAGTCCTGGTTCTGTAAATTAAGCCCGAGTTTGAGCTGCTAGACCTGTGACTCAGAAGTATTACGCCTCCTGGGGTGCCTGTATGGCTGAGGCTCCCCCTCCTAGGGCCTTGTGTGCACCCCGTCTGGGAGAACCTGTACCCAGGCGTGGTGTGGCGCTGCTGATCACGTGACCCTGCGCCCTGGGCCTCGGTATTGAACTTCAGAAGACACCGTGCAGAAGCTTGTGTGTGTGTCGTGTGTGGGAATCACATACGGCACGGACACGTGCTACCGCAGGCTGAAGCTGGAGGTCAGCCGTGGACGCCAGTGCGTGATTTGGGAAGCAGAGCACACTTTTCTTTGTTCCAAGAAGACGCCGCTTGTCACAAGATGAATTTTATGGAGCAAGTGAGGAACGGAACCCCATGGCCTCTCCGCAGGTCCCGCCCCACCCTGGGTCTCTGGTTCAGCCAATTCTGGAGCACTGGGGTCCTGGGAGACGCAAATCTCCTTGCTCCTGAGGAGGAAGCCGGGGACGGACCTGTGAGGACTTCACACTGAACCCATCTATCCACTCAACGTCTTCTCTCCCTCCCCCAAAATAGCACCATCTAAACAGCGTGGTACAGCCTCAGCCCTCAGAAAATCTATACTCATTTCTGGACTCCAAATGGGAAGGTTCCCCCTTAAACCAAGAGGGCTTTTGGAAGGATTTACAGAGAAAATATAAGAAGACTGATTTTCCAACACATGTTGGACACACAGCGCACATAACCCTCTGGGCCGTCTTCACAAATTAACTGAGGTGGGGTGGGAGGGTCCTGCCAGCCTGAGCGGCCTGCTGTTCTGAGTTATGTCAGGTGCCAGGAATCACCGCAGACCCTCCCCAGAGACCTTCCTGCGTGGTTCTCAGAGCTGTAAGGAAGCATCTGGGGTCTCTCCGCCAGCTCGGGAAGGGGGCTTGCCCTGGACTGGATCGCCTGGCAGGGCCGCGTCGCTGGGTGTGTGGATGAGCGATGCACCCCTTGTGTTAGGGGAGCATTTCACAGGAGTGAGGAGAGGGGCTGGGTCGTAATTCGTCGGCGGAGTCCTTCGGAGTGGCTTGTTCTGTTGGCTTCCGTTGCTTCCTCCTAGGCTTCCTTCTCGGCCCGCTCTTCCCCTCGCCTGGGGCTGTCCCTCAGATGCCCTGGACGTGTCACTTGAGGTCAGTGCTCTTCGGCCTTCACCTCCCACCTGCTGGCACTTTGAACCTCAAATCGCACTCACCCCACTTTCATCTGTCATTTCTTTCTCTCTTTCCTTGTGGTACGAGGGACCAAGCGCAGGACCGGCCTTTAAGCTATGCTACATTTCCAGCTCCCCTTTCTTGACACACAGTCTCACTCGGGTGCCCAGGCTGGGCTGGGAGTTTTGATCCTTCTACCTCAGCCGCCTAGCGTAGGGATGAGAGGCCTTTACCCTGGGCCCAGATCATGCCTCACACTTTTTTTGAGTCAGCGTCTAGCTCTGCAGTCCAGGCTGGTCCTGAACTCACTATGTAACCCAGGCCAGCCTCAAACTCTCAGCGATCTTCCTGCCTCGGCCGCCCAAGCGCTGGGATGACAGGCGTGTGCCACCACGCCCAGCTTATGTGGTGCTGGGGAGTTGAACCCAGGGTCTTCCAGTTGCCAGGCAAGAGCTCTAACTGCTGAGCAAGTCCTCCAGCCCACTCCTTGCTTTCTCACTGAACCTTTCTGGGTTTCCGGTCTCAGCAGGTAATGCTCACCTGTTCCTTCTCCATCAGCATAGAAGTCTGTCAGGTCAACTTCTGATGGATCTCAGGTATCCCCACTTGCCCTAACCCCGTGTCCCACAGGACTCCGTAGTGGTGAGCAGCACTGCCGGGAGCCGTGGGTCCTAGGCCTTGAGTCCTCGCTCTGCCTTTGCTGTGACTTGGGTCTTCCGGGTCTCCCAGAGGTCCCTATAGTAGAGGCTTGTCCCCGAGCAACAGGAAGGCAGTGGAAACTTCAATAAATAAGGCCCCGGGGGAGATCTCAGGTCCAGCAGGTGACCATGGCCGGGACCTCTGAGCTGCGAGCCAGTGAACCTTTCCTAAGTTGGGACTGGGGCGCAGCTGCGTGGTAACTAGCTCTCTCAAGGCGCTGGGTGCAGTTCCTCTGCCCACATAAAGATGAGGCAGGTGTGGAGGTGCGTGCCTGTAATCCCAGCACCCTGTAGACTGAGGCAGACTGCTGTGAGTGTGGGACCAGCCTGGGGTACAGTTATACACTGTGTCAAGAAAAAAAGAGGTGACCACCCTCATATTGTTGTAGAGTAACAGAAAGCTCACAATCACAGCATGTACTGTCAAGGCCAGGAACTTGAACAAGGAATTTGCTTATGAGCCTGGGGTCGGATCACACTAGCTACTGAACGGTGCTTTTTGTAAGTCGTAAATGAGCTAACCCAATGCACGTGCTCACCACGTACGGCATGCTCGGTAAGACCCTCTAGAGGCCTCCCCATGATCCGG
Source organism: Ctenodactylus gundi (assembly GCA_004027205.1). Taxonomy (NCBI): domain Eukaryota; kingdom Metazoa; phylum Chordata; class Mammalia; order Rodentia; family Ctenodactylidae; genus Ctenodactylus; species Ctenodactylus gundi. The sequence continues at coordinate 101,304 of PVKB01002920.1, forward strand.
CAGGCTGTCCTCTCCTGGGCTGCTGTCACCAGCTTCCTCGTGGGCTGCGCTGCCTCCCGAGCTACTCTCGCCATGCCAGGCCACCACAGCAGACACGGCTTTCCAGCTCGGAGCCCCCAGAGCACAGCTTCTCCCAGACCCTCGCTGGTCTCTAGCACTGCATTTCCAGTTCTTTTTGATCTCCAGAGTTTCCCAGATTGGGTGCACATGTGCAGTCCTCCTGCCTCAGCTTCCCAGAGTCCTGGGATTGCAAACCTGCCCCATTGCACCCAGATTAAACTCGAAATTTAAATTTACATTGTTTTAATTTAAGTCACTAAGTTTCCCAGGCTAGAAACACATGGGCTGGCCTCCTCCTGCCTCGGCTTCCCAGAGTGCTGAGATTGCAAACCTGCGCCACCACACCCGGGTTAAACTGGAGGTTTGAGTTTACATTGTTTTAATCTCAGGAAACATCACATCGCATGTCCACCAGGTCATCTTGTGTCTTCAGATGCACTTTTGGCAGAAGAGAACAGAGCATGTGTCTAGGCACCTCAGTGGGGCAGACTTTAAGTTTTCTAAACGTAAAGATTTGAACGCCTGAGATTGTGAGTTCCCTTTCATAACACTACTGAACTACTCACTGTAGCCCTGTCAAATCGGTAGCTCCTGGACACCCTGTTTATTAAATTCTAGGGCAGATAAAGGTGCCAGAAATAAATTAAGGCCTGGTAGAACAGCTTTTCTTGCTCACAAGAAAAACACTTTGACATATTTTTTGATGCCACAATCGGTCTACATTTCAAGGGTATAAATTAATCTTCCAGAGCTCCTCAGGAATCTTCCCAGACCCTTCCCCAATCCACGCAGTGGCTGTGCTAGCAATCTAATCACTGGCCTGGAGCTTTATTGTGGGCAGCACCGTGCTTCTCCTGTCAGTGAGCAGCCCAGGATTGCTGACGGGCCGTGTGTTTCAGGCCAGGGATGACGGATGGGGGCGGGGGTGCTGCCCGTACCCGAGTGACCGGGAAGATTGAAGACACACATGGCTCACTCCAGCTGGCTTCCTAGGACATGGAGTAATCAGCATGAGAGGCGAGCCTGCTCTGCCTGGCAGCCAACCAGCCTGCCACGGAACGGGCTTCCCGGGAACAGGAGGCCGGGAGAGATGGCCCGGCCGGCGCTGCTGCCGCCGGACTAATCACTCAGCAAGCAGCTTCTGTCCACGGGGTGGAGGTGGGGTCAGTATGGACTCGTACTCCAGTGTGTGTCACGGAGGCAAGTTCCTTTCTTTTCCATTTAAGCCAGGAAACAAAATAGTTAAAAATATTTTCACATTTTTATGCCTAAACATACAATTTAATAAACCAGGCTACTCGCTAGCTCTTAAGAAGCCTAAAGTTCCAAGGATGCGGCCTGCCGAAGCCGGCTCATGTACCTGCCGCTTGATCTCTGAGTCCCCTCCGACCAGGCTCCGGCCCTTCTTCCTTGCTACGGCCCCGTCATGTGCAGAATTCCTTCCCGCAAGTGACGAGGAACCCAAATGCATATCTTAAATTGACAGTTTAGCCGTAGGAGCATTCATGACTGAGCTAAGTCCAACCAAAGTCCCTGTCTTCTATTGTTGTGGGCACTGTAATTTATAACTTCCAGCAAAGCACTTCACAAAATAACTACACGGGGCTTGATGGGATGTGAGCAGCGTAGGAGCTCACGGTGGGCGTGAAATCCCCGAAACTCGCCCACCGCTCCTGTATTTCTTCAGCGCCGTCCTGAGACAGGCAGGGTCCTCTGTACAGACACTTCCGTGGGGCCGGCACCGGGTGAGGTCAGCTCTGAGCGGAGGAGAGTGTTCGAGCCCATTGTTTCGTGGGTTTGCAGCCAGGGAGAGGAGGTCACTTCCCCCTCTGAGTTTTGCTAGCAGTTCTCACTAGTTTATACGGGCGTCCTCCTCCTCCTGCTCCTCCTCCTCCATTCGTTCTCCTCCTTCTTCTCCTCTCCTGCTTTTATTGGTCGTAGCTTTTCTATTTGCATAAATAATCTGAAAAAATATGTGCTGCAGGCAGGTGATGTAGTGGCATCTGCGACGATTCACCTGCCCACGGACTCCTGGAGCCTGGTTCCAGCCCCTCACCCACCACACCTGCCACCCCCACAAGGAATTCTTCACAGGATGTCCTGTTGACTCCAACTCACACTCAGGTGTGAGGCCCACTCATCACTCTAGGGCCCAGGCAAGGCAAGGAGCTGATAAGTACGTAGGGTCAGCGCGCACGTGTGTGTGTCTGTCTGTGTGTCTATATCTTTTGGAGGTGGCAGTTAAAAGAAAGCTAATCCACAGGTTGAGAAAAGCTGCAAAAACTCATCATACAAGTCCATCCTGATCACAGTAGAGCAGGTGGCGGATCGCTGGCTCCGTGGTCAGCACAGCTGGGAGCCGGGCTGCGTACCGGCTCGGCATCTGACTGGCTCGCCTGGCTGTAGCCATCCTGGCCTTAGTTTGCCTACTCATAAAATAGGAAGAATAACGTTAGCTTGAATGTTAAGTGGCACCAAACCCAAGAAAGAGCCCGTTGCGGTACTTGCGTGGAATCTGCCTGTGTTTTAATGTGCTGCTTGTTGCTGTTAATAGAAGGCAGTAACTAATATGATAATTTACGTGTTCATTTAAGTTAGCGTGTTTGCGAGGCATCACAGCCACATCGTGTCGGGACCTGGTACATGTGTGTACGCATCTCAGCCTCTCTTCTGTCCCGTTACGCCCCCTTCACATCTGCTCTCCTGCCTCCCCTGCCCCGTCCCCTTCCCATCTCCACACATGCTGCCTCCTGGTACAAACAAGAAGGCCTCTCTACTTCTAAGGAGGTCTCCGGGAAAGGGGTGGGAATTTGGAGCCCAGCCTGGGAAGCTCACTGACTTCGTGAGACCCTGTCTCAAAACTAAAACCCATAGAAGGGCTGGAGCTGGGGCTCAGAAGGAGGAGCCCAGCTTCCGTCTCCCGCATCCAGTGGTCCAGCGTTCGGGTGTGCTGAGGGCAGGTGTGTGCTCGGCCTCTGTGGTGGAGGCAGGGCTTTCCGAAGGTCAGCCAGCCCCAGGAGGCTCCTTTGTCCTCTTGTGGAATGGGCAGGGGGTTTCTCTCCATTCCCCAGGGAGCGGTGCTGAGAGGCCCCGGGAGAGAGCGGGATGCCCCGCCCTGCCCCTGTGCCGACTGCTGCACCTGTGCTCCCTGGCATCCACCCAAGCCCACAGCCTGGCCCACGCTTTGCATTCTTTCTGTAATAGCTTTGTTTTCTGCATTTGTATTTGAGTGATGGATTTGGGTTCTTCACATAGTCATAGTTTTCAATACCCTTTAAAAACTATTTAAAAACAGGATAGTTCTCAATTTTTTGGAAGGAGAGGTGGTCTAATAGTAAGTCTTGGGGGCACCTATACACTCGGGAAATGAACACGCCCTGCGCATGAGTTCCAGGTTGAATGTGCTATATGCCTGTCCTCATGTATTAAAGGTGACTCCCAAAGCATCTGGAACGACACCCCTTATGGCTTGGCACCTAGCCATCCACAGGAAAGGAGTGGAACCTGTGGGGTTGTCAGGCTGGACTCGAGCAGAACTCTGGCGGCAATGCATCCGCAGTGAATGTGAAGTGTGCCTAGGGATATGACGGATAAGGGGCGATGGGGACAAGTGAAAGCTTTTAAAATGCATAATTCTAGAGCACCCCTCTTTCTCATTCGTTCATTTCCTTCTTTTTCTTTTTTCATCATTTTAAGAGGTTACAAATAGGACCAACTCTAGGTGATGTTGAGATGAATGCATTACCTAATGAGAACCAAGTGAGAAACAAAGTTACTATTTTCCATTACGCTCCCCAACAAGATGGATTTTCTCACTGAACTGTACTGAGCACAACCAGGAAGCTTACAGGAGACTCCCACAGGTGTCCGGCCTCTACGCCCAGGCCTTATTTTAGACCCCAACATGAAAATACAATCAGTGCAAAGTACAGCGTTTGATTTTTTTTTTTCCTCGTGGTACAGGGGATGGCTCCTGAGGCCTTCAGCTGAGCCCCACCCCCAGCCCGCTGCATTTGCTTTTACTCCGAAGCAGGGTCTCCTCCCTAAGTTGAGTTCCACCGGCTGGGCTTGAAATTGCAATCTTTCTGCCTCGGCCTCCCAGAGTGCTGAGATTGCAGGCCTGTGCCACTGGGCCCAGCTCTGCATCTTGATTCTTGAAACAAAAGCAAAACCACCGTATGTTTTGGGGTCAGGATCCTGACCGCCCTGGCTCATGACTCTGGGGTGCACCAGGGAGGGAAGAAGGGAGCCTGTCCTTGTGGGCACCCTGCCATGTGACACCCTTGCACGTCGGCACCTGCCGCAGCAGCGAAAGGGCTGCTGGGGGGTGTGGGCAGGAGTCCTGCCCTTCTAGCAAGCCATTTGTGCTTGTGCTTTTGAGAAGCGGACGCAGCAGACTCGATTAGACGGTGTGGCCGGCTGGCCAGGCTGGTGTGCTGGGGGAGGGGCGAGCAGGGGAGTGGGTGGCCCCGTCATTCTGGGGCCTCGTGCAGCAGCCCTTAGTCTGTGCCCAGGGGGTGCCAAGGAAGACCTCGAGTTCCTGTGCTAGGTTTTGTGATAAGCAGGGACACCCCTGCAACCCGTAGCCATATCTGCCAATCAAGGGCCTGGCCGCCGTCCGGCCTGGGCACCGCCCGCCTGCTGCAGTGTGTCCACAGACAGCTCGATAGCCTGTCCACGGGCTGCGTGATGGATGGCCGGGTACTGCACAGCTGTCTCCTTAACACGGGCTGCATTTCAGTGTGAAGTGCGTGTGACTAATCATGTGGATCAAAGGCTTTTTATTTATTTGTGATGATTATCCAGTGGGCTTATCGGGAGCATTTCTCTCCTCTCTTCATAGAGTGGTTTGAAGCTAGGGTTGCCCAGAGCAGACCGTCACTGCCATCTAAGCCCAGCTGCATGTGTGAGCTGCAGGTTCAGGGACGGCTCTCGGCAGCCTGTGCCTCAGGCCCAGCGCCAGGGCCGACTCCCCGGTGTGGTCCCGGCACCAGCCACGGTTGTATCTGTCTTCTCCTGGCTGCCGGAAGAGAAATGTCCTCCCGTTTCTGTTCTGGTATGTCTAGGCAGCGTCAGGACAACAGAACCTGATCTGGTTGTGAATCATTGGCTCCCCCGCCCCCCATGGTGCAGCTGTGGCCCACGGTAACTGCTCACTTTGGAGATGGCTCTTGAGGGCCAGGTGGGAGTCGGTAGCAGACAGGGAGACGAGGCTCGGGTTGCAGCTTTCGGCAAGCACCGTAAGGGACTGAGAGTCTGCATGGAGGTGTCCCCACACGTCATAAGGGGCCAGAGTCTGCACGTGAGGGTCTCCCCACACTGAGTAAGGGACCCCAGGTACTGCATGGAGGTCTCCCCATACGTCACAAGGCACGCAGAGTCTGCACGTGAGGGTCTCTGCATTCAGTGAGGGACCCAGAGTCTGCTGGGGAGTCAAGGCTTCGTTTCATCTTCAAAAATAGATTTTTGTAAGAAAAAGACCCTCCATTTGTCACTGTTGGAGGCTGTACTGACAGCAGCACGGAAACCCTACTAGCCCATAGTAAAATGGAAGGGGAAGACCCCAGGGCCGTGCCAAAAGTGTGTTAATTTTTCCCATGCAGAGCAACTTTTGGGGGCACTCAGTACATTGAATTTAGTGCTTACACAAATTTTTCTTATAGCACTAATTTTACTTCAAGTGTCATGACAAAATAACCCTAGCAGGCACATTTTATATTATATTATATTTCATATTTTAATGTTTTTATGTGTACATTGATGTTTGGGACACCCTGTACTATTGCCCTAATATAGTTTGTGTCTTTCAATCCAATTTTTTTTAGACAGGTGTGTGTGACCCAGGCTGGCCTCGAACTCATGGCATTCCCCCTGCCTCAGCCTCCCAAGTGCTGGTATTACAGGCAGGTGCCACCTCACCTAGCTTATGTAGGACTGAGGATCAGACTCAGGGCCTTGTGCTTGCTGAGCAAGCGCTTGAACCGCTGTACCACTCCTCCAGCCCTTCAATCCCAAATGTTCAAAAAGGTGTTCACTCTCAGATGAAAAATCAATTGTGCTTAAGTAACAGTGTAAGTTTGCTGCGGGTTTCAGTTCTGTCTCTGTGCGCGGGATGCCTGAGCTTGAATCAGTCCTTCATACACAGAAGAGTTAACTGAAAGCCTTCCAGCTCAGACTATGTGTGGCCATAAAAGTTGCACACGTTTAAAGTACAAAAATAATTTTACAAGTAAAATCTCTTTTTTTAAGGGCTTTGTGACAAGATTTTCTTTATGAGGCCGTCTCCCCATGAAAGGCTGAGATAGCAGCACCCTGACCTTAGTAGGTCAGAGCACACCAGCTCCGTTCCTGGTTCCAGTGGGAGGGCCGAGCTCCCCAGCAGAGCTGCGGCGAGAGTTCTGGAGTCCGGCTCAGGGTCCTCTCTTATATGATAACAACCTTGCGAGTGGACTTGAACTTTTTTGAATTTATAAATTAGGAAATCAATTTAACATTGCATTAAAGTTACTTTAATGGAATGTTGAGTTGCTAAATCATCATGTTAAGAGGTAATCAAATAACTGGGGCCACTCCTTTGCTCCACCCCTAGCCATTTCCCCGAGGATCGGAAATAGAGGGTAGCATCTGTGGAACGCGCCTTGATAGTTTCAGTTGTCTAATGGACTTGGATATGTAGTGTTTTCTTAAGAGCCAGTTTTTATCCTGAATTCACTTTGATTTTGCCTATCAGGGCTGCCTTCTCTACTTCCGGCCTCATTAGTTTGAGCAGTTGGGGTCAACTGTAGCCATATAAGAAATCTGGTAGGTGACAGGAAGAGGCACTGTGGCATTACATGTGTCGTGTGTAATGTCTAAATTGTGGACAATTAAGGATATACTATTACAGGATAATTGCCATCAAGATTGGATAAAACATTAAACCTAATACTACAGTTCATAAATTTCTGTGGTGGGATGAACAGGCTGCAGGATGCAGTCCTGGTAGGAGTGAGGCTGTGTCACTCGGAGCTCCGCAGAAACACTGAGGCTAGGCCTCTTCCCCTGGGCTCCGACGCCCTCTCCACGTTCCCGCCGTCCTCGGGGAGAGAGTCCTGCTGTGGTTTTTGACCTGAAATGTCCTCCCAGAGTCTCCCGTGCTCAGAGGAGTGGGACTGGCTTGTGCAGCACTGCAGCTTGAGCTCACGGCTGACTACGCTGTTAGGAGGTGGCCCTGGGGCTGTGGCCCGGAAGGCTGCGTGTGTGTTCCGGCTCCTCCCTTCTCTCCCCACGTCCTGACTACCGTGGGGTCGGCAGTTTTCCTCCGCTCTGTCCTTCTGCCTTGTTTCTCCCTTGGAGCCAGCTCAGCCTGGATGAACGCACTGAAACTGTGAGCCAAAGCAAACCTCTCCTGTACGTTCAGGTGTTGGGTGTCTTGGGTATCTTGCCTCAGGATTGGCAGAGCGACTAAACATGCCTTTGACACCCACTGCTCACGCCACCGGGTAGGCAGGGAGGATCCTGGAAGCATTTTGCCTCTTCAGGCTCTTACCTCTAGGCCACCTGTTTTGTTCAAGCCGGTCACAGCAAAGGAAGGAGGAAGCTGGCTCCCCTTTCACCGTGTCCGGTTGGTGCTGTCAGCGCTCGGATCATTTGTTTCCTGGCCACAGAGCAGTATGGATCCTCCAAAGAGGGAGGGGCCTCTGCTGCCTCCCTCTCCTTGGGCTGGAGCTGGGGTCTTCTCCACTCAGAGGACGCGTCCTAGGATGCTCCACATGGGCCGGAGGCCAGGGACCTAGCTCCTGCGGTCCTGTGCCCTGGACTTCCTCCCGCCATGCCTGGGCTCGGCTCCCACAGACAGGGACCATTAGGGTAGGAGAGGGGTGGGGTCCCTGACAAAAGGGGAGACTGGTACATGACAGCATGGCAGATGCTGAGGAAGAAACAGATGTGGCGTGTCTGTAGAAATGCACATGTGTGTGGAGGAGGTGGGTACAGCCTGCGCTCCACTCTCTGGGCCACCTTGTTCAGCCTCTCGGACCTTCAGCGTCTTGATCGAGAAGTCAGTGATAATGCTATAGGAAATTCCTCTCCGTAAAGCAGGTCTTTCCGTAGCAACGCTGCTAGACAGACGTTAGCTACTGTGAAATAATCCTGGGGCTCAGGAGAGCCTGCAGCACCGTTCATTAAATGGAAAGACTGCGCGTCAGGATGGCTGGTGGCTTCTGTCCCACTAGGCTCAGCGCCACCCTCGTTGACCTCAGCCCCGGCCTCATTCCCCAAGGTCCCAGAAGGCTCCCACCCAGTGACAGGAAGCGGCCCCTTCTCCATCTCTAGCGTTGACACTTCTTGTCCCCCGCGATAAAGGCCGGTGCCCGCTGGTGCGGGCAGTCAGCTCTGGAACTCTGCCGGGTTCACCCTTCCGAGCAGCCGTCCTTCTGCACGCGTAGGTGATGTGAAATTCACTGTGTGTGTCGCGGGGGGAGGTCTTCAGCTCAGGACAATAAGGCCACATGCAGGGTTCTTGTGGTACTATCCGCAGCAGGAGGCTCGGGAGGCTGAAGTGACGGGTTGTGGCGGCTCCCTGCCCTCGGGAAGCTGGAAGGCTCCCCGGCACCAGGGAACTCTGGAAAGGCTCGTTTCTCTTGTCCGCTGCACAGTGCCTCTTGGCTGCCGAGCTCGCTGAGTAGCCTTCTACAGTCAGAGCTAATAAAGTAATTACCTTTTGAGTGCAGTGCCTTACTCCGGCCGGGCCTGCCTGGGCAGTTTCCGTGGTCTAATTGTTGACGTCTGCTTCCCATGGTCAGTAAACCTTCTACCCCTCCTTTCTGTTTCTTTTTTTTTTAATCTATTCAAAATGAAACTCCTTTACTCTGTGGCTCTGGTCTGTGCGCTTCCCTGGGTTGTTCACATGTGCGTGCAGTGTGTTTGTGTGTCTTGTCAGGTGTGAAGTGTGTGTTGTGTGACGTCAGAGAGCTGCACCCTTTCCCCACGTACCCAGAACGCTTCGTGCCTGGTGTCGCGCTGTGTGGGTGGACGCACCGGTGAAAGCAGCGTGGGCTCTTTGTTTTGGAGGACGTGGCGGGCCACCTCTGCGGGCTGAACCCCGGCCAGGCAGCATGTGACGGTCTGGGTTTCCCAGTGCAGTTAGATTTATCCTGGGAACCCCCCTCGGTCTGGGTGGCCTACGAGGCTTGGGTTCATCTGATAATTGCCGGCCTGGGGCCGAGTGAGCCTTTCTCCCCTGGGGGACAGGTGGCAGCTGAGGAGTGAGTTCCATCCATCCAGGAATGGGGTCACTGCGCAGCGCTGGCGCTCACGCCACTGTCTAGACCATCTCTTCGGTGGCTTCTGTGAAACCCCACCCTACAACGAGAAGCGATATCATTGCCACCGAAGGAAAACCAAGACGAGGAGAGGAAGTCGCACCCTTTGTTGGCAACACGCGGCGCCAGCACGGCTTTCCTCGGGCTGGAAAGTTTGGATGGTTTTCTTGTCGCCACGTCCCGACACCCTGCTGTTGATCTGTCCTCCAGGCGGACGCCGCTCAGGCCTGTCCCTCGTGTGCTTGTCTCTGCCGTGTGCCGTGATTGCATCTCTCTGTTGGCGGAAGAGGGGCGCAGGTGTTTGTCTTGGCCGTGGAGGAACGAGGGGTTGTTTACGCCCATTTATCTTCAAAGAAAAAGTTGCTGCAGCGTTCGGTTTCTATTTTGATTCTGCAGCCGTTCACTAGGGAGTGAAATACCACGTGGCGCCAACACAGAGACATGGGCGTGATCCTCAGTCCATCTTGCTATTCGTTAAAGACGATTACCTCGTAATCTTTCTTTGTCTTGTGCAGGATAAAAACAGTGGCCTCCTTGTGCCGTAGCCGGGGTTAGTGCCAGCCCTCCGTCTCCTCCACGCGGTACTTGCAGTCAATGGTCACAACGCATTTTCTTTCATCGCAAGCCCAGGACCCAACAAAATGATCAGAAAATGGCCTGAGTGTGAAATGGATAGACAGGCTTCATGTTAGCATACCCCCATATGGGTGTAGGGCGGGATGGGGGTCAGAACACATACAGGACTTCAGAGACTGTTGTACTAAAAGAGGATCCCAGAGGGCAGAGAGTGCCGCAGGTAAACCTCTTTCTTGTTATTTGGAGAAGGATCCAAATGATCCAAGAGGGAAAACTGCTACATATCCAAAACAAGAGAGAGATGAAACTCCATGGGGTCACGGCACAGACTTGACATCCTGTTGTGCTGTGGCTGAAGACCTTCGCCCGCCGCAGCCCGTCCCAGTTTTAGGGCTAAGTCGGGCTCTGTCGCTCACCTGCCTGATGCCTGGATGAAGGGAGGCCTGAGCCCCGGGCCCCTCCCGGCGGCCCCAGACACTCGGGGTCAGTTCTGTCTGTGCAACCACTGTGCCATTTTTGACCAGTGAGGAGCTCTGACTTGCTGTTCCGACCAGCTAGAAGTAAATCCAATTACTGTCCTGTTACGCTAGTTTGGTTGCTTTTGAGCAAGTGAATTAGAACTTTGGCCTTCCTGCCCCATCCCTCAAAGAAAAAAAATAGTCGTGTTTTAAAAACTCAGGTGAACATTCCAGGAGAAAGAACTCCAGAAGGACATAGGTGGGCTTAGGACAGAGCTGGCCTGGAGACTGTATCCTACCGGTGGCCAGAGGTGGACAGCTGCTCCGGGAATGCCCAGAGAGGCCCGTGTACGTTTGACACGTTCACTCTGAGTGCCTCTGGGGTGACGTAAGGACAGAATCATTCTCATCCAGGGAAGCGACGGAGATTCTGTGCCCGAGGTTGGGGCGGCATGGGATCTGAGGCAGCAGGTTTTGTTCTTGGAGGACAGTCTGTCTCTCCCTGTCCTCGCTGCCTAGCTTCCTCGGCTCTCACTACGCCTGTCTCCCTGGGTCTGTGCCCTTGGCTCTCCTGCCGCCCCTCTGTGGTCCCCCTGCCCTGCCCCGCCTCCCAGTCACCTGTGAGGGTGGGGGACTCATATGTACGCGCCTCACTCCTGCCTGTCACGGGGCTTCACTAAGGAAAAGGAAGAAGGTTCTGGCCAGCAGATGGCTGTCGCTAGCGCTGCTGTCTGGTTCCGTGTATCCGGTGACACCCTTAGTCCCCATGTCACTTTCCTCAACTCAGAATAGAGGTGCCAGTGTGTGCGAGCCCCAGCACCAGCCTCGAGGGGCAGGGGCACCGTCTCTCCCCAGCTCCGGGCTCTCTGGCAGCACTCGGTGGCTTGAGACGGGCTGTGGTGGAAATACTCCTATTGTGCAATTTGGCAAATGGTCCAAATCAGGATATTTTTGCTTGTTTGCTTGCTTGATTTTTTTTTTTTGTCTTGTTTTTAAGAACCAATGGTAAATTTGTACCTGTGGAAAAGTTCAGTGCTCTGTGACCCTGAGGCAGGATTGAAAGTTCAAGGCCAGCCTGGGTAACTTAACATTTTAGGGGGACCTGTCCAAATAAGATTTTTTTCAAAGGCTGGGAACACAGCTCAGTGTGGTGGTCCTAAGTTCAATCTCCAGTATCACCAAATGCCAGTACTGATAATAGTCGAGAAAAGTTCTGTAGGTAAAAGAATGCCATTACATGACACAGTGGTGCTCACCAGGACCCGAGGGTTTTGTGTGAATTTACCCAACTAAATCAAGCAGGCTTAGCTTGGACGTAACTGAGCAGTGCTTCTCCTGGCCGCCATGTTGTCTGGGAGTATTTTGGAAGATCAGGGGAATTGTGTGACTGTGAGGTGTTGGTTTCTGGAAATCACCCTCTTTAGGGCTTCTTTTGCCCAGTGTATGGTATACAACCACAGCATAACAAGAATGGTTCAAAGCACGCCCTCAGCGTCGGTGGTATTTGAAGGGCGATAACGCTGTCTCATCAGAGGCCCCTTCTGCAAACTCCAGTAGTTGTGAAGAGTTTAGGGGGAAGAGTGAAACCTCACGGACAGGTGAGAGCGGGAGGCGGCAAGTGTACCCAGCCACCCTGGCGCGTGGTGGCCAGGTTCCTCACCTTCTTCATTTACAGCAACATCAAGCAAACACAAATTAAATGCACCAGGCCCGTCATGAGTCAGAGGTGTCAAAAGCAGACATACTGTAGGTTGTTAAAAGAAGGTGATTGACTTCATAACAAATGACTTTTCCCAAAAGCAATATGAAAATGTAAGATACTCAAAACGATAAGGAAGACAGTCTCGTTGATAGCTGCACGTCCGTTCTCACTTTTGCTGGATGTTTTGTGAGTTCCAGGTGGCCTGCCTCTGCTGCTCAAGGAAGCTCGAACGCTTGGGTTAATTCTTCCAGCGTCCACAGGCTGTGGCTTTGCGTCTGAATCCCTTGTCTGAGTACAAGGCTCTTTGCTACAGAGCGAAGGACGAAAATCAGATCCTAGAGGAATGGACTCAGCACGAAGTCCAGAAATTCCCATCGAATCACCTGACTGAAAACGTAAATGGAAGACGTAGGTCAAGAGAACCTTATTCAAGTTGTTAAAAATGGTTAAAATTTTTAAAGAAGTTTTGGCAGTGCTGAATTAATAAAGGATGTCAGGATTAGGAGAAGACCCTTGGCCGTTGCTTGGGTTTCTACTAAATGTAGCATGAGGTGCCAGGAAAGAAGTCCCCTTCTAAGCCACAGTAGCAGTATTTCTATAAATATCTGTGTAGGTGACACGCGGAGCTCCACCCCCCCCCCCCCCGCCCCGGCTCTTGGGAGCTGCCTCTGGTGAACACGGCAGCGCCCGCCTGCCTGCCCGCCCGAGCAGCTCATTAGCCGGCTGTCTGTGTGTGTGTGTGTCGCCCTCAGCATCTGGTGGAAGGGGGGACTCGCCCTGTCAGATTTGGGTCACGGGGTCAACAGGTCTCATTTATTATTCAGAATTGCTGCCTGACCTTTTATCTGTGAGGTCAGAGGACCTTGTATTCTAGTTGGTTGAATTTTTTAATGATGAAGCCTCTAGCTTGCCAGATAACAAAATGCCCACCCCACCCTCCACGGGAGCTTCCCGGCTTTCACCACCCAGTCTACAAAGGAGGGGGGGCTTCGAAGCGTGGGCCTCGGGTGGGAGTCGAGAGGAGAGCCGTTCCAGAGGCTTGCTGGTGCTCTTGACAGTCCTGAAGCTTGGCTGGGGCCAGGGCCTGTGTTTGGGATTCACCCAGAGAGAGTCCCCCCCCTGCCCCGTCCCCCAAGTGGGGGTGCCATATGTTTCCAAAGCAAAAGGGGGCGACGTCCAGTGGTGTTAGACGCGTCCTGGTGAGTTCATTCCAGGGAGACAAAGCGGTGACAGACATGTGCGTGCCGTCCAGCACACGGGGCGTCTGAGAGCGGCTGCTGCTCAGCTAGGATCCCGGTTCCCCCCCCTCGAGAAAACATCCCTGCTTTCGGTGTCTCGTCTCATAAAAGATAACAACATAGAAGTCATTGAAAATCCTCCCCAGTAGAGAACGTTTGAAAATATTCAGACGCGAGGCTCTGTACTGTAAAACGAGCTATAAACATTTAACAAGCAATTTTGCAGAAAATTGAGGCCACTTCACAGCAGATTGGGTGGCTTTGCAGATAGTGCCGCCCGACAACGGCTGTATCCTTTGTGAAACAGGAAGTCGGAGGTCGCCGCGGCCTGCCCTTGAAGCCGACATTCGAGATGTGGCCATGTGCTCTGTGACACCGCGTGTGATGAATAACTCGGGTGAGCCGGTAAACACACGGCCGAGGAGAAATGACATTCACGGCCCTAAGAGGCATGGAGCCTCCCGCAGCTGCAATTATTGCCCTCGGCTTGCACGGCAGCTCGTCACCCGTCGGGAATGTGTGTCAGCAGCCACACGCGCACACAGATGGGGGACATTTCCGTTGGCGATCGTCTGAACGTGCCAGGTGACATGGGCCTGCATCGCGGCCCCCCACGCTCCCGGCTTTCTCTGCAGATCTGGGCAGCAGATGGTCAGAGGTCACCACTTCCTCCTCCTCAGTCCGGTCCTGCAGCGCTGTGACCCTAAATGGAGGCCAACTGTCACGCTGTCACAGGGCGTCAGAAGAGTCCCGCTGTGTCCCCCTGTCTCCCTCCCTCCCCCCTTTCGTCCATCCCTGGCCCCCGCTTCACTGACGCCTCTCGCAGACCCGCTAGGGCCCCTCCCACCGCAGGCTCTCTGCCCTCTGACCCACATAGTTGCCTGTTGCCCGCCTTCTGACCGGTGTACGCGGGCCGCATGGCGGGACAGGTCTCACTGGGCAGCTTTGGGCATGGATGTAACAGTCATTCTGTCCCTGTGCCCCACACCCGGCTTCACATGTTTTTTGGGGGGTTTCCGTGAGTATAACGTAGTCTGATCACATTCCTGCTCCCCAGCGCCCATCATGTTTACACCCCTTTTTGCTCCCTGCTTGCCGGCCTGTTGTGTAGAAAACGTCCATCAGTGGGACTGTGGGGCTCACGCGTGACGTGTACACGGAGTTAGGACTCGGCTTGCCCAGGCAGCAGATGTGTGGTGACAGGTGTGTCTGTTTTGGGAGTGGACACCATGGAAGCCTGGGGAGGGGCTGTGACTGCCCCTTCTCATCTCTGCACTCTGCGTGAAAGGAGGTGGGAGGGGAAAGCTGGGGGGCCCTTGCCTCGGCTGCGGTTCACACAGTGAGCAGGCTGATCTCCTACGCGTGGGAATCTGTGCACACGGCTCCCTGCATATGTTGCCTTGACGTCCTCTCGTGGAGTTAAGATGCGACCTGAAGCCCTTCGCTCTGCTAGGCCCCTGGAGTTCTCCCTCCTCCACTCCTACGCCTGCGACTGAGGGTCCTCCCACAGTCCAGGCCAGCTAAGCCTTACCTGCTCGCCTCCGGACACTCAGAGACCCATGTCGTGGTCCCTGTTGAGCCCAGAGTACCCGTCCTGCTCCCCTCAGCCAGCCTTGACCCACCTTCTACTCGTGGTCTGCAGGCCTTCGCTTCCTCGGACAGTCGGTCCGGCACAGCCCCCAAGGCCTTCCCTGGGCTCACCCTCGTCCACCCTCGGGGTGCCTGTGATTTTCTGGCTGAGTACTTCCTTTCACGCGTAGTCACCATCCGTTCCCATGTTTGTGCCCTGATTTGTGTCCCCTAGTCAGATCGTACGCACTGCGGATGTGGAGACCAGTGTGCTGCGTCGCTGGCCCAGGCCCTGCCTGTCGCCTTGTGCGTGCTCAGTGACCATGCCACAACTCATGGCTGCCACTTCCTCTTCTCCTTCGTCTATGGCACTGCCAAAACAGAGTCCTATCTAGCTGAGAAGACACCACATTTACAGAACGTTTCTACCTGTGCCCAGACCTTCCCCACGGAAGAAGCCAAAATCCTCTTCTTTAGTCTCCTGATCAGGTGCGGCTTTGAAGGCGAAGGGGGGCTCTATTCCCTGTTAAGTGCTGAAAAAGTACAAGGCTGGAGGTATTCCTGCATCCTGATTCAAGGCCCAAGGGCTCTGGCGAGTTCCTGGAATCACACAGCACCCACCCTGCTGTGGGCACTGGGCTCGGCAATGTGGTTTGATGGCCAGCCCAAACGGTCAAGAGTAGGTAGGTGTCCATAAACTAAGGACTCATGGGACAAATCCGGCCTGCTTTCTGCTCTTGTCAATAAAGTTTTGTTGGAACACAACCACACTCTCATCTACACGTCGACAAGCAGCTATCGTGATAGAAACACAGTGAAAAATGGTTAGGATTGAGACCTCATGGCCCTCAAGCCTGCAGTACACACTGTTACTCTGTAAGACAAAGTTTGCCAGCTCCCGCATGGTAGGGCATGGAAGAGGCTGGCTTCAGAGCTCATCACAGCACATGACACAAGTACTGTTCAAGAAACAGCAGATTAGTATCCGTTATACTTAGAATTTTCTGATTGGGTTGAACTGACTTGTGGAGCTGTGTTATAGAGGAGGACTGCAGTGGTTCGCCCAGGAAAGCTGTGTGGATGAGGAGGGCTGACCGCCACCGGGGGCAGGGTACTTAGAGACTCTGGGGACTGGACCTGGGGCCTGGAAGCTGGGCCCGGGAACAAGGCAGAGCCTGGCGACAGGTCGCCTTTGGCCTATTCTAAAACCGTGGCCTCGCTGGCCGAAGGTGCGAAACTTTCCTCACCATCAATGCACCCCTTCCAAAACTGACCTCCGTAGCCCGTGGCCTCGTCTCTCTGTGACAAACGCTTCAAATCATCTCGTTTGTGAGGCGTGCATAGGTGTGTTTCTCGAAGTACCCTTACTGACTTTTTTCATGGAAGACACATGCAGGCGGCAGGATTGTTTTAGGGACAAAGGGCACAATTATGTCAAGTGCCTGTCAGCCCACTCTCAAAGCTACTAATCACAGACTGAATAGTTTTTAAATAGACTCAGTCTGCTCGCTTCTAATTCTCTCGTGATACAAAATGGGCCGATGTATGTGACTGTATGAATAACACGTTCTAAGGAACAAAAATCTGTAAGGATAAATAAATAATGTGTCTGTAACTGAGTGCTTCAAGTGGTTCTACCTGGATGTCTGTGCCCTTGGTGACGGGGACGCAGCTCTTGCTCTTTCTCCTTGCACTCCTCCCAGGTACTTTCTAGAACCCCTTTCCTGTTGGTCTGAACCTTCTGAGGGCTCAGAGAGGAGGCCCCCACCAGCCGAGCCCAGGTGCCCCTGCCTGGGCTCGTGTTAGTCTACTGATGGAGCAGGGACTCTTCCTCTCCTGTGATTGCCATGGCTTCTAGGCCCTGCCCACCGCGGGATTATTCTACTTTTAAGAACTAGTTCCCAAAATCTAGCCATCACTTTTAACCTACCCAACCATATGTAATTCTCAATAACAGAACTATACTTTTCCCCTCCAAAAAATAATCAGAGCTTGCGATGTGGTCAGAAAACGCATTGCCCTTCACTCCAGAGGGTCCCTCTAGCTGTCCCTTTTAAACTCACCCCAATTCCCGTTGCTTTATGAATTAATAAGTGGAGCTTATCAAAGATTAATACCCTACCTTCTCCTCTTGGTGACTAACTCTCCTTAAAAATCGCTCTCTTTGAAGTCAGCTGAAATTCTGCTGGAGGCCTGGGTGCACGCTGGGCAACGGAGACCAACTCCCAGCACCCCCTCCCCACCGAGGGTGGAGAGGGCACGGGCTGTTTCTCCTCTACTTAGAAAGTCAGAGCTCTGGGATTTACCTTAGCACAGGTGCATCTGGAAGGAAGGT
The DNA here is from genome assembly GCA_004027205.1 of Ctenodactylus gundi. Classification (NCBI taxonomy): domain Eukaryota; kingdom Metazoa; phylum Chordata; class Mammalia; order Rodentia; family Ctenodactylidae; genus Ctenodactylus; species Ctenodactylus gundi. The sequence continues at coordinate 118,544 of PVKB01002920.1, forward strand.
CAGGACTGTTGTTCACGCAGCCATGAACTTCTTCAGTGAAAATAAAGAGGTCAGTATGCGAGTTTCAGGATGACCGTGAAGAATAAGCGGATCTGGGAAGCATCCACCACTGACTTTCTACAGGCTGTGTCTGAGAGGCACGGTGGCTCACGGCTAGTGTGATTCACCAGCAGACAGTTCCAAGTTATGGAGGCTGTCCAGTGCGATTCCGTGTTGCCCAGCCGCCGTTGTCAGAAGCCATTCTTCCTCCTTGCATGCTGAGCACTCTTGATAGGAAAAGAGGTGGTGGGGGACACCTTTGAAGGTGTACAAGTCCATATGCCTCCCTCACTTGTCAAAGGAAGGGGGGCCCTGTCTCTACTAGATTTGTATGATCTTAAATTGAGGTCAAGATAATATAACTTTTAAAAAACCGGTCTTATATTACTAGGCCGGAGAAATACTACATATCGCGATGTGGTTAGTAAAACAAAATGCCTTAATCTAAGGTCTGGACATCCCACTGCCATTCACATTTGACTTCAAGGCCAAGATGGGAAAGTTGTAGAAATATTAGGTTTACTTAGGCCTTCTACATTCTCGCCATTGGTCTAAGCATTTTAGATGTTTTAACTCATTTAACTGCTTTAGTTATAGTTTGAATCTGGAATGTCCCCAAAAGCCTCGTGCCCCGCGGATTGCCTGTGCTGTTAGAGGTGGAGCCTGGTTGGAAGGAGCCAATCACAGGGCTTGACCCGGAAGGGGTGGGGGCACTGGACATGACCTGGAAGGATATATGCTAGCCCCGCCCTCTTCCTCTCCCGCCAGACCATGAATAGTTTCTCTCTGGCTGAGCTCTGCCACGTGCTTACACCAGTGCCAGTGCCCATGGGTAGGCCGAGACCGTCTGAAACTGAGCTAGATTAAACCCTTCTGCTCTTAAGGTGCGCCCATCTGGTACTGTAACCCGTCAGCGAGGAAGTAACCAAGACACTCCCCCAGGTAGGGACCGTCAGTGTTAGTTTCCTTGTTTTATAGACGAAACCCAGGCACAGGGGCAGTGTGTTGAGGGCCGCCCTGTGTGTGGCGGCCAGGGTGCTGTTTGAATCGGGCCTTTTGGTAGCGTGCTGGCAAATCCCAGAACAGTAAAGTACTTGTGGTTTTCATCTGTGGAAGCTCTTTTTGTTAGCAGAATCCCGACTGGAACATTGACCTTTAACGACATTGAAGAAAACACTTCATTAGAAACTGGCCAATCAAAAGAAAAGAAACGATAAATGTAATTCTTTAAGTGTCTAATCACATGATATCATCCGATGAAACCGTCACTCTCTGAAGTAGAATCCCTGTGTTACTAACAACAGTCCCTGGGATATCATGGGCTTTAAGGTTTCAAGTCACGTAGTAAAAGATAATGACCTAAAATGAAGCCCACCTGCATAGAAAGCCCGGCAGTCAGCGCTCGGCCCAGGCCAGCGCTGCGTTACGTTTCATGGGAGATTAAGGAGCTGTGTAACCTGCAGTCAGGTTGTTGATGTTGGGGGCTGTGCCCTCAGCACCTTTGGTGCCTCCACTCCCCCACCTTGGGGTACGACCACGTCAGTGGCCAAGGCTCACCACGCTTCCAAACTACCAAACAAAGACCTCCCGTCCCTCCACCCACCCACCCATCCATTCATGTGATGGCCATCGCCGCCCTCTGGTGCCTCCCTGCTCCCTGTTGGCCTCGGGCGAGGGCATGCAGAGTGCTCCCAGCCCTTCAGCCGGCCCCACGGTCCTGGGGCCGCAGCCAGCTCTTCAGGCCTCGTTGCCATAAGCAAATAAATCTTTGTTGTGTTTTCTCGCCACCTTGGCCCTGTCCGACTCCCGGCATCTTAGCTTTAGAGCGCTCCGTTCCAGTTCTGCCCACCCCAGGAATATCCTTAGACGTTGAAGGTTAAGCCGTCGAATCAGCTCTCCCTGGGCTGGACTCTGACTTCTGCCCAGCACGACGACTGGATGGCACAGGTACAGACAGACACAGAGACGGCTCAGCCACTGGGACCGCTAGAGCAGGCTCCCGAGCCCCAGCGGGCCGCCTTGGTGTGTCCGTGGCACCTAGCCAACACACTGCAAAGTGTTGTGGGGACTCAGGTGCGCCCACCACTGTGGCTTCACACTGACACAAGCAGAAGCTGCTGCCGGGGGGTGCTGACGAATGAACAGAACCGGAGCAAAGCCAGTCGGGGGCTCAGTCCGTCCGGAGTCGGCCTCGCGCCTCTTGCGTGAGTCGCCAGCCGGTTGACAGCAGCTGGCTCTCCCCTCTGAGGGTCAGGACCCCCGGCGCCGTCCCGTGGGGGGAGCCTCGGCCTGACCCAGTCTTTGTGTCTGTGGAAGGACTTGTGGGCTTTCACGCTCGCTTGTGCTCCAGCGTGGCAAGTGCCTTCCTCACTGCAGGAAACGAGAAAAAGACGAGGAGCCCCGGGCACGGAGGTAACGTGGGAGTCACCGCTTCCCCGGAGGGGCTGACATGTGCCAGTGCCAGCCGTGCCTCGCCCGTGCTGCGTGCCCCTCCTGGACTGCTTCCTTTGGGTCGGTCACAAAGCGGAATAACCAGAATTTGGCAAACAACTTTCACCTAACTCTCCTCTCCCTGTTTGTCTTTTGAGGAATCAACTTTGGTGACCTTTAATTTGTGAGGAGAAGGTGGGGGGAGGAAGGACAGAGGTCAGGGAGGAGGGAGGGGGTCCTACAAGGGCAGAGACCTGTGTAGGCATGTGGCCTGGGAAACAGGATTTGGGCCATCAGAGGAGAGAGAAAGCCCCTATCCCCGTCCTGACTAGTAATAGAATGCAGAAACACTTTGAGACAACCGTTCTCTGGGAAGAATTTAGAAACAGACAAGCGTATGAGCCAGGAGAGCCACCAGAATTATTGTTTAATACGATTAAATGGTAGGTGCAAATGCCGCTATTATGTAAAAATCGTGTTTCCATAATTCAGTATTCCTCGAGATGATAATCTGTTCTTACATTAGGATCACAAGAATTCATTATCTCATTAAATCCTGACAAATCATCTTCATTTCTTTTTTCTTTTATTACATTAATAAAATTTTTATTGCCTCCCTCTCAGTAGAGTGAAATATCAGTGAGATAGTTGTATACAGAATAAAAATGATAAAATAGAATAAGAACCAGTGGAGGCTTCCTCTCTGGGAAATGTGCTGGTTTGAGTTCTAGGAGAAGCAGAATTGACAGAAATTAGAAGGAAAGGGGATTCATTTGGAGGGCTTACGAGTCCAAGGAGAGAGAGAGGCCAGGGTGGCGCCCTGCTCAGTCCAGAGCTGGGGGGTCCAGTGGCTGCTCAGCCGTGAGGTAGGATCCCCGCCTGGGACTGCAGGACAGCAGGGGCGAGTGCTGCGGATCTTGGGTTTTCAGAGAACAATGGTGAAGGCCAGAGACTGGAGCAAATCTGTGATGAGGATCAGCGACGCGTAGACAGGAACAGGTCGGTGTCCATAGATAGTCGCGAAGGCCAGAGCTTTCCCAGGAAAAGCCGTAACAGTCTCTCTTCTTTCCCGTCAGGCCTCGCACTTCCAGGGTGGAATTTTTCTCTCATCTGCTGGCCCACACGTTGCTGGAGCACACCTGTACGCTCTGCCCTGGGCGCTTCCTAATCCTTCAAGTTTACATAATCCCTTCAACAGTCACAGGGAATATATATATTTTTTTAATTTTTGTGGCACTAGGGATCCAACCCAGGACCTACACGCTAAACCACTTCTCCAGTCTGCTTTTTAATTTTTAATTTTGAGCCACAGTCTCACTAAGTCATTAATCCAGGCTTGAACTTGGGATGCTCCTGCCTCAGCCTGCGCCACTGAGCCCTCCTTGAGGAAATTTTAAGAGGATTCTTTCCACAGACCCTGCTCTTTCTTTCATAGAAAAAAAAAATCTATCTCGGAATGGAAACTTAGGCAAAACAATCAATGTGTAAATACTAGGTAAATTTACCTCCTGCCTCTGCACCTTGCCTAGCCTGGCGCACTCCTATTGCTGGCTCGGAGCACTTACCTCCTGCCTCTGCACCTTGCCTAGCCTGGCGCACTCCTATTGCTGGCTCGGAGCACTTTATACAGAAATATCACCATGATGGAGCCGATAGGAACACTTTTCCTACAGGATATACATTTTCGGAATTTGGAGTGTTTCTGTGGTTGTTAGGTAGGATGTTTCGTGGTAAAAAATCAAGCCAAATGCTTTAAAAATTGACCCTTTCCTTCAAATAATGAAACAGAAAGGAGGTGCCCTGTGAGAACAAAGTTGGTTCTATCCCTGCACATTGAGTTCGGAGAACTGAAATCCCTGGGGTAATTTAACTTCATGATTTATGAGAGTCAGGAGGAGAGGGGGGGGTCAGCGGATTCCCCTTGCTGCTGTAGGGCGCAGACGGGGTCTTCTGCTGTGGGTGAGCCTTCCTTTACTTCTTTGACCCCAGGGAATTGAATGCTGTAGAAATGATGCTTTGGCTTGGAAATCTTCCTCAGTGTGGCGCACCCTGCTCCTAGAGCAACATCCAGCGCAGATAAAGAAGAGTCCGTGGTCGCCCGGCCGTGGGCGGGCTGTCGTGAGCGCTCACCGCAGTCTGTTTAGACCAGCGCACTCTTTGTAAAGTTCCAGCACAAGCTGAGGATGACAGGAAATGCCTTCGCTTTCTCTATCACAGTCTTCTGATGACGACATCCGTGTTTCCCTCGTAGAGGCAGCACTGTCGCGTGGTCTCAGCCTCAAAGCCTCAAGACGTGTCTTGTGCTTCTTGCTTCCTTTTTAATACACTCCAGCGGGGCGGTGGGGGGGTCACATGTGAGATTAAAGGCATGAGAGTGGAAGTATGATACAGGTCGTACAAAGTACTGATAGAGACAGAGCCGTGTTAGTTGGTGGGTCAATTAAGGTTTTATAGAAAGAAGGTGGAATTTGAGCTCAGTGTACAGTAAGGGTGACATTTTTGGTAAGAAGAGATGGGAGGCTGAGAGGAAAAATTGCTCATAGCTGAGGACCTGATGCACATAGTAGGTACCACGTCTAATGGCGATCACAGACTCAGCCATGAAGTAAACGGTACCAGAGCACGGGATGGGAAGATTGGGAGACGGAGGTGGCATCTAGTGCACAGTCTCCTGGTGCCAGGCGAGACCATTGTGGCAATACTCGGGCACACGGCTCCGGGATTCTGCTTGGCTGGCTGAGTCGAATCCGCAGTGGGCCGTTCTGCGTAGGGCTTCCAAGAGCCGACGGTGGTTTTCGAGGTGTGGGTGACTGAGTCAGAAGGATGACTGGAAGGACAGACGCCTGTTTCCAGGCTCAAATGGAGGAGCGAGTGAGGGAAAGCAGGAGGAGAGTCGTGGTGGCAGGAGACGTCACCGTGGTCATGGTGGCCCTGGGGGTTGTGGAGGTCGTGCCGGTCAGGGTGGTCGTGGCGGCCATGGTGGCTGTGGGGTGTGGCGGTGATGGCAGGTGTGAACGTCATGGGAATCGTGGCAATCGTGGTGGTCGTGGCGATCACCGCAGTCATGTTGTCCATGGCAGTCGTGGTGATTGGCCACTGCGATCGTGGTGGCCTTGGAACTTGAGAAGGCACCTTTGTCTTTCCTGTTTCCCGACACAATTAATGCTCTAAGTCACCAGGTACGTTTGGCACGTGTGACCACAACAGCAGTGGGTGCTGAGCACTGTCTCTTCTGTGTCCTACCTCTGTGAGATGCTGTTCCTGGTGATGCTCTGGGACAGCGGTAAACATGCCCACTTGGTACTCAGGGCGGGCACTCTCCAGCCATTTGATGTCATTCACATGAAAAATCTGCCACCTGCAGGGTCTCAAAGCCTAATGGTCCTTAAGAAGGCAATGAGAACCTAAGTAGACCTAGTTTTGGAGTGAGGCAGGATGAGTTCACACATGAGCCCCCGCCTTATACGGGAGAGGAGAGTGGGGACTTGGGACCCACCAGTCAGTTCTTTCAGAGATGAGACCTGCGGAGCGCACGCTTTCCCAGCACCACACCTCTCTGTAAGCCTGCCCCATTCACTAGACAAACAACAGCTGACAATCTCCTCGTACTCAGGGACCCCAGTCCAAGAAAGAGGTCACCCCCTTGCAGGAAACCAGCAGCCTTGCTCCGTTCAGAAGAAACTCCCATCCCGCTGTTTACAAGGCTGTGGCCGGTGACTTCCTTAGTTCTGAGTGGAATTTTTCTTCCCTCTCCATACCCAAGTCGGGGGATTGAACCCAGGAAGCACTGAGCTACAGCCCCAGCCCTATCCTAAAAATGTGTTTTAAGACAGAGTGTCCCAGACTGGCCTTGAACTCGTGATCCTCCTGCCTCAGCCTCCTGAGTCACTGGTGTGCACCATCACACTCAACTAGTCTTAAATTTTTAACTGGCAAAAAACTGGAGTCTCCAAACTGGACGGCATAGAACAAGGCTGCCCAGCCCGACTCGCACAGCAGCCAGTGCTGGCGAGGCCGTGGGGCAGGAGCTCGCTTTCTACTCAGCATGTTCTTACACTGGTGGGGACGTAAACTGGCACAACCACTGTGGAAATCAGATGGAAGTTCCTCGGAAGACTGGAAATAAATATCCCATATTGATAGCGATCCAGCGATACTTCTGGGAATTTTTCCAAAAGAGTTAAAATCATCATATAGCAGAGATACGTGTATACCCGTGTTCAGAGCAGCACAACCCACCATCGCTAAAATGTGGAAGACACCAAAATTCCTATCAAGAGACCAATGGGCACACAAATTAAGGTATTTGTACACAGTGGAGTACTACTTAGCTATATAAAACAGACAGGTTGGAGGCTTTTGTAGGTAATTGAATGCAGCTTGAGACCATCGTGCTCAGTGAAGTGAGTCAGACGCAGAAGGTTAAATATCGAATGCTTCTCTAATATGAGAAACCCAGAATACAGTCATTTCATAGAGTTAAATGGGAGGAATAATGGGAACTAGTCAGGAGGGGGAGGGCGTGTGGGGGTCAAAAAGGGAGCGAGGAAGGATCTGTGATTTTGCCACGATGTGAATGTGCACAGAATACTCAAGATCAATCTAAATATTATGTATCACATATATGCAAGTCAATAAAATGGGAAAATGTTAATAGTATTTTTCTTGTGATTAATACATAGATTGGAGTACTAAACAATGAAGGATTTTACGTTCTGTTTAAAAATAAGGCTGACGAGGTATTTCATTTGTTTGTTTTTTGAATTACAAACTGCTTCCTGGCATTAGTGATGGATTTCGGGGTAAGTTTGAGGTGTGAGCACTAGAGACGATCTTGAGAATTTCCACATCCCTTGCACGTGAAATTAATCATGACTGTTTTCATTCTGGGAATTACTTGTATGTGAGGAGTCTCACCTCCATTCAAAAGTCCTGTGAAGTACCAGGCCCGTCCCTTGCCACGGGCCCAGGTGGAGCCCTAGCTACTCACCAGCCTTCACGAAAAGCCCCGTGGTGAGGTGTCCTGGGCGCTAGAGAAGCTCACCTGTTGACCCCTTCTCCTTCTGTGGATCGTCTCCTGCCTGTGTCAGGTCACGGAGCCTCGCTACAGAAGCCACAGGCCGGCTTCCTCCCTTATGCCTCGGGAGTCGATACCTTGATTCTCAGTGTGTATTTAAATAAAATAATAAATTCTGTACTTCAAGGTGAAGGTCACAACGTGGGAGTCACAACATCTCTGAAAATTCGTTCTTCCCTGTCATCCTGAGAGCACTTTGTCCCAGAAAGTGACACCAAGGAAACAAGATCCTGTGGAGTTTCCCCAAGTCACCACCCATAGGAAAAATTGGCAAACTCTGTTACATATCACATTATATTACATAGTTTTATATTTTTTTATTTGTAGGAGTGGTCAACACATAGAGAATACTTTGTAACTATTTGTAGGCAGCGTAGAGAAAACTTGGTAACGTTTTGTAAGGGAAAGTACTTTTAGCTCCAACTTTCCCTTTTCCCGGTGGCCAGGGCGGCAACCTTGGTGTGTCAGGTGCCGGTGCAGAGATGGCGAAGGCTCACCATGGAGGGCCAGCTCCTCTGTGCCCTTGTCTGTGCCAAGGGCTCCTGCCCCGTCTTACTCTATAAAGAAGCACAAGGTGTCCCTTCCTGTTTGGGGCATCCTTGGACAGGTCCCTTTCCAGGTTCCAGTCCTCACCAAGGGCAGGATCAGCCGGGGTCACAGGAGGAGCACCCGCTGTTCAGACGTAGTGGAGAGGTCCTGAGAGGCCCTCCCACCTGAACCGCCCCAGATCCTCCCTGGGAGGGGTGATAGGGACGCAGCGCTCAGCGCTCCCCGAGAGGACATCTGTCCTGAGAGAAGCCACTTGGTGGGTCTGTTCAGCCAGCGCTCTCCGTGTTTACCAACTTAGGCCTGTGAAGTCTTTTTACAGTGGGTCTCTGTCACCACTGACGGACGGCGTCCTCTGTGGAATCCAGGTGACAGGAGTGGACAGGAAACTTAGGAGACAGGAGGCAGGAGAGGACGGGGCGGGGGGTGGGGTGTCATGAAGAGGATCTGGAACACTATGGGCATTGAGCCTAGCGAGGGGGTGGGGCAAAGCGGGGTGGGCAGGAGCAGTTCACGCATGTCCTGGGCGTGTGTAAGTGGCCGCAGTGGAACCTGCAGGTCCATGTAAGCGACCGGCACTGACTCAGAAATGTGGAAACGATTATAGGACGAGGGTTTGGGTGGCCTGCCACCATGGCATTGGCCATCTTGCATTTGAGTCATTTTTCTTGGTTCTAAGGCCCGGGGAAGACGTTTTTAGCTTATTTCTTGGTGACTCCCTCAGAGTGGGAGGAAGCCTACGTTGCAAGGTGGGAAAGTATACAGCTCTTGCCACCTTTTGAGCTCCGAGATTTGAACTCAGGTCTTTGGGTCTGTGGGGCCTGACCACGGCAAACTGTACATTAGTTTTATATCTTGGATTAAAAGGTGATTTAGACGTCTGTCTGGGCTTTATCTGGTGCCACATTGGTTCATTCCACTCTGTCCACCAATGTTTCAAGCTATCCTATCCTTTTTGTAAGTCTAAATATCCTCATTGCTTACAGACAGCCTGGCCGTGGACGCACGGGATCTCTTCCTGCACGTGTCAGTCGTGCCGGATCTTTCTCTGGGACTGTGTTGTCATCCCTGGCAGAATGGGTCCACCCGTGGGGCGGGGCTCTGCTCGGACAGCGCAGCCTGGTGGGACGGGCCAAGACTGCTTGTGGAGGCAGGTGGGGCTTTGCCCAGGGGCTCCATGCTGCTGTCCTCCTTGGACAGCGAATGCTGCCTCTCTGCAATTGGTGAGAAAAGAAAGAGGGATTCTGAGATGATGGCTGGAGGCAGAATAAAGACCATGGAAGCTGGGGGCTCTGCCGCTGACTCGGCTTGGCCTTCGTTTCTTTCGGCAGTACATCCTCCGCCGAAACCTCCCCTGTAGTCTTCGGGATTCTTCTGCAGGCCTTCCTGGGTGTAGTTCAGAAATCGTGATGTCCGGGTGTCCTTGGCTGGCCTTTTGTTTCTCTGGGATCGGGAGAGCAGCACCCTCGGGTGCCCTCAGCAGTCCCTCCCGTCCATGCCACACCCACCTGCTCTCTGCCCCTCCGCTGCTGAGAGCACCAGGCTCTCGGGCGCCCACGTCTGAGGTGTGCGGTGAGCACAGGGAGGGGTCTCCACGGTGGAACCATTGGGTGACTGTCACTCGCCACCCACCACCATCTTCCAAATGCGTTCGCTCTCAGTCCACGGCAGAGGAAGGAAACCGCTGATGTTAAGCTGAAGACGGGCCGGGCAGCCGTCTGCACGGTACTGATGTCAGAAGCACCTCTCCTCCAAGCTCTGAAATGCACCTTCAAAAACTCCTGAAAGTATCCGAGAACTTCAGCGAAGACCTGCAAATGGACTTTGGTATCAATAAACCGAAGTCAATATGTATAGTGAAGGGAGAGCGTGCTGTGATAAATGGGCCCACTGTCAGAACAGATCGAAGTATTGACCATGCGGGCAGGAGAAGCCTGTCTATAGTGAGAAGAACTAGCCAGCCACAGCAACTCGGGAAGAGCCCCCGCGGGACAGGAGGGGAGCGCTCGCGAGCAACGCACGCCAAGCAGGTGGCGGCAGGGCCCCTGCCTGGGGTCCTGGGGCCGACCCCAAGTTCTCCTGTTCTTCTGTTCCGTGAATAAGCACGCTTTGGGCCGCCCTCGTGTCTACACAAGGGTCCTGAAGTCCGGTTCCATCTTTGCCCACCTGCGACAGAGAGTTTCTCTGCATCCCTCAAATGCGGCTGCCCTCATGCCACTGTCCCCAGTGCTACTCCTGTTACGCCCCTTGTGCTTCAGTTAGACAGCAAGCTGTGTGTGGCCCTGTCGGCCCCTCTGCACCCCGCCTAGCCAGGAGCTGGGCCTGTTGATCTCAGCCTTTTTGAAAGCGCTCATGGGAGAAGTGTTGATCACCCATCATGTCCAAGTGCAATGACGAAACATTGCAGAAAACACTCAGAAGAATAGTCATAAAGACTAGGTCTGTCCAGCAGACCAACCAGCCAACACCAGGGAGCCCGGCAGTAATTATTTAGAAACGTCTCTGGAGTCCACCACTCCCCATCCACGGAGAGGGGCCGGGTCATCTACATCTAAAATGACCAGTCTTACACCACCTTAGGGGCGGACGCTAGTGTGTAATTGTGCAAAACATGTGAAGAGCAACGCCGTGCACCCCACACCCCCTTGCAGGTGGCCCTGTCCACATCCGAGAAGAGGCGGAGGCAGCCGTCAGGGGCCCATGAGCGTGGGTTTAAGGAAGACTGCCGCTCAGACAGCATGTGAGTCTCTCCCACCCTTGTGAGAGAGATTCAGTGCGTGTCCTCATGCTAGGTCCGCTCGGTGGCCACGAGAGACAGATGCGGACACACTTCTGTGCTCTAATGTCGTGTCCTTTCCCCCGTGAGATCTCATTTCCTGAAATCTCCAAGTGTTTGGTGCTTGATAAATATTTGTCGGAGGGAAGAATAAATGAATGAATGGAGAGATGTATTAAGTTATGAAAGAAGGACAGCCCAGATGACAAGTGTAACTCCTTTATCCAGGAGAACTAAGGGAAAGCTGTCCGTCGGCTTTGGGCTCAAGTTTGACCTGTGTGACAGAGACTCGACTGTAAGTACCAACACTTCAGAAAATTTAACGAGAGAGAAAATTAATTTTAAAAGAGCAGGAAAATTTGACCCATAGAGTAGCTTTCTGCACCTTTGCTATATTTCGCTATTCCATATAAACATTTCACAAAATTTGGGCGTGGCAGCGCAAGCCTGCAATCCCAGCACTCGGGAGGCTGAGACAGGAGGATTGCAGTGAGTTCAAGGCTAGCCTGGGCTCCAGCGTGAGACCAGGGCCAGCCTGGATGACAGAGCAAGACCCTGTCTCCAAAACAACAAACAATCAAACATTTCACAAAAATATAGATTTATTATATATGTGTGTGTGTGTGTGTGTGTGTGTGTGTGTGTGTGTGTGTGTGTGTGTGTAAACAAAGGAAAACTAAACAAGACAGCGAGTCAGTGGTGCCTCATGCCTCTCCCAATCCATGGCACCGTTTTCAAAGTGCATTCATGGGCTGGAGTGGGTCAGAACAAGAAACCAGACAGACCTGGAGAAAGAGAGTTGGAAGTGTTTCTCCTCCTCGGCTGTGCGGCGTCCGTCCACCCTGGCACCTCTGTTCTTCGTGCACTGCTCACCACTCCACACATCCCTCCAGAATGTCACCTGTGACCCAGGTATGGAGAGAACCGTCCACAGAAATGAGTGACACAGACGTCTGCTTTCTTTTTATGTGAGAAAAATCACATGTGCAAAATTTTTAAAATCAGCTTTATTCACTGAAAATAAGAATTTTATAGAGTTCCGATAGTTTGTTCCCAAATGAAAAGTTTTAGACAAGTGGTGAATTTAGATTACAGACTATACCCACAGTTCCACAGGACTGGGGACAGCCTGTGTCCCGGCCTGGAGGACAGGGGCTTTTCTAGAGGGGCCATCCTAGTCTTCTCCAAAGCGTGTCCATGTGGGCTTCACATGGAGAGGGTGGCCAGAACCTCAAGGGATGCCGTGTGTTTGTGTCACCTGCCCTGAGTGTGAAGTGACTGTCCCAACCCCTGCACAACTCGTCTCTAACAAAGGCAGATAACAGTGGCCCTCCACAGGTGTCCTCGATGAAATATGTATGATATACACGTTTGTCCTATGTATTACACTTAAGACATGTGAACATGGTGTCTGTGTGTGTGTGTGTGTGTGTGTGTGTGTGATTAATATCTGAAGAGACAGTGGTGGTGTTAATGTGGGGTGTGGGGTTACTGGAGATCAAACCCAGAACTTCCACACTGGGGTACTCCCACCCCCAGCCATTTTTTTTTTTTTTTTGAGACAGAGTCTAACTAATTTTCCCAGGATAGGCTGGACCTTATCACTGTCCTGCCTCAGCCTCCTAGAGTGCTGGGATGACAGGCCGCCACTGGGCCTGACTTACAGTAACGGGTGATGGGCACAGTTTCATTGTACCGTGTGTGTGTGTGTGTGTGTGTGTGTGTGTGTGTGTGTGTGTGTGAGAGAGAGAGATCGCTTGGGTCCAGACGAGTAAGTGTGACATGATTTCTGTGATTGGGAACTGGCTCTTTTTCTCTCCCCAACTCTCTCCATGAAGACGTGTTCCCTCCTAGCCTGCCCCGTGTCCTGACAGGTGACTACAGGGTAACGTGTCGCCTTGGGGCAGACTTCGGCCTGAGTATTACAACCGGTAGAAGAGACGGGAACCTGAGTCTGTCTTCCCGAATAGTCCGGGGGTCTAAGGCATCCAGAGCGAGTTTCAGACGCCTGTACCTCCGTTCCTGGTCGTCACTCCCACCGAGGATGTCACACCGCACACCGCCGAGTTCCAAAGGCCTGCCCAGAGCACCGGCCTTCGTCGTGCTGGTGCCCTTTGCTCAGCTGTCAGACTTACTTTCGAACGGCTTTCTTTGCCTTGGTGTTTGGGGCTTCCTTTTTAATCGAGGGAGAGGGAACCCAGCGCGGGTGCCATTCGTTAGCGGTGATTTGTGGGGCAGAGGGACCCTCCCACCCGCCGCCCGCCGCCCGCCGGGTCCCTCTAATTGAGCAGCCTGATGGTCTTCTCTCTGTGTCCAGTTGCCGTTAATTGACTATATTGTTTTAGATTTATGCACTAAAAATACGATTTCTGCTTTCCATAGCATCACTTTGTTACTTTGTAGCTTTTAAGCTGATGCCATGAACTTATTTTTCTTCTAAGATAAAGTCACATCTATAGATTTTTCAACTAATTACGTGCCTGCCAATAAATACTTAGAGGATACATTTTATTTCAATTTATTATTTGTGTTTACACAGTGTGTCCCGGGAAATATCCGTGGAACTAAAAGAAACGTTTTTAATGATGTTCGCTGCACTTTTTCATGGCTCCTTTTCTCCCCTTCCCCGCCCCTCCCCGACCCCTCTCTCTTTAATAGCTCCGGTGAGTCCGGTCAAGCATGACAGCCCCTCAAACTCGGCAAACTTCCAAGACGCTGAGGACATGCCTGACAGATGTGTCTTGGAGGAGCCTGCGAGTCCAGGTGAAAGCCATTGGAAAATAGTCAAGTATAAAACGATAAATCTGACACAGCTCTGGGGTCCTTGCAGGGGAGGGGGCCCCCCCGAGGTGCTGCCTCGTCCCAGCAGTCACACTGTCAAATTAACGGTTACCTCCAGGGTCACTGCGCAGAGCTGTGGTCGCTTCCACTCTGGCCCAGAATTCAGCGGGAGGAGTGACAAAGGCTTTGTGACCACCGGGAAGGAAAGCTAGACACAGTTCATTATCATCCGTGTTAGGCTAAGCCGGTGAACGCTCGCAGAGCTTGGGACATAGGGACACGGTGACGCTTGAAATATCTCAGAACTGTGAGGCCGAGCGAGAAGAGCCTCACACAGACGGAGGGAACGGGCGGAACTGGCGTCCTGGCGGTTCTGGGTGCCCTTCTGGACAGGAGCCGCCCGCGGGGCTGCGGGGAGGAGAGGGTGTCCACAGGCAGGATGGGTGTCACCCAGCGGGAGAAGGGGAGACGGTGCCTCTTCCTTGGGTGGTCACACACCCTTGGTGCCAGGGCTGCGTGGGCTCCACGCAGGGCAGAGAAGGCCGTCCTGGGAGACGGCGCGCAGACCTTCAGCTGGGGCTTCTGACTCTGGCTTTGGGCTGCTTTAAAGCACGCTAACCTGAGGGACGAGTTGCTCGGAATGGAAAAAAGGTCTTGCCAAAGGCCTAGCTAGGCCTTGTGGGTCACCGCAGATGGTCAGATCCGGCGAGAGCCCTCTGCCCGCGGGCGAAGGACTGCCGGTGCCCCTCCCGTGCGCCGGGCCGTCCTCACATCTTTCTGTGCCCGTCCTCACAGTCTGTTGCTGATCCCGCCTCTCTGTGGCTGTCAGCTTAGTTAAGAGATTTCCAAACCCCGTAGCCTTCCCTGACAGGGGCAGCTGCACACAGTCCCTGATCCTTCCCTGAGGGGAGCGGCTGAGATTTAATTTTCAGCAAGAGGTGCAGCCTGCCGTCTGTGTCAGATCCCTGAAGTCACTGGGATCCCCACGGGCCCAGAGGTGGGTGTCGTGCTCAGCCTCTCTGTGAGGACCAGACTCCTCTGAGGCCCACCCACTGCCAGGCGCTCCTGCCCAACCCACTTCCTCTCCCAGGCCCCGTGGCACAAGAGATGGCTCCGCTGGCACCCACAGAATATCTGCAGGAGCACACCAGCCCCTCACCCCGGAGCAGCCCACGGGAAGGCGCAGATCTTCCTCAGTGTAAATGCCACGTTATATTAGACTGCGAGGGGGGTCAGTGTGGTTGGCGTCTCACGGTAAAAAAAGGGGAGGGCAAGGGGAGTCTTACATTTCTATAACGAAAATTACTTTTAAATTACTTTTAGCTTGGACTAAAATGCCTAATCCTGTGTAGGTTTTTTTAAATTCCTCAATAAACCGTGGCCCCTCAGCCGTTTTGTCAGGCTGTGACATGCAGGAGCCAGGTGTTTAACTAGGAGTCCGTTGCTCCTGACAGGAACAGGTCGCCTTATGTCATTTCAAAAGGAGAATAAATTTCCTCCCTCCCTCCCGAGGCGTGAAACTGTAGTGAGATTCAAATACAACAGACCCCATCTGGCCGAGGCAAACAAAGGGACCGTCAGAAAAAGAGACGATCAATTGCAAACTACGGGTGCCGAGGAGGAATCTTAGCTTAAGGAGTGAGGACGGTTCTGCTCCTCGGACATCATTAAACTGGTAATAAAGAATGAATTATTCTGGCTGTTTCCTCTGTCCATTCCTGCATTTTAAGACATCTCGCCTCATAGGCCCAGAAACCTCTGGGGGCCTCGCTCCGGGTCTCACTCCCCTTCCACTGAGAATTTGTGGCTTGGTTGTCATGGAGACATCGTGTTTCTCCGAGAAGTGCTTGTATTGATCCGTGGCCAGGCGTAAATGGCCAGGCCAGTGCGAGGGATGGAGGGGGCTGGGCAGCCCTCGGAGGTGACCGGGGCTTGGGGGCTGGAAATCAGCTCATAGCAAAACACTTAGGCCGAAAGAAAGAAGCCGCTTGATTTGGTTTCAGGGCTTCTCTGCGCACTTCGGGCCTCTGTGTCCCCGCACAAGGGACCGGCGGAAACTTGTGAGTCGCCTGTCATGTCCGATCCGCGGTGCTTGTCCTGACACGGCTGTCAGCCTCCCCGCTCTCGAAGTCCAGGGACACGCAACAAAGAGGCCGTGACATGAATTATTTATCGCTCCTTGTGTGGATAAAATTCTGCGATGAGAAATTAAGACGCTTCTGACAGGGGTGCGTGGTGGCAAAGGGGATTCTGACGAGCGTGTGTCTCCCTGACGTAGGAGCGTTTGGGAGGCCGCGATCCTGGGATGCACCAGGCAGGGAGTGTGAATTTAGCGGCGTGAGAGGGACTTTCTGGAACTGGGAAATAGAGGTGTTCGCTTTTCAACATCTCAAATACGAACTTCAGGACCTCAGGTCACCCAAATGCCTAACCACCTCGTTAAAGGGTCTTAAGACCACACGTGGGAAGCTTCTGGTGGTGGACTTTGGGAAGAGGGGCTCAAGCCAGCAGGGGTGCTTTGATAGCCACGCATGTGACTGCCTGGACTTGTGGCCTTGCACCATGTGGGCTATCATGCATCGACACAGTGCATGTCAGTCTGAGCGTGTTGTACTTAGCGTTCTCACCCGGAGTGTGCCTGCTCATTGAAAATGTCTGTTAACAATTTCATGGGCGTGAGATCCCAGGTCACCAAGTTGTATACGGCCAGCCTTCTTGCCTTAGTGTTTACTGACCTTATATAGGTTGATCTAAACAATGCTAAGCGGCTAATATATTTATTACGTCATTCTAAATGAATAGGCCGGTTACTTGCTCAAAGTTGAAAAAAATGCCAAATCCGTTCCCCATGTAGGGACGGTTTATGACTGTCACCCAAATGAGTCTGATCTTGGCAAAGCCTCTGCCTCTTATCCTACTGTGGCCCTTACGGCTTCAATTGCTAATCTTAATTCATTTTCATATGCATGAAGCAGGAGGAGCACAGAAGCCCAGAAAACCTAGAATTGACTTTTTGGGAAAAGGTGGTGTTTTTAAAGGTGGGTGGAAAGTCTTTCATAAAGCCGAATTTTCAGAGTGTGTCTTACATGGTGAGGTGAGCTTAGTGAATCCCTGTTGAACACAGTGAGTTTTGAGCTTGAGGCATCGTGGGCTGGATGGAGCCGGCCGGGGGATCCGAGCGGAAGGGGGTCACCGCAAAGATAGCCGTGGGTTAGCTGCCGCCTTCCTCCGCCGGCGCTCCCTGCTCGTCCAGCCATTGTGACCTCTGTGCACCCAGATGGATGCCCAATTCCATTAAGGCTGCGGAGCACCTGCAGGCCGGAGCCCGGCTGCAGCTCTGACCCAGCTTTTGAACCCAGAGGTCCGGTGTGATCGGGAGAGTGCCCCTCCACCGTGTCTTTTCTGTGGAATAATTCGTTAGCCACGATTCCAACTCACAGGTGAATCCCAGGTCAGGGCTTGCATCTGCAGCTCTGGAGTCTGCTGGCTGCTTGGCTGGATCTTAGACGTTCCTGAAGCCCCCGGGAATGACTGAGATGTCCAGCAATAGCACCACTAAGACACTAGCACGAACTCACCGCTCCCCTTGTGTGTGTGAGAGAGTGTGTGTCGAGGGCCATGACGCTGGCTTTCTTCCGCTCTTTAAGGCCTGGTTGCTTCCAAATCTCAAAGATGTTGTCATGAAAATTGTCCATTTGAGCCTCAGCTCGTGACCTTTGCGTCACCTGCATCCTGCGCGTGATTAGCACGTGGTCTTCCTCCTCCCCGGTGCGGGTGTTTGGAAAGGACGTCTTGCCCCCTTCGTGTTTAGGATAAAAACTTGAGTGTGACATTCACAATGTTTATGAAGAGTTAATGGGAGAGTTTTAAGTATTTATCTCCTCATTGGCTTGGAAAGTGGAGAGTGTAACTTCCTAGAGTGTCTGGCACAGGGCTCTCAAAGGGGCTCAGCTGAGAGGCAGTGGCGAGGGGAGCTTCGAGGGCCAAAGAAATGCATTCCCGTGGCTTTCGCGTGGGTCTGGAGTAGTGTGTAGTTTGTATGCGTTCTGCCGTTCACCCAAGATTTTGGTGGTTTCCACGTGGCGTGCTGTGTGTGCGCATCCCTGCGCCTCACTGTCACTCGATACCGCGTGTCCATGATTCTGGTGAAGAAAGCCAGGCCCGCTGGCTTCCCGGAGCAGGCACTGTCAGCAGCCGGTTGGATTTACTCTCTTTTTTTTATCTTTTGCTTGACGATTTTAGCTTATGAATCAACAGCAAGACTCAGGTAACAGGAAGGAGGGCTGATTCTGGCCAGACTGTTGGAGATGGCACATGTGGTCCCTACGTGGGGACCCAGCCTCTCACTGCGCCACCACCCAGCGCCAGGAGCGTGGTCTGTGGCTCCTCCAGACCGGCGCAGGAGGAGGGCCAAGCCTGGGAGCCCGGTGCAAGCTCTGTCTTCCGGCCATGCCTAACAACATCAGTATCTTGATGAATTTGTCCAGGGGGGAAATGTAAGCATCGGTGGGATAATTTTTACAGGATTATGAAATCATGGGCAGACTCCCGCACGCACTTGATGTATAATATCAGTTTTAACTGAGGCAAGGAATCCGCTTTTTGAGTTGTTGCCAGTAGGCGTGGGAGCTACTGTTACAGTCAGAGCTACATCGTTAACATAGATTAGTTAAGGCACAATGCTCCAAATAGCCTGAGAGTTAAATTAATTGAAATCCCCTTTTTTTAGCCTCAGAGGATTATTGTCCTAGAAGTAAATCCTCTTTCTGCTTCTATAACTCTATCCACATTTCAACTAATGTGTAAGGTTTGACCCGTAAAGCTTCAGCTGGGGTTTCCCTAAGAACAATTAGACACACATTAAGTACATGTATGGAAAACTTAGTGACTTCAAAGCAAATTCTTCTTGTTGGAAACTTTCGTCTTCCTCAGCAGTTAAAAATACAGAACTGTGGATAATATATGAAACTGAAATGCGTCTGCCCCATTTGTAAGGCAAGAGCCTTGCTTGCTCTGTGAATGGGCTTTGTTTCAGGGTGGAGAAGCAGCATGGCAATTGCAGGCGGCCTCCTCTCCTCTCCTCTGCCTTTCCTTCCCTCCATCCCTCCTTTTCCTCCTCCCGTTCCCCTCCCCCCTCCCCTCTTTCCCTTTCCACCCTCCCTCCCTCCCTGTCTTTCTCGCTTCTCCTGTCCTCCTTCTGGGATTCATCGGATAACCCAGGATGTTCTCTCTCTCCCTAGCTGAGCCCCAGCACCCCTGGATGGCAAAGCTGTGCTCCTCCTGCAAGGTGTGCTAGACGGACGCTTCCTGCAGATCTGAGGTGACCAGATCAGAAACCCCCAACCCCCGCGGACCGCAGCGCCACTACTCGCCTGGAGTGGATTTGCTAGTGCGGTGTGTGTGTCATCACCTTGGGAAAACACCCAGATCCTTCCAGAAGGTCGCCATGTAAATCATCCTGCAGGGTGTCCCAAAAGTCACCACCATACCTACAAAATATTAAAAATATAAAGTACAAGGATTTGCTTTCTCCCAATTAATTTGTCTTAATATTAGAAGTAAATCTAATGCTATGAGAAAAAAATTATACAAAAAAGTAAATTCAACATACAGTGTCCCCAAAGTTACCATGCATAGGAAACATTAACAAACTTTGGGACACCCTGTGTAGTTCCCCTGCTTCTTTTCTGCTGATTTTCCAACAAGAATACCAGCCCACAGATATAAATGTAACAAGGCTTTGTATTTTTCAAGTCCTTGCGTTGGATCATGAGTAACATTAAGACCAATACAATACACAATCCCTTTCCGTCTACTCTTGCTTCGAGATATGTAATCTAAAACACTGACAAACTGATTTGTGAGGTTAGGATGTTTTACGTTAGCAGATGCCTTACTTCCGACCTATCTCTGTAACCAGTCACATCCCTAAGGCATGAAATGTTGTCAACAGGTAAACAGGTTACTGTCATCAGCTAGCCCAGCTAGGTTAGAGGTGGGGTGGACGTCGTCAGCCTCGGGCAATCTGATGAATTTGGGCTTCTGACAACACGGAGGCTGACATCTGTAGCTACAAGTTGACCATATGGGCCCTGGGGATGCGGGCTCAGCAAGGGAGCCAGCCGCTGGCCGCCACCACTGACTCGGAAGTCGCTCTCTGTGTGGTTCCTTGGCTGGAAAGAAGCCCGACTGGCAGGATTCTAAAGCCGATCACGTGAGGCAGTAGAAATGGCAAGGGCACGTGCTCTCCTGTGACGACCCGGGAGGGGTCTGGCCGGTGCGCCGTGATTCAGGCTGCACTGTTCTTTAATTTGGTAGAAAACCATGTGTGCTTCTTTGTGTGCATGTATTATGAATACAGATATTGCCAAGTCCGTAGAAAAATGGAAATAAAGTATTACAGACGTGATCTGAAGGTCTGTCTATCTGGTAGGAAGTTTCAAGTCGCTGCGGTTCAACTGACATATCTTTGAGCACAGGTCCCAGGACCTCTGTGGGCCGCGATGGGCAGGCAGGGGAAGGAACGCTGTGGAGGGAACTGCCTGGCTTTGGACCCTGTGGCTCATCTCTAGGGGCTGACCTGAATTAATATACCAAGATGTAGACACCAAGTGGCCATTTAAGTAAATGAAAGTCCGTGTTGACTCCTAAAAGCAGTGCCCCTTGTGAGAAGTGACTTTTGAGTTGAGATGGACAGTCGTGGAAAATTGCCTTTGAAGTTTGACATGTGTCCTTTAACTCCATTTGGAAGCAGCCCAAAGCCACTTGAAACAAGTTTCAAAATAAAGGAAGGCAGTAAATTGGGCGGTGGAATGCATTTCCTTATATACTTTGCTGTGGCTCTTGAAGCCATGGTTGGGATCTGGAATGTTACCCATGATTGGAGGATGATTCAGTCGTTGGGTTAGTCCATTGATTTCCTGTGCTGTTAGGAAGTGGGGCCTGGCAGGGGGGGGTGGAGCCCTGGGGCTTGACCCAGAAGTGTTGGGTCAACGGGGCATGACCTGGAAGAATATGCACTAGCTCTACCCTTCTTCCTTCCCTCGGCTTCCTGTCCCATCATGCTTCCGTGCCATGAATAGCTTGAACAGGCCTCAACCAAGCTCTTCCCTCAGTTGCTGGCTACCTGTGGACGGACTGGAGCCTTCTGAAACTGTGAGCTAAAATAACGCCCCCTCCCTTAAGCTGCAGGTGTAGGCTATTGCGTCCCAGCAACAAGAAGGTGACTGGGACAAAGGACCCCCCGCAACAGTTTGAAAGATGGTAACATCAATTCAGTGTGTGTCCTCACAGTGAAACTTGTCATGGCGAAAGCCTGTGCCTGCGCCCACATCTTGGAATGTCCATAGAAAATGTACTCTATTATTTTTGTAGCTATGTCTTATTACTCCCCTTTTCATCAGAAAGAAACAGTAGGGGTTTAACAGTTGCCACACTTTGCATTTTTTTTTTTTTTTAGGTTTAAGAAAACCACTGTGAAACCCATGATAAATATTATATAATGTCACCAGGTATTAAAACTTAGACATGGCATATCCCTGACTTTATTAAGTAGGAATTTTGTTAATTCTGGAGGCTAATAGCATTAATTCTTGAGAGTTTTCAATCCTAAAAGTGAGAGATTCAAAGAGAGAGATAAATTTTGCTTCCCTAATATCCATATATGCATTTGTGTATTTGTGATGCAAATCCACAGGTCTGTTGAAAATGGACTGTACTGACTTATGTTCAGTCATTCTGTTGTGGGGAGACTTGAGGCTGCAGGTGGCATCAACCACAGGGCCTCCTAACTGCTCGTTACCACACCCGGAACCCCAACCTGGCGTCTCAAGTGGTGGCTGTCCTCCAGTAGGACGCGACCATTGGAAAAGCCATATGGACAAATGTATTTGTATCCAGGACTGTCTTGGCATCACAATAAACAATTTGTTAAAAGATTATCTTGCATCATTTTTGATAATTACCTTGGTGGTATTTCTGAGTATGTCCGTACGAGATGTGATTAGAAATCCCAGGGAATATATAAATTAAGTATAGTAAAAGTGCATTGCTCTTGACCCCCAAACGCCCTCCCTGGTCTCACACGTGCTCCCCACTCTCCGCTTTGTGAGGCTGTCTGGAACTCCCCTTACCTGTCTTCCTCAGAATGATCCGGTGGGCAGTGAGTGCCGCTGCCGAGTGCCACCCAGCAGAATGGCGTCCTCCCACACCATGGTCACCAGCTCTGGCACCACGCCACCTCTTCTTCTTGCCCCGAGTCAAAATGACCATGAAGAGTCAACACTTGGGTTCAATGCAAGACGTCCAGGAGGCCATGATGGTGCAACAGAAGCCGCTGGGTAAAGAGGACTCCAGAGCTGCTGCCCAGGAGGCCGGGTCCGTGGCGTGAGTGTGCTCACAGGGAGGGCAGGACTGTGGGAAAGGCCCTTGACCAGGTGTCCTTTACCGTAGTGACTTTTTAAAATTTGAACACCAGCTACTCTGTCATACTATTTTGTGTTAATTTTGTGTGCATATGTGACCACACCCCAAAAGAAATGACATGTTCCACATGGCCAGTGTAGGTTGTTTTGCGCGTTGTGGCGTGGGGCTGGCTGTGCCGCCCAGTGCAGGGGCTGTGTCTGGAAGCCTCTAGGACAGCTCACAGGTGCCAGCGAAGTGGGTCGGGCCACCCAGGCCACCGGGGCTGCCCAGCCGTTAGCTTTGTCCTGCGTTGGAGTGCTTCTCCAGGTTCCACAGACACAGAGGTGGCCTCGGGCCTGAAGCCTTCTCTTAGCATGTTAGCAACCAAAGGAAGGCTGCCTGGAGCAAGTCCCTGTTTCAAAAGCAATGGAAACCATTTCCTGAATGTTAAGTCTTTTGATGGCAGTACTGGGATTCTAATACCTCTCCTCTGTATTGTCTTCCCAGGTTCCATATTTTACGAAATCCTTTGTAATTATTCAAGTCAACATTTTAGGAATGACACTGTTTCTCTTCGGTTTCTAGGTGACGACATTAAAATAGCTGAGTTTCTAAAAAGTGTTTATGTCATGTGTTTAAAGGCTTAATTTATTTTTAAGTCTAACTTATTTTAAAGTCTTAGTTTAAGAAAACTTTTAAAGTTTATATTTTAATTATGTTTTCTTATGTTTACTTAAAACCAGCATTAATTTTATCCTCCACAAAATGGTGTTTAATTTGTAAGTAAATTGCTCCTAGTTGTGTTTAATTTCATAAGAAAGCCACTGCTTGGTAAACATTTGCATAAAATTGTAGTGTTTCCAGTTATTTTCAAAATGAGTCAACACCTGGCTGGAGAAATGGCTCGGCGGTTGAAGCACTAGCCTAGCAAGTGCTATGTCACACACTAAGCACCCAAGTTCAATTCCCCAGCACCACATAAACTGGGCGTGGTGGCGCATACCTGTAATCCCAGCAATAAGGAGGCTGAGGCAGGAGGATTGCCGTGAGTCCAAGGCCAGCCTGGGCTCCCTAGTGAGTTCAGGACCAGCCTGGGCTACAGAGCGAGACCTTGTCTCAAAAAAAAAAAAAAATCCAAGAGTCAACACCAAACACAGAAGGGCTGAATGTTCCTGGACTGCTTCCTCCTTGGGGACCCCGGTGGCGTTGGGTAGGGTGGTCCCAGCTCACTGCGGCCAACAAGGTTTCTACAGATGAGGTAGGAGAAAAGCGCCAGATGTGAGCAGGCTAGCCCGTCCTGCACCTGACCCTGGGGGCAGGTACTCCACCTCACCTGTAGGGCCGGGACGGCCATGCCTCCCTCTTTCTTCCCTTAAATATGGATATTGGTGATTTTTGCAGTACATTTTTGTCTATATTTAGGCGTATATTTAAATGCTTCTCTTGGGCCTCACACACCCTAGCACTGGAGCCTGCTCACTGGGAGACTGGCGATGGTGCCAATGGGGAAGAACACGGTCCCTCAAGACTGTGGATCCAGGTGGCAGAGATCAGGGCCAGAGATGGCAGGGACCTCCTGCTGGTGACGCCCGGGGCGGCTGCATTTGGGTGCTGCTTCCCCAAAGGCTTCCTTTCTTTCTTTCTCCTCCATCCTAATAATAGGAAAAGTAGCCATGATTTTTATGCATGTGATACAAGGTTTTTAACACCCCGGATAATCAGTACACACTTAGCACTGCACAGGCTGCACCTGCCAAGTGCCACTGCCAGCGGACAGCCCATGCTCCTGCCCATGGTGATCGTAATAACTAGCCGGTGCGTGCCCTGGAGCCCAGCGCATGCTCACTTAGTGACCGTTGTAGTTGCAGTTATCTGTGAGGTTGTCCGTGTTGCCTGCGTGTTTCCAGGAAGGTGTTTACTGGCTCCGTGACAGCACCGTGGCCTGTGACACCACCACAGCCCGAGACGTCTTCCTGACATTTCACATGTCCCCTTGTCCCCTGCAGGCTGTTAAAGAGAGGCCCTGTTAATCCCATGGCTGGTCAACGACCCTTCTGGTCAGAAGCAACTTCTCTCATACATTAACAAAATGCGAGTCCCAGCATCTGGCTTGGTGCTCATTCACGGTCCTCATCTACTGAGGACAATGTCCTGGTTCGTTTCCCCCTCTGGTTTTTATGGGACTATTTTTGTCTTGTTTTGTTTTTGAGATGGGATCTCTCCCAATGGTCCAGGCTGGCCTTGAACTCTCGGCAGTCCCGCTGCCTCAGCCTCCCCAGGTGCTGGGATCACAGGCCTAGGGTGCCACCCTGCTCAGCTAATTCATTTTCCTTGTCATGTTTTAGAATCTACCAAGGAAAAAATTAAAACCCCGTGGCACCGAGCAAGGATGCAGCCACGGGGACCACGGCGCGCTGGCCGTGGCTTTGTTTCCTTTTTTACCACGAGGAAGATTTCCTTAGATCAAGCCCCTTTCACATCGGCTGTGTTTCCCACCAGTGTGCCAAGCCACTGGGCCATTCCAGCTCCTCAAGCCGCTTACATGCAAAGTGAGGTGAAAGTGACCACCGGCCAGCGCGCGGGGTGGACAGGCAGGAGGCCGGCAGGGGACTCCTCAGAACGGTCCGCCCGGTCTTGGGAGAGGCGCTGGGCTGCGGGCAGTCTTCCCGCCAGGTAGGTGGCAGCAGCACTCAGCGCTGGAGGTGCTGTCTTCTGTTTCCCTATGTTCCCCTAGCTCTCGCCCAAACCGTGTTCAAAAAAACCCCAAAAAACAAGGGCCTTTCCCCCCGGGCACTGAGTGCTGGGCGTGTGTCTCGGGGATGGGGCACCCCACTGAGACGGTGACTTCTGTCTAAAGTCACTGAACAGAGCTTTTTTTTTTTTTGAAGCAGGGTTTCATTAGGTAGTCCAGACTGGTCCCGAGTTCACTATATACCCCAGGCTGACCTCAAATTCACAGCAGTCCTCCTGCCTCAGCCTCCTGACGGCTGGAACTCCAGGCATGAGCTACCACATCTGGTTTAAGCAAGGGTTTTGTATGTCACGGCTGACGCCAGCAGTGCAGGTGCCGTGGACACAGTCCGTCCTTACGCTGGCGTCGGAGCCACCGGCGTAGGGAGGGAAACGCTGGCACGGGTTGTGGTCATCACGCCGGACGGCCTCTGTCGGTCCTTCAGGGACCCGCAACAGGAGATTCCACGTCCAGCAAGACCTCGAGTGGACGCGAAGCGGGTGACACTCTTGGGAGCTCCGGAAGGGCGAGTGGAGACCCGCTTTTAATCAGGGTAAAGATCCAGCGTCTCAGGATGAAAGAGAATACTCGGGAAGTTGAAACTGTGATGACATTTTCCCAGTTCAATAAATCCGTTGTTCCATTTCTTCCACAAGGTACGGAGCTAAAGGAAAATAGGGCAGCGACCTAAATATCCAGGTGAAAACGGTTTCCAGGATGGGTTTCTCCATTTATCTCCTCCCCGTACCTTTCCTCAGGAGGCGACCAGAGGACACGGCCCACCCACGCCACGGAGGAAAGCAGGAAGCCACGGAGTGGACAGGCGTGGAAAGAGGAGAGCCCCCAGGACAGCGGGGAGGCTGCTCGCCCACTGCCGGGCATGGGCCTGGGAAGCCGGCAAGGGTCCTCGGTCGCGGGATGTGGATGGTGGCCGCAGGGACGTCTCAGGATGCGGACGAGGCCAGTAGGTGGCCCGGCACGTCTGCCGGCACCGCGAGACCTCGGGGTTCCGGGGCCGCGGCTGGGCTCGTTAGTGAGCTGGTGACAGGTGTGGTGTGCGACAGGCCGCTAAGGACACCAAGTGTCACCACGGAGCATCCCGGGCTCGGCTGTGAGTAATGTCACGCGTCGTGTCCAATCGTTATTCTAACGAAAGGAAAAAAAGCGCGAAACGGGATGAGGAACATGGAGGCGGTGTGCGGAGAATGTGGAAGGGGACGGGGGAGCCAAAGCCCCTGGTCAAGGGCACGCGTGTGTCATGGGAACGTCAGCCGTTCCAGTGTGCGCAGGACAGGAGCGTCGGCTACGCGTCGCCAGCGCACGATAATTCAAATACTGGCCGCACGTAAAACCCCGCCGTGCAGGTGTGGACGCACCGAACGCGCCTGCAGAAAGCCGGCCGGGGGTGCGCCCTGCGCGTCTGAGTGCGCCCCGTGCGGCGGGCTGCGGCCACAGGAGCTGCCCCGTGGAGCGTTCCTGGGACCCCCAGCAGGTCCGGGGGTTGGGGGCGCGTTCCCACAGCTGGCCACAGCCCCGCCTGCCAGGGACCCCACACGGCGCCCTCCGAGCGCGGTGCGTGGCAGCAAATGGCCACTTGGCGCGACCTTCCGGTGCGCCGTAAGGACATGGTGTGAGCCGTCCCGCGGCTGCGCGAGGCTGATGGGTGCCTCTCCTAGGGCGGTTTGCGGAGCAGCTGAGAACATCACTTGAGAATACCCGTGCCCGCTTCCCTGCTTCTCCCGGTGAGCGCAGGGCTCCCGGCCGGCACACAGACGCAGCCCTGCAGTGGCCGCTGTGAATGTGACGCGTGGCGTCGCTGCCCGTGGCTGCGTAGGAGACAGATCCTGTCCTTACGCTCTCATGAAGGAAACAGAAGCACGGCCAGCAGCACGGGCGGCCTGAGCGGGCCGGCGGTGGCCAGCAGCCAGGCGGGCGCTGGACCCTGAGACTGCTTAACGGAGGCTGAGCTGCGGTTTCTGGTTTTCCACTCGGGATGGGGGAGCTACGACGGGGCCCACAGACGCGTTTCCTCTTGTGTTCGCTGTGGCAGAAAGGAGCGGAGCCAGCAGCAGGAGTGTCACCGCTCTTAACAGATATTGATCAACAAAGTATTGATTCGATCACAACAGAGTAAGAGCAGTCCTGCCGCCGGCACCGCAGTCACCCGGCAGCCCCGCGGGAGGGACGGCCGCTGGGGAGCCGCGCCCGGCTGGGTTACGCACCCCTGCTGGCGCTGTGCCAGCAGGCGCCCGTGCCTGCGCAGGTGACAGCCTGGAAGGCTGCCGTGGGCCAACTGCCCCAGCAGCTCTGCGCATGGTCTGGTTTACTCCAGACACAGCGTGTGTGTGCGTGCGTGTATGTGTGTACGTGTGTGTGTGTGTGTGTGTGTGTGATACTGGGGACTGAGCCCAGGGCCACATGCTGAGCCCCATCTCCAGCCCATTTCTCTTTATGATTTTGAGACAGGGTCTCAATAAGCTGCCTGGGCTTGTCTGAAACATGGAATCTCCCTGCGTCATCCTCCCACAGGGCTGGCGGTACAGGCCGGCACCCCAGCCCAGCTCTTGGAGGCTGGTGTCCCTGCTGGACGGGTGAGGAAAGCCCAGCTCATGGGAGAATAAATGATTTGCTGCAAGCCGCCCTGATAGGGATCTTCAGGCCGGAAGTCTTGGGGGCTGGGCCAGCCAGGGTCAGCCACCTGTGCTCTCAACCTCCGCGATGTGCCACTGGCACACTTCGTCTTTTTGGCCTCGTATTGGGTAACACGGTGCCCAGAGTTCGTGGCCGCATTCAGGCCTCCATGTCCCGGGCACCCCCTCAGAATGTGCTTTCCCGTCCGGCCCGTGAGCCGGGACTTGCTATCTTCACGTCGACTGCCATCTGGGATGTGGGTTCGCTGTACACAAGCCCTCGGCCTGCCTGGGGCCATCCACATGCACACGGGGTCTTTTGACCAGATACGTGGCCTTCTGAGATAGAAAACTGACCACACTGCACTTCCCCTGCTGGAACACCAGGGCGCTTTAGAGTGCTTCTTCAAAGTCCATCTGGGATGTTCCTTGATCTGAAAAACAATTTAAGGATGATTTCAGATCTTTCAACACAATCCTTAGGTCAGCTGCCGAGGGCTTCTCAGCCTCAGCGGCATTCCTGCCACCAGCCAGGTCTCCCTGTGTGGGAGTCGTCCAGTGAGTGGCTGGGTATTTGCAATGTCCCTGTCCACGTGCTAGATGCTGTTCACAGAGCCCCACGAGCTCCTCTAGCCGTGACCTGAAGTGTCTCCAGACGTGCCCGAGAGTCCCCCGGGAGGACAAGATCGCACCCACGTGAGAAACACTGATCTCAGGCAAAATTCTTCCAACACAGACTCGTGAACAGAGGTCAGAGGAGCATTTTGTTGAATCTTCCTCATTTCAGAACAAAACCTTCTAGTCTGTCCTTAGCAGAGACTTTGTTCCTGGTGTGTTTGCATTTACCCAGGGGCGGTGAGAACACGTTTCCCCTGTCTTCCCAAAATTTGATCCATGTTTTAATTCCTGTATGGCGAGCCTCCAAAGCCACATTCTCTTGTGCATGTTTCCACGTCAGGCCCCTGACTTCCTACCTGCAGAGCCGTCACCTGAGTACCCACAGCAACCTTGACCCTGGATCCCACGCAGAACCCCTTCCCCTCTTCCCTGCCTCCCTCCCAGTGTGACCGTGTTCCCTGAGTGTCTTTTCTCTGACTGCCTACCTCTGCTCCCCTCGGCGCCCCGTGGCCGCAGCCCCATCGGCAATTCGCTACCCGTCTAAATTTCCATAAGAGCTCCCTGCTGACTCCAGCTCCTCCAACCACCCGACACATGCAGCCCGTGGTAACTCTCCAAAACACAGGTCTACTACTCCCTGGGCACAGCCCATGCCCACGTTCCTAGCAGGACTCAGGGAGCCATTCAGGAAGTGTCCCGTCTCTGCCCTCATGTCATAACCAGAATTTTACCTAAGATTAGATATGTTTCTATAATAAAGGCACAGTGAGGCCTCAAAGCAGAAATAAATAAATAAGACACAAAAGTGGCCCTGCTGTTCCCTGCCCAATAAGGGGTGCACGTCGTGCAATAGAGCTGGGGGTGGAAACCTCTGAAGTAGGGGTGCCCTGGGATTAGGAGGCACGTGGGGCCTCAGGACATGCTCGTAAGTGTGCTGAGAAGTGGCCTTGTTTTCCTTATAGGGACTTTAATCTCTATTTTAGGTTTCCGCTGAGGGCCGATGTGCTCTAGGGTAGAGAGAGTATGGATGCCGGGTGGTTTATGGCCATTGGGCTCAACTCTTGTGCTGGGGATTTGGCCCCCACTGGCTTTGAGGTCACTGTAGCCCCATCTGGCACCGGTTCATGATGAGCTTTGAGAAATCCTGGAGCATGGGGTTCAGGGGAAACTGCAGGAGCTGCCGCTCCCTGAAGGCCTGTTTGGATCCCCAGCCCTCACCCTCTGTCAACTCAACCTCCCTCTCTTTCCTTCTCTCTCTTTCTCCTTTCTCCTCTCTTTCTTTCCGTTTAAAGATAGCTGCAATGGAGATTAGCAAGCTTTTTTTTCTGAAATACAGTACATATTTTAGGTGCCCAGTCCCAAGGATCAAACCAAATTTACCTTTCAGCCTGGACGTTGCTAAACTCTGATCTAGAATAGAAGTGCGTACAGCAAAAATCTAAAACAGGAGATCGGTTACCTACAGTTGCTCGTGTCCCAGGACACATGCCGAGGGCTGATAGCTGCTCACCCACTGGGTAACAGGGCCCGCAGAGGCAGAGCCTGGTGCCCCGGCCCGGCGTCAGTGCGGTGGGCACCTGAGCCCCGCCGAGCCAGGGCTGGGGGGACTGCTCTGCCACCACCTGTGTCTTTGCATTAGCAAAACACGACTGTGCCCTGCTGCTCAGAAGACAAAACGCTGTTGTTCCCCCCGCTGTCCTCTCAATATTTCAATGTTTAGGAGAATTTTCTTTCAGGGTTATGTTCTACCCGTGCCAGATGCCACAGATAACCTGCTTCTAGGTGAGGCTTCAGAATCTCAGTTTGTTAGAAGAAGGAAGTTAATAGCCATCAGGGAGATTAAAAAACCAACAGGTATCTGTCACCTTGGGATTCGGGGCAAAAGCCGGTTTTCTAAGCCTAGGTATGGCTACAGTCCTCGTGAAGATTCATTCCAGCTTGGCCCTGAGGAGAAGCGCCCTGGCTAAGTGATCTTCAGGCCCTGCTTTGTGCTGTCCCCTCCTCCGGTGTCTGCTGCCTGCTGCCTGCAGTACCTAGACCAGCTGTGGCCCTGAAACCCAGGTGAGCCCGCCATCATTATACATCTATTAGTTTCATTAAAAAGTTAAAAGGAATGGGCAATATTGATCTCATAATAGGTTTTACATAGCCCTTTGTGACCAAAATATTATCATTTCAATACGTAAGCAATGCAAAAATAATTAATTAGACATTCTGCAGTTCTGGCTTTCCCGTTAACTTTGTGAAACTGTGTGTGGTGTTCGTGTACAGCACGATTCACCTACACCAGCGCGATTCTCTGAAGGCTGCTCGGCCCGTCAGGGCTGCCCGAGGCCACCTGAGACCCAGTGCCGCCGCCGTCCGCCTTGGCCTGTAAAGGAAGTCACAAGCAGTGATTGCAGGACGGTGAGGGGAAAGCCAGCCTACGGCCTCAGGACTGCGAGGCTCCAGCCGCCAATCAGCGGACCTCCGTGTGGGCGTGTATCCCAGTCAAAACTTACCCAATCATTCACTTTTTACATTTTTATTGTTTATTTACTTTTATAGTCTTTCATCTGAAAATACCAGCTTGCCTAGCGGGTGGCCCCGGAGCCCCCCAGGCTGCCCAAGGCCCCCACTCCTTACGGCCTTCTGCCTGCCGTGTTCCTGGGCTTGGCTGCCCCGGGCCGTAAGCAGCCTGTCTCTCCTCCAGACACAGCCTCCCTCTCCCTCCACGCTGCCTCTTCTGAGACGCCCGACAGCAGAACCTTTACCTCGGAGAGCAGAGCCAATCATTGGCAAGACGAATAGGCTTACCGTAGTTCCATCTGGTAGTCATGGGAGAGCCACGTGGGGACAAGGGGACGGCCACGAAGGCCTCTGCCTCCCCAGTAAAACCAACAGCTGCAAGACGGCTCCCCATATCCAGAACCCCAGAACCGCAAGAGCTGCTGCTTGTGATCAGCCCTCAGCTGATTTTGAGTGTTTGGTTACCAAATGACTCAACAAACATACACGATTGATGCCGTGGTTGACAGCTTGGCCGTGTTTCTTGACTTCAATCCCAGAGTTATAAGACAAAAGTCGCAATTATTGTTAAAATAGGGATCCAGCCGTGTTTTCAGGAGGACTGCCAGAGATGGACGGTGTCTCCTCCGAAATTCATTCAGCCACACCTGGATATGAGGGTATTTGGAGCGGCAGCCTTTGCAGGGTGACAGGTTGCAAGGGCAGTGTTGACTAGGTGTCCCGCGAGCGCACGGCCCCCACGCTGAGCGCACTGACTCCCAGCCCTTTGCAGGAACACTCCACCCTGGCCCATGGGCGGGGAGCGCCCAGAACCTCAAATCCAGGTCTGACTTGATGCGTGGTTGTGGAATCTTGGGCGTCTCTTTTCTCCAAATTCCATTTCCTTCTCTGACAGTAGGGACGGTGGCTAAGGCAAGAACATCTGGGACTCGTGTGAGCGTGTGGACCTGAACGCGGTTGTCATTTACAAGATGGTGGCTGCTGTATGTGAAGGGGAAGAGTAGATTTTCTCAAGTTTCAAGAGAAAACTCATGTCTCTGTCCAACTGAGCTCTTCCTAGTACTGAAGTGAAAACCCCTGGCCATAGCCAAACCAGGATGAGAAGAAGAGGAAACCTTGGGCCCCCAGGGGGCTGCCTGGTGGCCAAGCACCTGTGGACAGTGGCACTCAGAGAAGAGCAAGAGGCTGTTGTCTTCTTGTGGTAGTGTGAAGGAGACTGGGTACACCGGAGGGAGCACAAGTGCCCACGTGTGGCAGTCCAGGGGCCAGAGGGACCAGAGGATTGTCCCAGAGGAGATTGCGCAGCTCAGCTGAGAACAGAAAGCGCTGTGTTGGTCGCAGGCTCCCGAATACCACGGCAGTGTGGCTGGAGGATGGCAGCGTTATGTTACGACGTGAGTTTTAGAAGCAAGAGCGGCCCATTCTAGCCATTTTCACACCCCTCAAGGTCTCTGTTGATGGCACGTTCATATCAGTTCTCCTCGCCGTGACCTTGACCAGAGTAAGAACAGTAGTCATTTTCCTGCTTTTCGAGCTTTGTCGGCAAACATTGTCCTGTCCCGTTCTAGGCCACCTTGGGTTACAGAGAAGGGAAGAAACAATCACAGTAAAATCTCTCCATTTCGAAAGCATGGGGAAGGGGAAGGGCCGGGCATTGCTGCTCTGGCGGCTATGATCAGTGACGTCTGTCATCGCTGACTGCTGGCGGGGGAGTCCACACCGGTCAGTGGAAGCAGTTTTATAAGTGCCATAAAATACCATCTGTGTGCAAAAAGTGCCTTTCATCTGTGAGAACCCTGAAGTGGCGCCACAGTTCCTAGGGTCACCATCTATCCAAAGGATGCCACCGCCTCTGGAGAGCAAAGTGGTGGCCTTCAGCCACGTGGCACGGCAGCACTTGCGTGGCCGGGGCCAAGGCAGGAGGAGATCTGGTGGATCTTCCGGGCCCTCTAGAGCCCACCCCACCAGCTTAGGCTTCAGTTTCTGTGATCCCGCGTGCCCATCTCTGTCTTCCCATCCGTGGCAGGGAGGGTTCTGCGCCAGGGGCAGGAACATGGAGTGTCCTCTTATACGTGTGGGCTTGTTTCTAGTATGCCTTACTCAGGGACAAGTTGGTGAGACTTAGTTTACAAGTCACAGGGGAGCAAATGCCTTCCAAGCCAGAGCTATTCTCCGTCTCTGGTCCTGCAACTATTGAACTGTAGATTTGGGGCGGGTTTTCCTAATTTTTCTCAGCCTCAGTTTTAAAAATGCAGAAACCACAACCTACCCCAACCTGCCACATTACTTTAGAAATGCACCGTGCCCGGCACAGGGTTCCAGGCAGCAGAGGCACGTCTTCCCTTCCCTTCTCCAGGCGAGTCTGGCCGAAACAGCCAGCGTTCACTGTCTGCATCGCTGGGAAGGCGTGAGCGCAGGGCTCTGTTGTTACTTAGCAGAGGGGCTGGCTACAGTGATGTCAAAGCTGTGGGTTTGGAATCAGAGACCTGATGTGATAATCCTAGGGTCTGTCGTCTGATATATCCGGTTAAGTCTGTCTACGGAAAAGGAGAAGTAGCGTCCACACTGTCCTCGCTGAAGTATCAGAGGACAGATGGCACAGCAGCCGCAGCACAGCCCTCTGTGGAGGGGTGACTCAACCCTGCTCCTCGCAGCCCGAAGTGGGAAGGTAGCTCAGCCCTGATCTGGCCATGGTGCCGACCAAACCCCCCTGGGGGAAGAGGCAGAGTTACTGTGTTGCAGTCAGTAGATACTAAGGGATGAAGATGCCTTAGAATGTCCCCATCCAGCCCTGTGCCCTTCCACCACGTCTAGCTCCAGGAGCCGCAGACAGCAGAGCAAGGTGGGTCACCCGTCCACGCGGGACTACAGTGTGCAGGTTCATCTGGCTTGTAGTTGACAGGGACTAGGAGCGTGGCCCTGGAAAGCTTCCCGTTCCTCACATGTGGGCCTGACCCCTGCTCCCCGGCGTCTCCCTGGGTCAAAGCACCGACCTGCCGCTCAGCGCTAACGAGCTGAGGGACGGGCACGCACACCTCCGACCTCCTCACAGGGAGTGCGTACCGATGACACGCATGGCACAGGACACGGGGGCCAGGGGACAGGCATGCTTGGCTGTAAACACTGTGAGCTGCCACTGGCCAAGCGCTTAAAGGGCAACCTCGCCGGGTACTAGCCGGGGACCTTCCTCTGCAGTGTTTGTTTTCCCATGCTTAATTCACAGAGTTATTTTCAGCAGGGGATAAATTTAAGATGTTTGCATGCTCCTGGCCTGTCATATTCACTCTTCTGTTGGCTTTAACAGTAGCAGCGATTTCATCCGGATTTTGTGATGTTTTGGCTGATTTAACCGCTGCAAGGTTAGTTGAGAGGAAAAAGCAAACTACACATTAACACTTAAGGTGCGCTCCAGCTGGTGTGAGGCCCAGACAGTGACAACAGGACCCGGGGAGGTGTCGCTAGTGCTGGGGTCCGGACATGGCACCCCATCATGCAGGCATGAAACACGGAAGCCAGGAGAGCTCGGCAAGTCGCCGAGACTCTGCTGCCGCTGAAGGGAGAACGAAGGAGGGGAAAGGGGGCCATCGGAGAAGAGGCCACCAGGCCACTGAGGCTCAGACATGGTCAAAGGATCCGCCGTGCAGAGAAGAGGCCACCAGGCCACTGAGGCGCAGACGTGGTCAAAGGATCCACCGTCGGAGAAGAGGCCACCAGGCCACTGAGGCGCAGACGTGGTCAAAGGATCCTCCGCGCCCCACTGCGCTGCTGAGGGAGAGACGTGGAAACTGGGTGCCTCAGGCAGGAGCTCCCGCCCGACCCCGGCGCAACGGCCTTCCCGGTCCGGTGAATCACCCTTTCATGACAGAGGGAGCAGGACCTGGGAGGAGTAGCCAGTCAGCCACCCACGGAGCCATAGCGAAAAGCACAGGGAGACACACGTGGGGTCCAGGGAGAGTGGGCTGGACGCCCAAGGTGGGGGGAGCGGGGGGCAGGGAGGGGACAGTGCAGCCGGCCGGGTGTGACAGCCGTGGAGGAGAGGAAAGGGCTAAGACGGGTGTGAGGAGGCTGGGGCGGGGCCTCCTAAACGGGAAAGAGGTGTAGCTGGGGTCCAGACCCACGTGATAGGCTGCACACCTGCTGAGGACTTGCAGCGGTGCTGGGGACAATGACAGCACACATGGGAGGAGCAGCTCAGCCCGCTGAGACGGCAGGACTGAGGCCCTCCGGGGGTTCCCGCCGGGGACCCTGCTCAGCCGTGTGCTTCGGGAACGTGGCTCAGGGACCTTAGGTTCACGGAGGTCTCCTCATCCCTTAGGAAAGTTCTAGTGCAGCAGCGCAGAGGCCCCACCTGGAGCTGCCCAGGACCAGAGCCAGGTTGCAGCCTGCTGCCTTTGGGCTTGCGGCATGCCAGCGTGCCTCGGCCACGAAGCAAGAGAGGAAGAGAACAGAGCCAGCATCCCACCGTCCCTCCCGTCAACTCCAGAACCCCCGGTAAGCCTCCGTCCCCTGCCCATGGGCCACGCGGGAAGCCAGCCTTTGGAACATGGTAACACGCGGATCTTAAGGGACATTTCAGATGTGAACTATAGTTTATAGACTGAGTGGCATAAGCGTGTAGAATTGGGACAGAAAGGGTCACGTGCTCTGTGACACCATGACCCGGGGAAGGGCAAGCCCGGTTCTCCCGGCCGCACCCAGGGCATCCTGGCTCCCTGGCGTTTAGCCCTGGCAGGCGCCACATCCACCAGCCCCCCACAGTCTACGGTGACCATGATCGCCTCCTTGCCCCACGGTGACGTGACGACTGGGCCTTGCCCATCATGCGTCCCGATCCACCCGTCAGCCCCTTTGGGTGGCGCACACTGCAGGGCCAGGTCGTGGCATCCAGATGTCAGGTGTCAGCGTGACACCGTGGGGAAAAGGCAGAGCGGCGACTCAGGCCCTGCCTCGGGCCACTGCTCCGCTGCCTGTCGTGATGTGCGAGCCATGTGCCCGTTTGGGTACACAGCCTGATGGCGACTCTGGCCCCACTGATCTCTTAGCAGAAAGAGGGGATAATCTGGAAGGTGCTCGGCTATGCCCACTGGGGCCAAGGTGGTCAGAGCAGGACCCGGTCCTACCCCAGATGGCAGCAGACAAAAGCCTTCTCATGCCAGCGCGGGACATGGGTGGACGGCAGCCTTGGGAGAAGGTGTCGAGGGCGCTGAAGACCAGACACAAACCAGACGCAGTCCCGGGTAGAAAGACGGGAGGCGAGCCGGGAGGGCAGGGGGCCTCTGCTCTCGGAGCGAGCACCGGGGTCGGCGCCGCACGCCCGGTGACTTCCCCTCAGCGCGCGGCCAGCAACATCCTCGCCCGGCGCTGCCTCTCCACGTCACAGGATGCCCGAGCCTTCGCCAGCGCCATCGGAGGCTGTATTCCCCCTTCTTGAGCTGCCGAGTCCTTCTCCCCTACGGCTCAGTTCTCTGGCCCCCACCTCCAGTTCCTCAGGGCACCGCTGGCGGCACACTTACCTCACAGGCCGCACGGCGAGCAGGGTTGGTTCCCTTCGTGTCAGCCACGTCGTATGGCACTGAACGGCTGCCCGGGACCGCGCAGGGCTGCAGGAGCGTGCCCACTGAGCTTTACGTGGGCAGCGTGCTATTCAACAGCTGGCGAAAGGCCTGGTGTCAGGGCTCCTCTCTAGTGCTTGGCACTGGTGTGGACTCCAGAGTCGGTTGTTGCTTGAGGATGTTTGCCGGCTGACACCTGACACAAAAGGTGCGGTGCCCAAGGCCAGGAGCTGGCGGGCAGGCTCGCGTGGGAGCTGGAGTCTGGCCTGGATGGTGTCGCCCTGCACCCACAGGGCATGTTGGGCCGCTCTTCCCAGGCACGAGGGTGCCATTTAAGTCACCGAGTCCGGCTACCTGGGCCTCACTCAGGAAAGCTTTGCTGCTGAAATGGTGTCTATTTCAAATGCCACTTAGAGGAGGCAGTGATGGCAGGCGGGCTCGATCTGGACCGTGCGGAGATGGGCTCACTTTCCAATGCGCTGTATTTGCTGTAATCACGAGTGATGTCGTGTCTGTGCTGCCTCTACTTCAGAGTCTCTCATGTGGAGTGTGACTTCTCCGGAGCGCCGCGGTGGTGACGAGGGCGCCCGGTCCCGCCCCGGCTCCCGATGGCCCCTCCGGCTGAGGTACTCCCTCTCCTCCATCTTGTCCCCACCCACCCATTCCCTCGCTTGCACGCGCCTGAGCCCAGTTGTGCTGCCAACCCTCCTCGTTTTACCCTTCCTCATGAGACTCAGCTTTTGTGATGCTTTTGTTCATCCACAAAGTGGAGACGACATTGTCTGCTTGGTACGATGGTAGCACAGATTTAACCGAGTGTTTAAGGATTTGTTGCCATTTTTATCTTGAGAGGCAAAGCATCAACCTCATCAAAGGGGCAACACACACCCTCCAGGGCAGCGTCTCCCCTCCCTTCAACCCAGAAGGTGTAACAGCAACTGACTGGGGATCCTCACGTATGGCATGCGTCCCGCACTCGACCCGCGAAGCCCACTGGGCACTCAGGGATGGGAGCCACCTGGCGGGGCAGGTGGGTGTTCGGCGTGAGAACACAGCTCCAGCCAGCTCCTAGGGACTCGGGCCCGCTGCCCTCCATCAGACAGGTCGCAGCACCTGTGGGCTCCCCCTGATTCCCTGCTGGGCTGGAGGAGTGGACAGAGGATGCGGGAAGATTCAAGGAGGAAGTATTGAAAACGAGGAAGTATTGAACCAGTGTTTCCCAGACTGACTTGTGAGGGATTTGGGGGTGTTATAAGGGAAGAGGAGACCCAAGCCAAAATGCTTTGGAAGGCCCACAAGCCAGTCTGCCAGCTTAGCATCCTGACAGCCGCCTTCCCACCTCCCCTGGGGGTGCCACAGTCATTACTTTTGAGGCACCTGTGACCATGGGTGAATGGGCGGGTGTTAGGACAGGAGGTGCAGAGGTAGTGAGGGCCAGACTGTGCGGGACCTGGAGTGTCTCCGAGAAGGAGCATCCTTCCCAAGCATGGGGACACCCCTGAGGAATTTTAAGCAGGAAGCATCTTGAGCGTCTTGACATATAATGTATTGTTTCGTGCTTCACCCAAGGTCACGCATGTGAGAACTATGACCTTGGGAATAGGGCTGAAATTGTCCTGCTCCTGCCCTGTGCGCCGTAGGAATCAGGAAGGGAGCCGTATGTTGTACCTTTGGCCCGAACACAGAAACTATTTCCTCTGCCTTGCCAATCGCTGCTACTGCCTTTATTTTTCTCCCACCGAGGGATCGCCTCGGGGAGAAGGGAGTGGAGGCAATTTCCGATCTCGCTGGTTAAGTGGTGACGAGAAGTGGAACCAAAGCGTGACCGCGGCCCTGCCGCCTGCCCTCCGTCCCCTCCCGCCACGGAAGGGACAATTTACATGGCACCGTTTGTCATCGTCGCGCTGGGACAAACCCTCTCCATATTTTTATTACCAAAGCACTGTAAAGTGTACAAAACACACATGACACGGCGACGGGTTTATGTCGCATTCTGAGCCGACTCCACTGCCAATGAACGGAGCGGGCTGCGCCCGAGATGTGCTTGTGCGGGACAGGTGCAGCGGGCCGTAATTCCTGGCTTCCCCATCCGCCCAGCCCCAGGTATGGGGCCGGCAGGTGGCTTTCCCCTCCGGGAACTGCAAATGTCCTTTTGATAAATTTGTGCACGTTTAAGCTTTGCTTATAAAAGGTTCTTCAAGTCTTTTCTGGGAAAAGCAGTATGTTGAATTTGAAAAAAGTTTTTATTTTTTTCCCTTGCTGGGTAATATTTATCAGAAAGGAAATTATAAGAAAGTCATCTGTCAGTGACAGACACTGAGTTTCTTACTGGCTTTGAAATGTCACTCCTCCAGGTAATTGGGCTGCTGCAGACACAACTTGTTTAAACTCAGACCATGACATCCGAGGATCCCACCGCCGTCACATCTAACTCCTGGCAACGCACTGCATTTTTCACTTGCCCTATTTCCTCCCTGCCATTTTCTAACAGCTTCATTCTGTTTCTAGTTTACACAGAATGGGTGCTCAAAGTGTTAAACTAAAGGTTTTGTTTTTAATTATACTTTATTAGTTACAAACAGCTTTTATATCTTTTTTTGAGACAGGGTCTGGCTCTCTAGTCCAGGCTGACACTGAACTCACAGCAATCCTCCTGCCTCAGCCTCCCAAATGCTAGGATTACAGGTGTGCACCCCTGCGTCTGGTTCACGGGGTGCTGGACAATGGAACTCAGAGCCCAGCTCTTCTGTCTCAGACGCCTCTCACTCCTCTACCTTCTTCCTCGGAACCTGAGAGGTGTGATGAAAATACAATGCGTGCAATGATTATTACAGAGAAAGACACATCGCCGTGAACACCCCAAATACCTCCCCGTCTGGAACATGCCCCGCCCGCAGATCTTGCCACTTACTGGCGCAGCTCTGGGCGTCCTGGTTCCTGAGTGTCCTTAGCTGCGCTGTGTGGTGGCTGTAATGTCCTGAGTCGATTCAAAGCGCTGACCTGTCACGGTCACTTTGGCTTCGGGGAACAAGGTGGATGAGGACACGGCACCATGTTTCTGCGAGGCTGCCTTCCTGCGGGCGGCACTGGGCAGCAGCATTCGCCGCGGTGTTCGCTGCATCTGATAAAGGCATTCAGGATAAGGGACCAGAGCCGGTTCAGAAAGTGGGAAGAAGAAAGTTGGGGTGAGTGTGTTTGAAGGGAGGGGTGATTCTGAGAGGGACTCATTGCAGTGTGTCCTTTACTGCCATAGACTGTTTTTATTTCGGCTTTCACCATATATGGCGATCACACCCATCTCAGCCACCTTCTTGATCTTGGGGCATGAGGCCTGACACCCACACCGTCAAGGAGGACAGGTTTATTTTAGCTCCCCTCTTAGGAGTCACAGTCTGCGCGGTTGCCCAGCCCGACGGCTGAAGGCCTGGTCTGGAGGGAAGCACTTCAGTCTGCGGCAGCCAGGAAGCCCAGAGGGTGAAGGGAGGAGCTGGGGACAAGCACTCTTCCGGTTCCAGCCCGGTGGCCCATCCCTCCCACAGGCCCCAACCTCTCAGGCGCCCGAGCGCATCCATGGCTCAACCTGCTGGTGAGGGCAGCGCCCCTCGATCTCGCCACCCTCCAAACAGTGAGACTCCTGGGGGACGTTTTGGATGTAAACCACGGCACACCCCATAAACAGTGCCAAATCCACCACCACCTGCATCCCACGTGGCCTCCTGCTGTCTGGGGACGTTTCTCCTGGGTTCACCGGCGGCGTCTGGCTGGCTTGGAGCGTCACAGCGCATCTTTGCTTCTGGTTACCTCATCTAGAGCCTCTGGTCAGTGAGTGACAGAGAAACCTTCCTGCGAGCCACACTGGAGGGACCCGGGATCTCAGCAGGGACTCATCCGGGCTGCCTGCCCGTACCTCACCCGAGCCATGGGCAGGCCAGGTCTCCTGGGAGGCTGGCAGGTGGAATCCGCAAGGCTCGGCCCAGTTTCTGCTTGGAGCCTATGGATTTCTCAGGGAGAGCTGGGCGTTTCTACTATGGTGAACATGTGAGTGCACCAGGGTAGTCCCCCAGCAGCTCCCCAAGTTTCCACCTGTGTGGAGTTCTCCGTCTCTGTCTCTCTGTCTCTCTCCCCCTCCCTCCCTCCCTCCCTCTCTCTTCTGCTGTGGAGGAGGCTGCAACCTGCAGTGGTGGGGGGGATCTGACTTCACTTTCCACTTTCATTTCTTGAGAGCGAGCCTGTTATTGTCAAGTAACTCTGAAATTCCATTTGGAGATGAAACTGAAATTGAGCTCTGAGCATCTCCGCTGAAGAGCACCGAATTGCAGGGGAATCTATGCTTAAATACCAAGGTCCCTGGGTCTCTGACAAGTCCTCATGGGCGAGGATGAGGAAGCGGGTGCGCAGAATCCAGGATGGCCGTGCAGCTGCCCATGTTTCATGCTGCAGCCACCGGGACTCTCTGACTCTGTGGTGGCTCAGATCCCATGGGCACGGTGAGCATCTCCGGCTGCAACCAGGTCCACGGGACAGGAGCATCAGCACCATCCTGCCTACATTTAACTACTGAATAAAATGTGGCATTTTGGTTGTCTAAAGTAAGGTGATTCCATCGTTTGCTGAATATGGGCATTCAGAATGCAATGCGTTGGCTCGTCCCAGGTCTCATGGGCGAGACGGGGCCACGGGGGAGGACAGACGCAGCGAGAAATCGGGCGCCATGAGGGTGGGGCTGCTCAGTCCTGGTTAAGCCTTTTGGAACACAAGAGCGTCAGAAAATCTTCTGTGATCAATGGACCCGAATATTTGATTTCCACTGGAGTATCTATTGTCAGCACATATTTTAATTTCCTTAACGAGAAGGTAGAACTTCTTTTAAAGTTGTGATGGCCATCTGCTGGGAAATCAACAGCTTCCTGCAGCAACACAGTGACCCAGGCCTAACCAATTTTTATGTTTTTATTTTAAGAAATTTGTTACTGTAATTCACCACGTTAAGAAATCAGAAGAGAAAATATGCGTAGTTATCTACGTAAACACAGAGTGGAATTCGTTAGGACTAATATACACATTCATTATTAAATGCCATAGAAAAAAGAGAGTAAGAAAACTTTCTATACACAAAAAAGTTAAGGTCATTTACAAAGAACCTACAGCAAATATCACAGCCAACTGTGAATTATGATACATTTTTTTCTTAAAATCAAGAGTAATTCAGAAAATGCTGCTATCTTACTCTGTCGAATGATAGGGCCTTTCTCTGAAGTCCAGTCTGGTCCTGAACTCAT
This sequence comes from Ctenodactylus gundi, assembly GCA_004027205.1. Lineage (NCBI taxonomy): Eukaryota > Metazoa > Chordata > Mammalia > Rodentia > Ctenodactylidae > Ctenodactylus > Ctenodactylus gundi. Next base: position 159,914 of record PVKB01002920.1, read on the forward strand.
TATTTGACCCAGGCTGGCCTTGCACACATGGCAATCCTGCCTCAGCCTTCTGAGGACTGGGATTACAGGTGTGTGCCATCACAACCAGCTTATGTGGCACCAAACTGAGCCTTGCACTTCCTTTCACAGCTGAGTGACACCCCCAGCCCCTTAACAAATTATTAACAAGGCCTAGTAACCAGTCCAGTACTACATCCATTCTAATCTTGGCATTAGAGGCTGGAATTTACACTATCAATGTACTTACTTAAATAAACCTAATGTTGATTTATATAAAAATCTCCACTAAAATCATCACTAAATCACTGCCAGTAATGCAATGGACGTCTGCAATGATGCTGGCCAGCTCTGCACCAAATCACTAAATGTTATCTGTTCTTCGTGGGCCCAACGACCATGCTAACCCAACTACCCATCGGTAGACCACTGGGGAAAGGAAGTGTGGTGTGTTCACGCAGTGGAGAACGCGCTGCTTTAGACTTGAGTCATTGGCAGGAAAATGGATCCAGCTTGAGACCATCAAGCTTAATGACGTGAATGGGACTCAGAACATTAAATATCCCATGGTCTCTTCACTGTGAGAAACCCAGAGTGCGTAAGTAATAGGGTCGCATGGGTGAGCCGTGGGGAGGAGGTAGAGGAGGATGCGGAGAGGGAGGAGGTGGGAGAGTGGGCGGCGGGGGGAGAGAACGCGGCGTTGATGCTGTACCTACGTGCACCAATTTCTCGGGTTCAACTATTGTGTATCACAAATACACATTAACAGGAAAAAAACCGGGATGAGGTAAAGCTACAATGGCTGCCAATCTTCTAGAACCAGTTCTGAGTCTTAACCAATGTAACAGGCTGTGCCAGGAGGTACGCACCAGGCGCAGGGAGAGTGGAGGAATGTGGTCACGCGATTATGTGCTGTGGAGAGGACCGAGCTGGCCGGGGCCCTCCTGCCGGGGACGGGTTCCGCTGGATCGGTGGGCTCTGGGGCCCTCCCTGCTCCAGCCGGAGGTCCCTGCCCTGTGGGGTTGAAGTCCTCTTGCCTCCTCGGGGCTGGGGGACTGGTGGCACCCGCTCTTTCTGGACCGTGGAATCACCCTATTTGTTCTCCTAAACCCTGGGAAACCAGTCCCGCCATCAAAGCCAGCTCAAGTCTGACCTCCTGCCAAGGAGGCACTGGCCACTGAATTTTTTTTCCTACCAAAATTTCCGTACACGTACGTGAGTCCCCAGGGAAAGTGGCCGTGGTGGCCGTGGCAGATACCGAGCAGCGCTGCATGCCGACCAGCCCACGTGGGCCTCAGGGGGCCAGTGCACAAGGAGGCTCCACCTGCTGCCTCCGACAGTATCCATAGCCATGCGCCCGGAGGCCAGCCAGGCACGGCGATCAGCCTTTTCACAAGCAAAGATCCTCAGGCTGGTCGGCTACGCACCTTGGCTTGCCGGTTACAGGGCCAAATCTCCCGGCACGTGGCCAGAGAGAGGGAGTCAGGCAGAAAGGCCACACTGGCCCGGCACCGCAGCGTGTCCGGCCGATCGGGATCCGACTGACCTCAGAATAGCAGGCTCACTTCAGTCCTGCGCCCCCGCTTCCTCCTGTGCCGGGCAAGCTGCCTGCCTCTGTGCGCGGCCGCGACATCCAGCCGGCACAGGCGACGCCATCCCGTCACGTGGGTGCCGGGGCCGGCGGTGCCCAGGCCGCCTCCGGGGCGCAGCCCAGCTCCAGCCCTGCGGACGCGACGGCGGCGGCACCGGTGCCGGCTGCCCACGCCGCTCACGCCCCGCCCGCCACCTGCCCGCCACGCAGCCCGCCCTTGGGGCCCTGCCCACGCGGGCCTTCCGGGCTGCGCGCTTCCCGTGGCTCGCTGGTGCCGGCTGGGCCGCTTTCTCACCGGCCGGCGGGTGCAGGTTCCCGGCTTGGCTCACGACTGGAACCAACGCCTGGCGGCGAGCCTAGCGTGGACCTGGCACTCAGCGAGGCACACGGCGCCGGCCCGTCGTCCCAGCACTCGGGGAGGCGGGGCAGGAGGGTCGCGAGTGGGAGCCCAGCCTGGGCCACTTGGTGAGATCCGGTTTGAAAGTCAGAACTGAAAACGGGTCGGGGTGCGACCCGTGTTAGCACCCGCACACACACGTGTTACTAGTGAGCGGGCAAACCCGGAAGCGCAGGGTGAGCTGTTTCCAAACACGTGTGTCCGTGCGGACGTGAGGGACGCCGGGAAGCCCGGCCCGCGCCGCCAGCCGGCCCGAGTCAAGGTCGGGCACCTGGGCAGGAGCGGCCGGCGAGGGGCGGGCACCGCGGCACCGCGGCTCACGTGACGCGGCTCACGTCGGCTCACGTGGTCACACCGCGTCGCGCAGGCGCGCTCCGAGGGAGCGCCGGGCGGGGCGCCCGGGCCTCGCGCTCGGCTGCCGCGGCGTGGGGCGCCTCACGGTGAGTCACGGCGGGGAGGAGGCGCGGCGGGGGGCGTCTGCGGCGCGGGACCAGCGGCGCGGGTCGCACGGGGCTGAGTCCTCAGCGCTGCGCTTCCGGGTTGCTTCCCGGCCGCGTCTTCGTTGCGAAAGGGCGGCCGCGGCTGGGCGCGAACGCGGGCTCCTGCCCGGCCTCGCAGGGCCCGGGGGCCGGCACGGCGGGGGCTTGTGCGGCCGCAGCAGCTGCACGTGCCCCCGGCCTGGCCCCGCAGAAGCTCTGGGCCGCCGTGCGCAGGCCGCCTCGTCCCGGCGCCCGCCGGCCTGCGCGCTTGGAGCGGGGTCGCCCGCCTTGTCCTGGCTCGCTGCGAAGCCCGCGCCTGCCCGGGGCGCCCGGCGGGGTCTCCCCCGCGTCACCGAGTGGCTGATCTTTGGTGGAGATCGGGCAGGGCAGGTGGGCAAGAGGCCTGACGTCCGCTAAGCTGGAGGGGTCGTGAGTTGAGTCCTTGCAGCTGCGCCAGGACCCGGGCAGTGGCTCGGCCCTGCGCTTGATCTGGGCCTGGGCCTGCCGGGCAGCCAAGGTTTTGAAAGAAACAAGCCAGGAGGATTTGTGTTCCGCTCCACCGGCTTGGACCTAAGAATCTGAGAAGCTGCTTGCAGGCTGTCTTCTCTCTTAGCAGATTTTCTCCCGCTCTCAGAATCATCACAACGTGTAGAGCTCTGACTCCCAGGATGTCCGGAGGGGTCGGCCAGAGACAGGGACGTAATTGTGCCAATTCATCTAGCCAGGAGACTCCGGGCACGGTGTCCTTTGGGCAGAATAAATTGTTATCTTGGGAGCTTGTGTTGATCATGTTGGCAGTAGCATCCTGGGGGGACGAATCAGAGCTGCCGAGAGACGTCTGGGTGCCTGGGGCAGGAACTCAGTCAGTTCCAAGACTCTCCCCGTGCTCCTGGCCTTCGCCCGGGGAAGTGGCCACGCAAGCTGCAGCTTAATGGAGTCCTAACTGCATTAACTGATTCTATTTTGTGGCCTAATTTAAAAAGCTGATGATGTGTGTCATTAGTTTGTTGTGGATGTAAATAAAAACGCGTTTTACAACTCGGAGTATCTAGTACAGGGCAAAATGCAGAAATTGATGCCTGTTCTATGGAAGACTAAAATCATCTCGTATTTAAGTGCTTCAGGTCTTTATCCCTCAGCTTTCCTCAGACCCTACAAACATCTTCACAAGTTGTGTTCTAGGAAGAAATATTGTTTGTCCTATCTCTGTAAGGTTATTTGAGCTTTATTTCCAATTACCTCTGTAAATTTGAATTTCCACCTGTCACCTACCTTCTCCACAGATTTAAGGTCTCAGAAACCAGCAATGTAAACACTTCCAACTCTGAAGACAAAAGAACCAACGTCATCTACTTTAAAGTATTTTCTGTTTTTCAAAAGTAGATCGCCTAGTCCCTAGCCCTTCGGGTCACTCACAGTCCCCACACCTCACTCCCAGCCACACCTTCTCCCAGCGCCTAGCCTGACCCTCACTCTCGGCCTGAAGGGAGACCAGGAGCGGCGGGCGCGCTGGGCGCGGGGGAGGGCCAAGCGTTCGCCACCCTGAGGGCTGTGGGGCGCTTGTTCCCAGCAGAGGCTCTGTCGGAGGTGACGGGCTCCCGCTGGGGCTCCCCGCTTCTTCCCCTTCACCCTCTTCTCTCCTCATCGTTTCCCTTCTGACCGTCTGTTCTTACCGGAGCCGAACGTCCACCATCGGGGAGGCGGCATTACGGGCTCTTGTCTGGATGAGCCCGGGCTAAGGGGCATGTGCCCAGACTGTGGAGGGCGGGAGACAGATGGGTCTTTGCCCCTGTGCAATCTGGAGAAGTGCCACTGCTGGCAGCAGAAGGAAGGGTGGGGTTGGGCGCAAGAAGACTGAGTTATTGTTTGAATGTGTACCTTAGGACATACCTTTCCTGTATAATCAGTGGAAGCAGACGGTGCTTGTTTCACGTTTCCCCTTGTACAGTGGTTATTTCTCTCTGCATTCATTTCGAAAATGTGTGTCCTTCCTGGTTGGCAGTCCTTCCCATCTGTGTGGATATTGACCTTTTACCTGAGATAAACGGCTCCTGGTGGGCCCGGTCCGCATGTCATTAGAGCATCTCAGTAGTTAAATTTTTACATGACGGAGAATGCATCATTGCAAAGCAAACATTTCTGAGATTTTTTTTGCATCTGTTTGAAAACGAAGCTTGGATATTATCAGATTCTTATGTTTACGCTGCACTGTGTCCCACACAACTTGTAAATATTTGATAAATGTTACCTTTTAATTCCTGATAACATTATGAAAGTGTTAAGAAATGTTGTGGCTGATAACCTTTTTCTGAGCCTAAGATGCACATTAGCCATGTAGAGTTATTGATTGACTAGAGCAAAATGATTTTGTTTTCAGGGAAACAAAGTCTCTCAGAGGCCGCATTCTAACTTTCCCTGCATTTAATAGTACATTTTCCAAGGACAGAGATAAGATATTTTCCCCTGCTGTTTCTCAAGCAGGTCAATCTGGGTCTACCAAGACCAAATATTTATGGACGTATGTGAGTGCGCAGGTCCCTCATGACAAATGGGTGATAATATGTCAGAGCGAAAGATCTGTGAGACAGTAGTGTTGACTGTCTGGGTTGGGCGTTTACTTAAGCTGTGTTGCTGGGAAGCCAGAACCTGGTCCTCAATCAAAGAAAGCATTCTCCAGTGAATGAGTTCACATTCTGAGGTGGGAACTTCAAACTCAAGGCATCCAGGTGCAAAGGCTTCGTCCTGTGCAGACAGTGCTTCTTCCACACACTGTGTCCTTTCCCAGGGGGAGGACTCTGCTGGCTTCACAAACAAAGCATCCATTGCAGCTTGGTGGGAAAATGTTTTTAAATCCCCACACTGTATGCTAGCAATCGGAAAAAAGACGAAAGAGTTAATTTTATGCTACTAATATAGAAAGTATTAATTACCTGGGGAGGCAGTGGCCAGAGGGGCCTGAGGAAGGGTTGTGTATGTAGTGACCTGTTTCTCGTGCACTGGCTGCATGAGTGTGTTCCAGTTTGTGAAGGTGGACAGATGCGTGTACACATGAGTGTATGTGTGAGTATATATTTGGCAAACTTCATGTGTATATTTAATAACATACATGTATATCAGAAAATCATGTGTGTTCTTTGTAGCTTGCAGTTCTGTTCTTTAAAGAAAGATATATTTTCTGTCAAGTTCCGACAGATCTTTTGTGTAAATATACCTGTGTTTTCTTTTAAGTTGACATACACACATATACATTTCTTCAGGGCGTCTCTTGTTATTACCAACTGTGTTTTTCTGTTCATATAAGTGAAAACTCAATCTCACGGCAGGCCTGTGCTTGGCACCCCCTGAAATGGTCATGCCATGTTTATGCCTGGTGAGCCAGGAACTCGGTGGGCAGTCACCACTTACGGAATCATGCAAAGATGAGGGATGGGAAATCCCAGTAGAACCCACCTCTGACTGGGACCTTCAGTCCCTTTCTGTTTGATAGTCCCTGACACTGAGTGCAAAGGAGTTAAAGCATAACTACGTCTTCCGTGACCAGGTTACGTGATCTGCAGAGAATCATCCTAAAATCAAGAGACATTGCACAAGGGCAGGGACTGACCAAGGACAGGGGCTGAGTCACTTCATCTGAGTTAGATAAACAGCAGCTAGCATCATGGCTGTGCTACGGAGAACAGGCGCAGAGTGCATTGTCACGGCCAGAGGCTCCTTCCCTGGGAGTGGGCTCTGTGGCAGCCCTTAGCAGGTGCCTCACAGAATTGGCTGCGGTGAGTGTTTACCAAGTAAATCGCAGCTTATGTGCTTTCCCGTGCGCTGCCTATTTTTTGATTCTCTCAGTAGCTCTGTGAGTTAGATGATGGTATTCCAGCTCTGTAGAGGAGACCAGAGCTCAAGATTGTTTTGTGCACATATAAATCACATCAACATTACAGTCTCTTCTCCTCTCCCTTAGTGGCCCTCCCCCACCCTCCCCATCCTGCTGTAACTCCCACTGTCACACCCCCTTGGTTCTATAGAATTTCTGTATTCTGGGTTTCCCAAATCAGGAAAACCATGCCATATTTAACGTACTTAGTTTTCTGCATCTGACCCACTTCACTCAACTCACACTCTGTAGCTCAGCTTTGCGGCCCTGGAATGGGCGGCCGTATCTTGATCCCTCTTCTCTGGGGCCAGCAGAGCCCTACTTGGGGTGATTTGCTGAAAGTTCTTTCTTTTCTGTATCTTACTGTATCTTTGTTGGGATTCTTTCACATGGCCTCACCCATCAGTCCACATACGAAAAGAACTGTAACAGTGAAATTCAGAAGGCTGGGAAGTGTGAGAAAGAAAAGGAGAGAAGTTAAATTTCAAATTTCTCGGCTTAGTACTGAAAGGTACATGTTTGTACTTTCAGAAGACATTCAGGCTATCATTGCCTCAGTCAGTTTTCTTAGGCTAAACTTACATTAAAGACCAAACAAATGAATTGCTACATTAAATGAGCGTAAGTCTATATCACAAATGTATATTACACATAAAGCAGTAGATGCAACTACATACTTAGTCATGTCAGAATTTTTTTAACTTTCATAAACTATTTACTCATTTCAACTAATTACTAATTTTTTGCCGGATTTGGTTTGTCATTTTATCACATACCCATCCATAAATTCATGCATACGTGTCATGAAAGATTTCATATTCATTCACCAGGTTGAGTATAACTGTTATATTTTGCAAACTAATGCAGCATTAAAATAATAATTGTGGGGAAGTTTCACAGATTTTGTAAGATAGCTGATACTGTTTTAGAAGGATACCAGTCAAAGGAATCAAATGCCGATCTGTTTATTTTTGCTACACTTTCTCTTTAGATGTTTCCTTTTCTCCATACTTGTTGGTGCTGCCTGTCTCTCTGCTGCTCTACAGATTCCTTCAAGTACTTTCTGCAGTGCTGGGCTAGTGGTTGCAAATTATTTTAGTGATTCTTGGTCATGAAAAATACTTACTTCTTCAATTTTTAGGGATAATTTTGCTGAATACAACAACCTGGGTTGATACTTGCTGTCTTTTAAAACTTGAAAGATTTTGTTCTAGGCTCTCCTGTACTTGAAAGTTTGCATTGAGAAACACGCAATAGTTCACATGGGTTTGCCTTGCTTGATAAATAATGTCTGGTTTTCTCTTGCTGCTTTTAATATTCTCTCTTTATGCTGTATTTCTGAGGTTTTGATTATGATGTGTCATGGTGAGTCTCGTTGCTGGTTGAGGATATTTGGTATTCTAAAAGTTTCTTATACCTGAAAATTAATTTATTTGCCTAGATATGGAAAATTTTCATGCATGATTTTAGTGAATACTTTTTTTTATACCTTTGGTGCTGTCTTCTGCTCTTTCTCCCACACTCATAATTCTGAGATCGGTTCTCTTTGAATCATCCATCAGCTGTTGAATCCAGCTACTTCGCTCATTTCTAATTTTGGAGTTGTGCCCAATTGTAGCATTTGTTTCCTCAGCCTTGTCTGCAAGTTCTAAAATTCTGTCTTCGCCATGTTTGAGTTGACTTACCCTGCTTTCCAATGTATTTTTTATATTCTGAATTTCAGCCAGATTTCTTTTCAAAATTTCTGCTTCTCTATCAAAATGTTCTGTCATATACTGCATTTCCATATTTACCTCAGTCAACTTTTTATTTGTGGCTTTTATATGTTCAGTGAACTTTGTATCCATTAGGACCACTATCCTCTTTAAGCTCGCTGATCAATGCCTGCATTTCTTTAAGAACATCTTGTTTGAACTGGGTGTGCAACTTATTTATCTGCTTTTTGGCTTCCTTCCCTGTGAGTTCTACTCTATCAGGGCCTATGCCATTAATTTCTGGTGTCGCAGACATTTCTGTGGGTGTCCCATTCTTTTCTTCTTCCTGTGTTTCTATTGTTGAGGGACTTCGTTTTAAAGTCCTAGCCAAGAGGTTTCTTTGAGTGAGTCTGAGGGTGTTTGAGGGGATCTGAAATTCCTCTGAGTTCTGTGCTCGAGTAGGCAGTGAGGGAGGGCCTGATAGCCTGATGGCCTCTGAGGTGTCGTGATCACACCTGGCCCCCTCCACAAGGCTTTCCCACCTGTCCTGGCTTCTGCTCCCTGAGGGTGGGGCTTGCTACCCTTGGAAGTGCCCCATTATGCCTGAGCCGTTCAGGAGGCCGGCGGCCTTTCTCTCTTCCCTCCCAGCTGTCTCTTGTGCCAGTTTCTTCCTAGGCACTATTTAAGAGTGACCCCAAAAACCCTCATGTGCTCTTCTGAGGTTTCTTTTTTTCTAAACAGTTGAGGCTCTTTTTCAAGATGGCCCCTGCTTACCCCATTGCCTGTTACGGCTGCCAAGCGCTGCTTCTGATCTAGGCTCCAGGAGGCCTGTTCTCAGGCACGCTTACGTTGTGTTTGCAGTATGCACTACCCACAGGCTCTTATTTATTTATTTTTTTGGAGGCTGTGGCTACCAGCTGCTGTCAGTTCCTACTTCTCGTGTCCGCACTTACCTTGGTCTGAGATTCTGGGCTCTGGGCTTGCTTCTACCTGTGGATGCTGGCAGCTCAGGGCCACACTCGGTTGGACTGGGCCTGCTTCCTGGGCTGCCGATTTTCTCCACTCTGACCTTCCCGTGGCCTCCTTTCAGATGTTGGGGTGCTCCTTCTGCTAGCTTGGCCAGATTCTGAGCTCCAGGAAGGCTTTTCTCCATCGGCAGATGCCAGTGGCTCCCAGCGGCTCCCAGTTGGCCTGGGTGCAGGGCTTCCTGGGCTGCTGTTTACCTCTGCTTCTGATGTGTTTTCAGGGCTTCTGGCCTTCTGGTGGCCTCCTCTCAATTGCTGGGGTTCTTCTCCTTGTCCTTGCTGCATTGAACAGGCAGTTTTGACTCAGCTCTCAACTCCTTAAGCGGTGCCACAAGGAGACATTGTGCAGTTCTGTTACCCAGCCACCATCCTGACCAGAAGTCCCATCTCTTTTCTAAAATTTCATATATTGTATATGTCACCCCAAGGAATGTTCAGTCTATGAGGAAATGACCAAAAATAGATAATGATAAGTAATAAACATTTGCAAAACAAGTGAGAAATAACATATGGGTAGGGAGAAAATCCTGGCATAAATGATCAAAACTGAAAAAGTGAAGTGAAGCTGTGGATTTTGAAGGAGATAAAGCATGTCACTGAGCACAGAGATGATGATGTCCCCTGTCCTAGAACGGGATGATGTCCTCTGTCCTAGAAAGGCGTCCTGCTTAGATTTCAGTGACCTGGCATCAAGTGTTGACTCTCGTACCTTCTCAGCTTCACTGTTTGGGACTCCAGGTTTCTCATTCTGTAGAACAAGAATACAAGCACCGCCTCGCAGAGGATGGGAGGACATCATCACACTGACCATGCGAGGTTCTGAAGAACTGAAAAGCAACAAAGAAGTACAAGTGGGCCCATTTAGTTGACCGTATGAGGCAAGGCCAGCACAGGACAGGTCAAGAGAGACAGTGCCCTGATGTAGCATCCCCCAAGAGCCCCATTTGTGTGCATGGATCATCTGTGAAACCATGCGCCGTTAGGAGGAGGGGCCTGCTCAGAAGAGCTGCAGGCATGTGGTGGATTGGGGACATGTAGTAGATTACAGGCATGTGGCATGTCACTGGGTATGTGGCCTGGGAGGGGTGGACCAGTGAGTGGGGCGTAACCCGAAAGAGGCCGAGCTGCGAGGCTCCACCTGGAAAGAGCAGATGCCCGGGACACGACCACGTGGGGTAGATGCTGGTCGCTCACTCCCCCCGTGGCTTCTGGCGTGGCAGACTGTGGACCGCTTCCTTGTCCTGTGCTTCCACCATGACCAAGCTGCCCATGCATGACCTTCCGGAACTGTGAGCTCAATAAATCTTTCCTACCTTGAATTGTAGATGTCGGGTATTCTGTCACAGCAACAAAAAAGTGAAAATGACAGAAATTGGTACCAGGAAGTGGAGTTGTTTTTGTGACTTTATTTGGCCATGTGATTTAGAAATCTTTGGAACTGGCTTGTGGGAGGAGTATGGAAAGGTTTGGGGGTGCTGGTTAGGGAGTGTTGGAGTGCTCTGAGTTGAGCTTGATGGTAGTTTCTGGGCAGAGCTCAGAAAACCAGAATGTTGATAGAAGTGTGGATTATAAAGATCAGGCTCAAGAAGTTTTAGATGGGAAGGAGAACTTTAATATAAGTTGGTCTAGAAAGCTTTTGTGCTGCGCTCTGGCAAAAGGCATGTCGGCATTTTGTCTTTGTTCAGAGACTGCCTGAACCTCAGATGAAGGGCAGTGAACTGCTTAATCAGGTGGAGGAAATGTCAAGGCAGGCCGATACTCAGGCTGTCACATGGGCACCGTGTGCAGTGTCTAGCCAGGTCTTCTCCAAGAAGCAGGAGAAAACAGCAGAGAAAAACACGTAACGAGTTTTCAGTTTGGAATAAAAAAGCACATGGTTGTCAAAGGGATTAGCCTTTAAAATAAGCCAGGTACTTGGAATCACTCTTTAAAAAAGAGGCTTTGCAAGAGTCTCATGAATCAGCAAGACCCCACCCTTTACCAATTAAAGGATTGAAAGGTGAAGGACTGTGCTTAGAAAAGAGACCCCCCCCCCCCAGGCATTCTGCAGGCCAACCTAGGAAAGTAAATTCCCAGGGAGTTCCAGCCATCTAAAAACTCAGACACCTCAGCATTGATTGTCTAAGGGGGCCAGACTACTGCTCAGTCCAGTAGCAGAATCTGGTTTCACAGGTATGCAGAATGCAAGAATTGTGGAATTATGGAGGTTTCTGCCCAAATTTCAGAAGGACTCAAAGGTCAGGCAGTGTGCCCTAGAAAGCAGTGTGAATGTAAAGCTGAAAATGTGGTGAAGATCCTAGAAATTTGGGGGTGCCAGGAGTATGGATCATCTGCAAAGGAGACCACAGGTTATGGGTAGAGCCAGCCAAACGAGAAGTCGTGAAGGTTGCAGCCTTGGCACTGATGTAGGGCGGAGCTCCTAGGCCCTTTGGGCTCACATCTCGCCACCATTGACAGCGCGCGCTGGACTCAGAACTGCAGGATCTCACCCTTGCTCTGCTGCATTTAGAACTTGCTCTGTTCTTACTGCTTTCTGTCCTGTTGTTCCTCTTTCTTGCAGTGGGATGTTTACCCCGTGCCATTGTGTGTTGGAAGTGCCTAACTATTTTTCTCTGATTTTTACAGAAGCTCACAGCTAAGAGCTTGCCTTGAGTCTCAGAGGAGACTTTGGATTTGACTTTTTAGCAATGCTGGAACTGTTAAGACTTTGGCATTTGCCAAACTGTTAGAGAAAGACTGAATGCATTTTGCATAGGAAGGTGAACATGAGAATTTTGGGGGCCAGGAGTGGAATTTTGTGGTTTGGATCTGTGATACCCACAACAGCCTCCTGTGTTTGGATGTTATGGGTTATCCATGGAACCATGTGCAATCAGGAGGCAAGGCCTGCTCAGGAGGGATAGGTTATGAATTATAGGTGTGTGGTGATTTGGGGGCATGAAGGAGATTACAGGCATATGGCACATTATTGGAAAGGCTGGACCACTGGGGCTTAACCCAGAAGTGGCCCAACACGGAGGCTCAGCCTGGAAGGGACGGGTCACTGGGACACGACCGGAAAAGGCCCGTGCTCGTTCCACTCTTCCCACTTACTGGGCGCCCTGTATGCCATTCCCCGAACAGCTGCCTCCAGCTGGAACTTGCCGTGTGCTTCCGTCACTGCCAGCCGCCCATAAATGGGCTGTGACCTAAAACTGTGAGCTGAAATAAATCTTTCCTCCCTTATGTTGTGGATGTCGGATATTCTGTCCCAGCAATGAGGAAGTAGCTAAGACAGATAGGGCATGGGCTTATGAGGGCACTGGTTTGCGGGCAACTCTGTGAGGACTGTAGCACATTGCCCCACCTTTGTCCGGGGCTAGGACGAGCCACAGCAGGCGGAGCTCTCCTTGTGGGGTACCAGTGTGACGGTACATGGTGAGGCGCGAAGCCATAGTACAAGTCCATTAGTGATGGGTCGTAAGGCACAAAGCCTGGTGTCAGGCACCAAGGAGCAGTGAATGACTTGGGGTTTGGGACACAGGGTGCCCATGTTTCTCTAACATACCAGGCAGCAGCTTCCCTGTACTCGGTAGCACAAACCCATTGGAATCATACAGCTGCACTCTATTCCGGGCTGTTGCAAAAGCACACCCTCCGATTGTAGTGCCTCGGATGGTCACAGTGGCGGTGCTAGGAGCACGGTGAAGCTGAAATGAAGGCCCATGTGGTTATAAACTTAGAACAGAGCTCATGTGGAGCTGCCACAGTGACACTGGAGTTAGGTGTAGACATGTCTAGTTGAAAACAACGTAATTCTGTTATTTTACGGGTTTCTAGGGTCATGGAAGATAAGAAATCCAGAACAGTTTTTGACTTATGATGGGAAAGTGTTGTCCATTACATTTAACCTGAATTAATAATGGCTGCTGGAGCACTGTCACTGGAGCACTGGATTCCAAGGCCTCCGTGGTGGGCTGGCCAGGCCAGGAGGGTCCGCCCCTGCTGGTGCAGGGGCAGCGTGGGCTGTGGTGGATGGGAGTGCCCCTGTTCAGTTCACCCATTTTACTCAGTGACTGATAGACCTAGGGCTGCAGTGGGGAAACATGAAGCCACGCAGAAAGTCAGTGAATAGCAGATTCGTTTTGTTTATGATCTTTAAGGAAAATTCCTTTCTCTTTCTTCAAAGACCGCATTTTAAGTTAACTTTTCTAATATCTCCTTGACTCCGAGATTTCCCCAGTCTGAGGTCTTTGTCTTCCGTTGTTTTGTGACCTCTGGTGTGAGTCGTCCGAGTTTATCTGAGCTCACGCCCGGGCTCATAGGGGAAAGTTCGGCATGTCTGAGGCTGCTGTATGAGTAATGCAGCCTAACGGGGGCCTTGCTGCATATGAAGCAGATTCCTAGAAAACAAGCCGGCATTGATTTCTTTCTATTGATGTGCTTTTACTAACTGACAGGAAGTGTCCTTTGAACACCTCTCTCCCAACCGTTCCACTCCAGTAAGCCGCAGAGTTTGATAATTCCCAGCACATGGACTCTGCCTCTGATGGCTGAGCTCGGGGATGGGCCCACAGCCCCCCACGGCCACCCCACTCGAATGCAGCTTCCCCCGTGGGACTTGCATCCTGACCTGACGAAAATCCTGATTTGAGGAACCGTGAAGGGGATTGGCTGGAATACAGGCTTCTTGGACCATGTTTGGTCATTAAAAAAAGATTTAGCTAGAAATAAACTTACTGATTATTATGTACATATCCAATATACATGGAAAGCAGATTGGGGGAAGATTATCAATAAATGGGGAAATTTAGCTGTTCTTCCCCCCTCCATTGAGGCTAGGTGTTGCCCACGTAGAAGCCACTGAGCATCGGGCATTATCTGGGGTCTCCAGTGTCCTTGTCCCTTTCTCAGCCAAAATCGCAGCAGAGAGGCACGTGGTGGTGTCCTGAAGATAACTGACCATGGCCCTGGGGCCTTGCTGTGAGGGGCAGAGGCAGGAGCCTCCCAAATTACCTCCTGGACACTGGAGACATTAGTGTTATTCACAGATTGTAATAAAGCCTGGGGAAAAAGCCATTCTTTGTGAATGGTGTTCTTACTTCCAGAAAGCGCGACTCAGGGCTTGTTTTTGCCTGGTTTTTAAGTTGCTTGCTTTAAAATCAACACAGTATCTAATTCAATTTAATTTGGAAAAGTAGGAAAAAGTGTGTCTGGGGCATATACACAGCTGTGATGTTCTGGTATATTTTGGGGGGTATATGTTTCTGAGCCTGTATTTTGCTACATCCAAACATCATTATTGCCATGATTATTTACCTAATATTCTCTATTTTTTTATTGCTTTAGTGTGATTTCTTTTTTCCTAAGTATCATTGTTTCTCATAGCTGCAGAACATGTACCCAATGTATGCACCATTTGTTTTTTAAAATCCTTTGTTGCCAGAGGCATAGACTGCACCCAGGTCTCAGCAGCTGTCCTGTGGACATCCTGTGCCCGTCCTCCCAGTCACCGCACCCGAGAGGTGCCCTCTGCGCGGCTCTGGGATCTGCTCGTGGGCTGGTCCTCACACCTCCAGGTCCCCTTCACCCCACTGTTGCTTCTTTCCGAGGACAAGCAATTTTGTTTTGTTTTGTGCTGTTCACAAATAGTCGAGTTATTTGCTTGAAAATTTGCGGCATTTTGGCTGCTGATTCCTCCAGTGTGCAGTGTTAGAGCATCTCTCTGGGGAGAGCCGCCGTTCTGGGAGAGACCAGGAGAGTGGTGGGTCATTGATGGATTCCATGGTGCCATCATCAGTGACACTCCTTTGTGCCAGGAGCCCTGACAGGGATGTCACTGAGAGGCCTGACTGAAACGAAAATGGCCCTTTTACAGCCATGGCTGCGCTGGTCCCGAGCACATTTCATCACTCTGAGGGTTTTTCTCCGCATCTGTAACTGCAGAGTTCCGCTAATGCACGCTTCTGCCGGGAAGGTTCCCGGGTGGGGACCGGGATGCTGAGTGGCAGGGGAGGGGGAGAAAGCCATTAACACTCCAGCAGCGAGGTCAGGTCTGATGTTTCCTTTTGTTTGCAGGATCCAAATTAAGAAGCTGCTTCTGGGCTCCCCGGTTGCCTCCCACCTAAACGTACTCCTGGGTCATCTCACTCTGGTCACATCTTTTGACAATTAGCCACCCATTAACAGGATGATTGAAAAGGAGCCGGAGTGGTTACACATAAAGTGCTCGCTCCTTTCCAGGAAGGACACATATCTCCACAGTTTCATTAATGCTTTGGCCGATTAGTACACAAAATAAAAAATGTCTGCTCTAGAAAGCACTGGCAAGGGGAAGAGCGGGCTGGGAGGCATGAAGATGAGAGAACCGAAATGACCGGTGCGGGCCCGTCTTCCCTCTGCCGCGTGGGCGCCAGGCGCGGGTGCACCGGGCGCTGTCTTTCTTCACCTTTAAAGCCCGCATTACCAGCGCTTTACTTGTACTTTACTATTATTATCCGGGTGATGGCTGTGACATGTTGATCATATATGGCAGTGAGAAAATTGATTTCCCTCAACAGAAACGCTTCCAATTTTCCCAGGGCCATAATTTTATGTCCACAACAAAATAAAAGGGTCATTTTCCTTAAGATGAGGGGAATTGAAATCTTTGATAAAAGCTGTGGTAAATGTTGTACTTTTGATTGTGGAAACTGCAGTTTTCACAAACATCTGGCCTGTCTGGTTTGAGGTGTGGGCTGGGGGCAGAGGAAGGGGGTTTGGAGGCAGAGAATGGCTGTTATTTTTTCTTTAAGGAGCTGAATTTGCTTTAAGAAAGCGCTGCTGGGGCAGTTTCCTTGTGACTGTTCATACTCCAGTGTGGAGTGGAAGCTCCAGCAGCGTGACTTTGAGCAACCCGTGCACGCCCCGGTCCCCAGGGAGCCTGCGCCATGGTGCCCTGGCTGACCTGTGGTGTTACCACCCAGGAAGGAAGTGGACAAGGCCGGGACGCAGTGGTGGTCTGCAGACTTGCGTCCCTAGTGCCACCGTGTTTACCTAGCCGACTTTACCCGATCTGATGGGCCCTGACTTCCACGCAGCCGATGGAGCAACATTTACCAACAAATATTTAGAGTTACAGAACTTTGCTTTTCCGTGGTCCACACACAAGGTTACAGTGGATGTTTTCTAACCAGATAGTTGGGCATTTTGTTCAACCTTTCATTTGCCAACAGAAAAAAAAAAATCTCAAAATGGCTACAGACGTATGAGGGAGAGGGAACACGCTTGGCTTTCAGTGGGGGTCCTTTTCTTCTGGTCTTGGGGTAGAGTCCAAGGCCTTCACTCTGAGCGACATCACAGCCCATTTTTGATTTTTGGTTTTGAGATAGGATCTTGCCGGTTAGCCCAGGGAGTCACTTACGTAATTTATGTGCAGTCCTGAGTAAACCAATACAAATTTTGTAACCAGAAACAGTCCCTTTCATTACGGGTTTTTAAATAAGTATGAATGATAAATACGCACTTGTTGGAAAATAAAATCCACAGTCCATTAGGAACCTGGCAGTACTCTCCCGGGAAAAATTTAACTTGAGGAGTAGTAAACGTGCGAGAGGAGACACAGCCGCCTTTCCCACAGCCCGTTCCGTGAGGAGCTGCAGCTGCGCCTCCTGCTTGTCCCTTCCTGGCCACTCACTACCTGCCTCGTGCTGGAAGAGTGAGGTCCGAGCTGGGTGCCACAGCCATGGCCCCGCGCGTGCTGCGTGGTGCTCCCTGTCTTCTCCAGCCACATGTACTGTGTGTCAGTAAGGAGCCTGAACATAAGAGATGTAAGTGGCACGTTGCCTTTTCAAAGCTACGGGTTAAAGATGAAGTCAGCTAACCATGGGCTGCGGGCCAAACTTAGTCTACCATTTGCATCAGCATGGCCTGCCAGTGAGGAATGGTTTTCATGATTTTATTGATTGTTGAAAAAAATAAGAATAATGTTTATTACATGTAAAAATCATATGAAAATCAATCTCAGTGTTGTGTGCAGATGAACACTGAAAAGAATGCAGTCGCAAATGGCTTTCCATGTTGTCTCTGGTTGTAGGGTTGGATTATCATGGGAGACCCTGCAGTACCCAAAGCCTGGAGAGTTTATTGCCTGCCTGATTCTTAGCTTATATTATGTATCTCCAAAGCACTTTGTATGTGTGCACTGCCATATAAACACATCAGCAACAATGACTCATATAGGCATGGACCTTACCTCTGGATGTGGATAACGCTCACAGAAAGGGACGACGCTATGGAGAAACCTTTCCTTTCAACTCAAAATTTAAACAAAGTTGAGGTCTGTAGATTTTCCGAGTGCGGCACGATAACATTTCAGTTTTACTGAGGAGTCCATCTTGAAAAGTGAGAGAATCACTTCAAGAAGATCCTTCAAATGGTAGAAATTCTTAGAGCACTTAGAAACACCTGTGCCCAGAAGATACCCACGTGCTCACACTTTGCAGGCGAAGGGTTTTCGTGCGCATCTGCTCAGAGCTGCAGGAAATAAGAGAAGAAAACTCGCTGGATTTCCGGCAGGTTCTGCTCTTAGAGCGTCCAGTGCTTTCGTGTGCAATTTGAAGGTCAGCAATTATAAATGGCTTTGGGGACGTGGACCAAGCAGGTAAGGGACCTCCCTTAGTAAGTAGCGCTCATTTGAATCCCTGGTCCCACCTCTTTCGTATGAGAAAGTCCCCGCATTTAGAATAGTAACAATGAATTAGAATAACTTGCCCACCTCATTAACATGCGGTCTGATGGAGGTAAATCAATGTGGAGGATGTCAGCGTATTTAATCCTTCCCAAGGGTGAGCTGTGGCTTTTTCCAATTTGTTGACCTCACAGTGATGTCCCACTTTCCACTTGTCAGCTGCCCACTGCCAGCATCTTGGGCGTGTGTGTGCGTTGAGCGGGGACAGGACTGGCCCCTGTGCACTTACCCTGGCAATCGTGGGGGGATTCAGCTGTGCTGGGATGCCGAGGAAGGTTGTCCGTACAGTAGGGGCACTGCTATTTTCAAACCAGCCGCTTTGGGTGAACTGAACTTTCTGAGGGGCGTTGTCTGAGAAACTGCAGAGCGCGGTTGCGGTCGTGTCTTTAGGGTGGGACATTTGCAACTGGACTGCCACTGGGGAGGCCCAGTGGGTTTTCAGGATTCCTACAATGTTCTAAGTGAGCTCAGTGAGTGTGACGTTTGCATGGGTGGCCACATATCCAGATCAGAATTTTTCTGGCTGTTTCATGCAAATATGTAATGCCTGTAATAACCCGAGGGAGACGGTGCCTTGGGCGCCTGCCCCACTCACTAGGAAAGTGTTTAACCAACTGTGTTAATATGCGTCCAGACAGGAAGCACCGTGCCATGGATAAAAGAGTTTGGGAAGTGCTCAACTAAGTAATATTAACCAAATCTCTTCACTGTACTAGCGCTCAGCCCTTACAGCATTCCGTGCTTTCTGCATGGAATGTCTCTAAGAGGGCAATATTAGGGGAAAATTTCCAAAGTCAACAATTGTATTTTCATGGCATGAAATTTAGGGCATGCTATATTAAGGCTTCAAGCAAGGGCAAAGATATTTTCAGCCAATTTATGAGCAAGAGTTAGGTAAACTAAACTAATAGAACTGGATAATGTTGGAAGTGAAATGGGTCTTAATAGTTTTCTGATGAGAAAGTTACCACACTATGGCCAGTGGTCTAACCTGGGGACATTGAGCACTCTCACAGGCTCATCTCTGACATCCTAAGCATTGTGACTTTAAAAAAAAGAAACATGTAAGGCTGGAGGAATGGCACAGAGGTTAAAGTGCTTGCTTTGCAAGCACAAGGCCCTGAGTTGGATTCCCCAGCACCACATAAAGCCAGGCATGGTGGTACATGCCGGTAATCCCAGCACTCGGGATTCACATTGGCATGGATGTGTTTCTTCCACCCTGGGCTACATTCAGGACCAGCTGGGGCTATAGAGTGACAGCCTGTCTCAAAAAAAAAAAAAAAAAAGCTTCTTGGATGAATAATGAGTAAATGCACTTTTAACACATGAATGAGTGAATACGGCTTCCTTGTCATCTGTCAGCCAACAGCCCAGTTACCAATACGTGAGGCTTGGGGGATTTGCAGGGAAGGATGGCATCTGCTTGCTTTCCCTCTCCTCAGAGAGCTCTGTGGTGGTTCTCGGCTCTGGGTGTGGGTCGTTCAGAACGCCTGAGGCTGTAGCGGCCCGTGAGGGTTGGCTCCTGCCCTCTTGGGTGAACGGGCTTTTGGCGTAACTGAGGAGCACACCGCAGCTTGCGCCTGGCTTCTTGATTTGGTGGCATGTAGAGTTAATGGTGATGGTGGGGTTGGAGGATTTCAGGAACCCTGTGGACGTTTGTGCGATCTGAGCCTGGGCCAGACAGGGTGCACAGGAAATTCTTGAGTGACTAGGACAGGTTTCGACAGGACCAGTAATGGACGGGACCCCTTGTCCCTAAGCCAGTGTGGCCCAGGCAGTGACTGGGCTGAGCAAAGCGTATGAGCCACTTAGTGATACTGTGAAGACATTGTCAAGTCTAGATGTTAAAGGCTGGCTGCAGTTAGGATAGATGGGACAAGCCCCAGGTTAGTGAAGCTGACGAACAGGGCAAGGTAGGCGTATGTAGAAACAGACGTGTGTTCCATCTGTTGCTTTAGTAAAAGGTGCTGAGTGTGTTCTTCAGGTCTGCACTTGGGCTTCCAAGGTAAAACAGCTACAGTTTTTCCCCCAGGAGCTGGCGCTAAGTAGGAGACAGCGCAGACCAAAGTGGCATTTGAGTGGAGTGTGACGGGTTACCGTGGATGGGGTGCAGGTGACATGCTGACATGAGGTGGCAGGATGAGGGAAGAGCGGGCTTCGCAGAGAGTTAATGGGTTAGCTAACATGTGAAGCACGCGCCACGTGACAAGGTAAGTGAAGTAGGGAGCCAGTTACTGCTTGAGAGTCCTGTGTGGGGAAAAAAAGCCTTGAAGGTGGAAAATAGCAGTGGCAAAGCTCATTCGGAAGACTCACATGATTCAGGGGAACTTCACGACAGTTGTTTCGGGAAGAAGGGATGGATGTCAGGGACGAGCCAGCCAACACTACCAGCAGCCATTTTTCATGGAATGTGTAACATGAACTCATCACACATACAGTGCGAATGCTTGAGGGTTGTACGCAGAGAAGGACGAGATCATAATGTATTTCAGAATGTCAGCACAACCTGACAATAATTGGGTTTGTGGCATATGTGGGAACCAGTTAGATGCAGAAAACTTAGAGCTCAGCATTCAGAATGAGGGTCATTTACTGTAGTGAGGGTGGGCAGAGGAGAAACGGGCAGATTTCTGAGGCATCTAGAACGTCAGTGGGACAGAACACAGACTGATAGAGGAGAGGTAGGGACAGCGCCCTGGGTCTGCCTGGGGTGGCGGGGTGGCTGCCGCCACCGCAGTTCGCTGAGCAGGACGTCCGGAGAGGAACAGCGAGGGTCTCTTGCACATTGGCAAGAGGGGTACATGACTGTTACAACACGTGCAGGTGATCGCTGTTGTTTATCATCTCCGTTCATGTTTTTGCCCCGTTATTTATAGAGTATGTGAATGTAGAATCCTAGAGGTGGAGAAATGGGAGGTTGTGACAAGGCCCGGCGTGTGCTGCTGGGAGTTCATGGCTGAGGTAGAGTGGAGCTGACGGCCACTGGGTAATAAGAGACCAAGAAATGATCAGGCCAGGGTAGAATGTTTCCAAATCACCCAAGATGAAAGCAAGGCTTGGCACAAAGATCAATTAAGTGATCTAGATTTAAAATCCTCACTAAAAAAGGAGAGAGTTGGCGTAAGCTAGAGACAGAGGTCAGCACTGCTGCAGCCACATGTCATATGCTATGCGAGGACCAGGGAATTCGCACCAACATAGAAGGGCAATGTTTCAGAAGCAGCACACTTTGGGAATGAGATATTGGTACATAGGGAAAATAGGGGCCTCATCCTGATGGGCTGCCAGGAGTACTGCCCTCAGGAACGAGCATGCTGCAGGTGAAGCCAGCAGCTGGGGTGCCTGTGGGGAGTCTGATGCACAGTCAGGTCTGTGTGCAGCACAGCAGGGGGAGACTGGCGGCGAGGGTGGGCTGTGGGGGAACGCGAGCAGAAACATGGGCCTTCGGCCGTGACAGGGATGACGTGGTGAAGAGTGTTCAGTGTAGAGGATTATTATATTCTTCCATAACAAATCACACACTCGGAAGATGAAACACTATAAATATATCGTTTTGCAGTTCTAGATGCCCAGAAGTCCAGAACTGGGACTTACAAGGCTAATGTTCGCACTGGCACGGATGTGCTTCTTCTGCAAGCTCTAAGGGAGAATTTGTTGGCCAGCTTTCCCAGATTCTAGGGGCTTCCCGCGCTCTCTGGCTCGTGGCCATCACCCTGCTGGACATGGTACCCTTCCTGCCTTTGCTTCCAGCACCACAGCTACTCTCTGGCTTCCTGGGCTCCCCACTTGCCGCGTGCACGCTCATTCATGCACGTGCTGGCTTCCACCAGCCAGCCTGAGGTGTTCCCTTGTCTCTGCACCTTCGGTTCTCTCGTACTACAGTCCATTTCTGCCCAAATACCCAGCCCGTCCACAGGCCGCAGGGAAGAGCGTACGCAGTTCGGGTGTGGGTGAGTTCTTCTGTCCAGCACAGAGGCCACAGAGGATCCTGGGAAAGATTGGACAGGGCGGGAGGTGGCAGAAGAGGCAGAGGCCTCTCGGGAGGGAGCACACAGTGAGTACGTTTCTAAAGGAGTCCCAGTGCAGGCTGGGTGCTTCATGTGGATTTTAGGTTGCTAGTACAAACCAGAAGCAGCCTTGGCCTCCAGAAGTCATCAGAGGGACTTGAACTCAGAGTATAGATTCCCAAGTGCTGTCAGCCACTGAGAGACTGTATCAGTCACCTCACGGGTTTGGTAAAAGTGAGACCTGCTCATTGCATTTGGTCATTCTTCAAACAGATCTTTGTGTAGCACACAGCTGAGGCGGAAGGTGGACTGGGTGGATGAGACCAGGAGTGGGTGAAAGGGGACAGTGAGCAAGCGTGAGTGATGATGGTGTGAGCCCTGATGTGGCTTGGGAGGTGCTCGCTAGCCACAGCCCCCCGTGGGTCAGGAGGTGCTTGCTAGCCGCACTCCCCCGCGGGTCAGACCGTGAGTCCAGGCCTCGGTAAGCGCTCCCACACACCTTCCTGCTTTTGCCTCCTGCTGTATTGGTCCACGTTCCCCTAAACTGCACATCTTAAAATTTTGGAACAAAATTATTTTGCCTAAAACTAATAATAGGTCAGGTCTAGCATATGTTTATCTTTTTTAAAAGGTAGCAAAGGAAGGGATAGAGGGCTCAGCTAGGGAATCAGATTTGAAGCCATCTGCATAGTGATGGTATGGAAACTCAAGACAAGGTGAACACTCGCAAGCTCAGATTTTGGAGAAAAAAGAACCAATGGCCAAGGACTGAGTAGCTCTGCAGGAACGGGGAACCCTTTTTTTCTGGCAAGGGCTGTTTAGCTATGGCATCATTTGTGGGCCATACAAATTGTCAACTTAAAAATTAACCTTCCATATCTAGCAAAACAATCAACTTACTGGCCTTGGCTGGATTGGGCCGTATGGCGCGCAGGCCAGATGTCCCCACACTGCTCTGTAGAGATGTAGAGACAGAGGAGAGTTCCAAGGGTAAATAAGCGTGGAGATACTGTTACGGTTTTTTTTTTTTTTTCACTGAATTATTCAGAATAAAGCTCACCAGTGCCCAGAGCTGCATTCTGTGGGTTCCTGGGTCAAAGCAGGTCATCGGTAGCGTCGGAGAAAACTGCTGCGACAGCTGGGTGAAGAGCATGGGCAGCACGGGGATTTAAATGTATTTTTTAGAAGTCAGTGACATGTAGACAGCCCTGGTTCAACACAGTGTGACACTGCTAAGGTTTGGACCTGGAACAACGCCCCCCGCAAAGCCCTAGGAGTTAGAGCGTTGTTCCCCGGGGGTTTGGGGTGGGGGGGGGGTGCTGTGGGGCGGTGATGGATGCTTTGTGTTCTAGTGGGAGGTTTTCTGGTCATCGGGACATGTCTTCTAAGGGGATTATGGGATGCTAGTGGGAGGTCTTCTGGTCATCGGGGCGTGCCTTCCCAAGGGATTGTGGGATCCTAGTTTTCCTCGTTCTTTTCCCATTCTAGCCATGAAATGAGTGATTTTCTCCCCCACTCACTCCATGCCATAGTGTGCTGCCTTACCACAGGCACAAAATAACAGAGCCATCTGACCCTGCGTGGAACTCCCAAGTCTGTGCGGCCCAGTAACCCTTTATTCTTCGTAAGTTGATTGTCTCAGCTGTCTGTTACAATGACAAAAGGTTTACAGATACGATTACCCATGGCATGGAATAGCGTCTGGTGGGGAGTCATGGAAGCTTCCATTTTAGATAAAAAGCAGTTAAGGGGAATTTTCAAAAAATCTTTACAATAGATAGTCTAATGATTTGAAAAAGGCATGTGTTTTATTAGCACATGTGTGGAATATATAGTGTCTTCATTTGGGGGAATTGGTTCATGCCCAGCCCCAATCTTGGTCATGTTTACCCCCTAGTTTCCACCCCCTTCCCGCCAGACCCCTTCCCCATCTCCATAAGTCTGCATGCTTGTTTCCTATCACTTCTCCTTCATTCTGCTTTTTAAATTATTTGTGTTTTGAATTTCTCATGTAAGAGATATTTGGCCTTCTGTGTGTGATTTATTTCACTTCATACTGTGCTGTTGAGATCCATTCACTTTCTTACCTGAGGCTGATTTATCCTTGCTGGCTAGGTGTATGTACACACCATATTTCTCCATCCATTTTCCTGTTGATGGGCATCTGGACTGAGTCTGTTATTCAGCTGTTGAGGGTCATGGCGCTGTAAGTGCAGGTATGCATGTGTCGCTGTCACATGATGTCTTTAATTCTTTTGAAAAGACAACCAGCAGAGAAAGGTATAGCCAGGTCAAATGGGATTTCTATTTCTAGTTTTTTGAGGAACCTCTGTACTAATTTCCTTAGTGGTTGTACTAGTTTGCTTTCAAAAGGGACAGATCTTAATAAGAAGGGAAGGGCTCAGGTCAGGGAAAAAGGTTTGGAGAGGAAAGATGGGATGCCATTTTGGCTCTAGGCCTGCTGCGCGAGCCAGCAGCGTGATTGGCTCCCACGTAGTATTTAGCCTCTTGCTTAGGAAATGCGTCGTTCTAGGGTCCCCAGGGTGAGTCCGACAGTAAGCACCACAGTCTTGGAGCGGTGCTCCCGTCTTCCTGTGTTCAGTGTGGCCCTGGTGCAGGACGGTTTCCATGTGACTTGACATTCCTCAAACTTTCTGAGTCCAGGTTTATTCATCTGTAAAATAATATAAGAACAGAGTTGCCTTTGAGAATCATGTAAAGATTAAATGATAAAATTAATGGGTATGTGGTTAGCATCTGGCCTAGAACATAGTGGTCATTCAAGGAATAGCAACCGTAATTACTATTACTGTTACGTTAACTAACATCACAGAGCAGTAGGAAGAACTGGACCAAGTGAAGCAGCTGGTCTCTAACTGCCACAACTCTTTTCTACTTTGGACTTTTATATCTTAGATAGGAGTAGCAATAGCTACACTGGCAGATTTCCTAACACATCCTGAGGGTGAGTAGAATTATGAATAGTTCCGTTTTGCAAAATATAAGTAATGTAAAAGAAATAAAAATGTGTCATTATAGCCCTGTTTCTCTTTCTGAATGTAACATGAGGAAAGTAAAATGTATCGGTTAGTCGAGCCCTCACCTGGCCGTCATAACTAGCGGACACAAAATGGTTACTATTCTGGTGGAGGTTTCCAAGCCAGCTGACTGTGTCTTGAGTTGGACTTGTATTTTTAAAAAGCCTTGAAGTTGCATTTTATTAATTGGCTATTGGTAACATACTAAAGTTAGTGGTTATTTTCAAGTGCCTGCTATCCACCATCCATAATCTGGGAGTAAGCAGTAGATGTGGAGAGTAAAGACCTTTGACTTGTATGCATTGTAATAATTTGCAGTGATACTGACCTCATAATATACGCGTTTCCACTGAGTCATCTTTTAAGAGACTCTCCCGGCACTTAACTACTATGCGGAGGGACTGTGGGTTGGTTTGAACATTCAGCTTTCCCGTGGAGAAACACTGAGCAGAAGCCTTGCTGTCGTGTCCCTCCTACGCTTGGTGCTGAGCTCCACGCAGGCTGGTAGAGCTTTGCCCCAGAGTGAGGTGTGACTGGGAGCCAGTCCAGCCTAGGGCAGCCAGAGGAGCTCCTGCTTTTGCAGACGGATGCAAGGGGGTCGTGGTGAGACAGCAGACAGCCCCAGCAGAGGCACACTCTGAGTTGGTGCTGCTGGTACCCCTGTCGCTGGCCCAGAGCCAGCATCCTAACCCACCAAACTGATGGACCAACAGTGCCAAGAATGGGCCTTCCAGAAAGTGCACACAGACAGTGGGTTCATGAGACGGTGGTGGGCCACATGTATGCAATCCACGTGGAATGGAGACAGAACATGGCTGAGCAAGTGGGGCATGAAACTGGCCTATTCCGTCTTATAAAACATAAGTCCACTCCAGGTCCTGTTCCTTCCCGCTGGAGTGTCAACTGGGCTGTCGCAACATAATCGGGTGGGAGGAGGCTCACCTTGACGAGAGCATTGTCCCTCATGTCATGGCAATCCACATGTAGTGGAGTCGTGGTACCGCGGGCAGCACCCTGCAGAGTTCTTTCTCTTGGCCTGAAGGACCCCAGCATGCTGTGTATGTCTGTGTTCTGAGTTCACAGCAGAGGATCGTGTTCCCATCTTCTTAGCCCGAAGGTTCACGATGCGCTCTGTGTCTGGGTTCGGGGCCCTCAGCAGAGACAACCCCTCGTGCTCATGTTCCGGGTCCTCTTGGTGTTCCGAGTCAGTATCAGTCTCTACACGAGCCGCCCCCTCTTCACTGGCTTGGCCAGCATGACCCTGCTCTTGACCCAAGGACGGCCCTGTGCTCTTGTCAGCAGACGGGACCACCAGCCCCCCAAGAGCCACGTCCTTATAAGCACCTTCAGTCTCCCCACAGGTCCCGTCGCAGTGCCACACAGCGCACCGCCCTCAGCTGCATTCAGGTCACTGGATTCAACTGGCCTTTTCAATGCCTCGTGGAATCTGGGCATCCCAAGAGATGCCTCCCTTAGGAGCATTTCTGTTCCTGGCAGGGATGCCGTCGGCGGGGCCGGCACTCACCTCACGTCGGTGGGAAGGGCCCTGGTGGGAAGTGTCCCCCTTCCTGGCCAAGCAGCCACTTCCAGCAGACTGCATTGTCCTAGGGGACCACAGGGCTTCCTCCCACCTCCCCTGCTCTTATTACCGCGTGACATGGCAGCCTCTGCCACCGGGAGGACAGCCTAATGCGCCTTTCTCGTATCTCAGCAGAGCTGGGGCTGCTCTGGCGGGTGGTGTGTGGCAGTGTCTGACCTGACTTGTGGGGTCAGTTCACAAGGAGACCGTGAGCTCCACCTGAATGTTAAGTGTCTGTTCTGGGGATGCCAGGCATAATGCCCTCAGGCAGCCCAAGTCACCATACGGTGAGACTGCATAGAAACCTTGACCTAGAGAGAAACTGGGGCTCCCAGCCACATTAGAGCATCCGCTCCCCAAAGAGCCTGTCCTCTGGCTATGGAGGCCCCTTATCTGACACCAGGCAGAGCTGGGTCCTGGCTCTGCCTCAAGCCCAGGCTCCATGCCTGTAATCCTAGTAATCGGGAGGCAGAAGCAGGAGAACTGCTGAGAGTTTAAGGGCAGCCTGTGCTGCATAGTGAGTTCAGGAGCAGCCTGGAATATAGACCCTGTCTCAAAAACAACAACAAAACCCCAACAGCAAAACCCGGCTAGAGCCCAGGAGCCTACACTGAGGAACTGAGGCCCCGCCCTGGAGAGGCTGCTTCTCAGCACCTGACTGACACGCCTGGGCTTCACACTGTACCTTACCAGGATGAGACTGGGGGTTTTGGAGGGAGGACGTGAGCAGGCTTAGCACCTGGGATGAATTTTAATTGTTGGGGACAGAAGGTAACGTCTGGCAGGTTATGTTTCCTAGGTACATGATCTCCCATTTCATGAGCTCATTTCCCAGTGGACTACCCAGGGCCCTCCCCCAGTAGGTGAGGTGTATGTTTTCCTCCCCTGAGTCAGGGAAGGGTTGTGATGGCTCCAGCCAACCAGAAAGGTCTTATTCTCAGCTTGCCCAGTGCCCTCTGGGAAAGCCTGCCATGGTGGCATGCCATGAAGATAGCCTCCTGGTAGTGCCGGGGGAGACAGCACACTCAGGAACCAAGACCTAAGCCGCCTGACGTCAGCCAAGGGAGCTGTGGGTGGAGGAACCTCCACGTGGCCCAGCCTGCTGCAGCTGGTGCGTCAGGGGCAGAGACGAGCTTTCTGCCTCAGGCTCTGTCTGATTGTACACTCGCAAATATTGTTATTCTGAGTCACTAACCTATTCATCTAAAGGCAACATTCTTGAGGTTCGATTATCTTAGTTTTTAGTCGTTAGGACAGAATAGCCAACATCCACAACTTAAGGGAGGAAAGATTTGCTTTCGCTCACAGTTTCAGAGGGTCTCCATCCATTCATGGGTGGCTGGCACTGGAGGGAGGGGTCTGGCAGAGAACAGTTGCTCATGACATCACAAGAGGAAGGGATCAGGGACCTTCAGAAGAAGATGGAGTACGAGTCCCTGTCCTTCCAGGCCACACTGTACCTATAATCTGTAATCCAACCCTCCTGACCAGACCCACCTCTTAATAGCACATGAAATTCATAGCATTCGTGGGAAACACAGATCTACACTGTAACAGGTATTATTGTAGACGTTGATTCTAAATTGCCATTTATTCACCCCAAAAACTCACTTGCCATGTGATCAAAATACAGAGTTGCATTTCCAAACTGAAAAAGGTCCTCACACCTATCTCTAAGTAAGGAGCAGTCCCCCTCGTTTCCCTCTTTGTGTCTTCTGAACCACCCTGTCCCCACTCTTCCCCTTTCTCCAAGGCCATTTCCGTAGGATGAGACAAATGCCTCTCCTGCAGCACCTCCAAAAGGAAGCTGGGCCCTTCTTTTCAAACCAGTGTACGAGCAAAGTTGCCCCTGGGATAATACAGAAAGTATTCTGACTTTCCAGAATTCTTACAAGTAACGTCCTTGGTCTATGTGTCTAAGCATAAGCCAGTATTT
The DNA here is from genome assembly GCA_004027205.1 of Ctenodactylus gundi. Lineage (NCBI taxonomy): Eukaryota > Metazoa > Chordata > Mammalia > Rodentia > Ctenodactylidae > Ctenodactylus > Ctenodactylus gundi. The sequence goes on from PVKB01002920.1 coordinate 188,235, forward strand.
TCAACAAGTAGATCTTCCATGTGAACATTTAAACTGTAAGGTTGTTTCTCTTAAAATCCACACTACAATAGAACGACAGATCTGGTACATGGTTGTTAAAAAAGGCACCGAAAGTCAGTCACACAGCCCTGCCCCCTGAACAGAACTCAGCGTAACCATGAAGTAAAACTACCAAATGTCACAGAAATACTGACTTGGTGAAGTCTCCCACTGTTGTTCCTCAGCCAGGGGTTTAGATAAGGGAGTTGCCTTATCAGGAACTGAATTTGCTCTCCAAATACAAGATATCCCACTTCTCTGGGCTCGGTGGCTTCAGTTCACGAGGGAGGCGGCCCCCCATTGTGCTCCTAGCCCAGGCCTCCTTGTGATTTCGCCCATTTTTGCATACCTTTAACCTTCTCCCCGAAAGACAGATTTTTAAGATTTTTTTCCTCCTACATTGATCATCTCGATGTCAGGTCATTTTGGAAGTAGTGATTAGTGAACATGATAAATTACTGGCAGCGGCTTTGCTTCTACAGATCTGCAGTTTTGATGCATTAGTTCGTTCCACCCAGGAAAATTAAAACTCTAAGCAACATCACCTTCTCAGTCTCCAGATGGAAAACTAGTTTGCTAAGAGTGTTGCGTGGTGTTCGCAAAGGCAGGTGGGCTTTTCATATTGACCGACAAGACCTAAAGACGGCCCGCCGTCTTCTGAAGTATTCTGAAATGCCCCTGCTTAGCTTGTCTCCTGGGCGCTAGAGGTGGGATTAAGTAGGTGTTTTTCCATTCTACGTCTCATAAAAATTTCAGTGCAGAGGCCCAGCCAGCTGTGTGTGTGAGACAGCACCATTTCTCCTAGGTGTGCCCTCCCTCGGAAGGGGCCTTGTGGGCAACAGAGTTAGCAAACTCCAGAGAGCGCAGATGCCTCCCTGGTCTCTTCCCTGGCCGCCGCTTGCACAGTGTGTCAGTGTTTAGGTGGTGGCGTCCCTCTCCGAGGCGCTGGGGCAGGCAAGGCTTGCTTCTGTGGATTCCCCTCTGGGAATACACAGGGATGCCCAGGAGAAGCAGCAGAGCGGGCATCTTCAGGGGGAGAGCCTCGGGACAGTGCAGGGAGCGTGAGCTGGGGCCGCGACCTGCCCTATTGATCTACCGTCTCTAATTTCCAGAGCTTGCTGAGGCCTGCTCCTCCAGCCTGCTGGGGTACATTAGAGCAGAAATCCATAACATGGCCATGGTCATCCAAGCACAGGAAGAAACTAAATTAAATGTTAAAAAACAATCTGAGGCTGGAGTTGGAGACAATTCATCATGATCCGAGACGCCGGGCAGGTGGGGCGACCAAGGGTCCCGTGGCTGATAGACCCTGAGCGGGTGTGGAAGGCCTTGAGCTCACCTGCCAGCACACAGCAGACTCGCGTGCGCAGGGTCAGCCTTTGGGGCTACAATAGGCTTTTGTTCAACACTGAGAGGAGTGACTTCTAAAGAGTTGAGCTGAAGTAGGTTAGGAGGAGTGGGGAGACCTGAGTGAAGTCTGCGCGAAGCCCCATGGGGTGAGGGCCGTCCTCAGGCTGGCTCGGAGACTCACGTGGGAGGGGACCGTCTCGCTGGAATCATGCCCTTCCTCCCCGGCAACAGGGACGCACTCTGAACAGTAGCGCGTCTGGTCCCTCACAGCAAAGTCTGTGTGAAGCCCGGGCCTGCCCCGTGGGGTGTTCCAGAGCTTGAGGATGAAGCGCTGCCCTGCCCATGGCTCACCCACCCATCCCTGCCACCCACTGTCTGTCGCCTCGCTCCACTGCCTGTCTGTAGCCTGTCCATGCAGCTGCTTCCCCCGGGGTGCCGTTGCCAAGGGCAGCACTTCTGAAGTGCACGATGGTGTTGCCCTTGGCCGCTGCTTCAGTTCACCTTGTTTGTACTGGCATGAACCTCGAGCCGTTTCTTCGCTGTTTAAGTGACTGATCTAGAGGTGGCGTCAGGTGACATTCCAGCTGCGGCAGGGCCTCACCTTGTTTGGGGCGCTGCCCTAGGGGTGGTGCTCTGCTGCGGGAGTGGTGGTGGGAAGGTAGACACAATTTCCTGAAGGAATAGCAAGAGCCCTACAGCCCTAGAGCAGCTGCAGGCAGTCCTCGGGAAGGCTGCGCCCCACCCAACTGGAAAGGAAAGGGAACGCCCCCTGCAGGCGTGTTCCCCACGGAGGCTCTGCATGTGTGCTGCCATCTCATGGGGCTGTCCAGAAAGTTCTTCTGAAGGCAGGAGAGCAGAGACAAGACGCACAGAGTCATAAATCCAGACTGAACGGGAACACAAGAGCTAAGAGAGGCGAAAGAAACAGAGGGCCTGGGACAGTGGGGGCCCCTCAGAGCCCGCGGCAGACGGCAGGTAGGGCACGTGCTCTCGTCCAGGCGTCTGCAGGTGTGGCCTGTCTCTGCTTGGCACTACCTGTAAAGCCCTGCAAAGAGCTCTCTTCAGCAAGTGTGGATTTTAAGAGATGGGAACTGTGCTGAGCCTTAGATGACGTGATGTGTCCACAAGGCCTTCGCCGCAGCCTGGCGGTGGTCGGCGCTCTGTGGACAGCGTCACTCTGCCTCTTTGCCCTGTGAACAGCTAACCCTGCCTAGTGTTTATGTATTCATCTGAAACCCATCCACACAGGAGAATGTCCAAGTCATGAATGACGCTTTGAAAATGAACATAGTCGCTCTACCAGATATGAAAGAACTTTACCAGGAACCTAGTGGCCTTTCTGCTCCCCTCCCACCTTGAGCTGCTCCAGTCAATGTAATGGCCGGTCAGATTTATTTTACCATGTATTAACTTAATCTGTTTATCAATCTTGCATAACCGCAGTCCTGCCAGATTTGCTCTTTTGTATCTGGTCTCTCTTTTGCGATCTGTTGCTGTGAAATCCACTATTTGCAACAGCAATCTGTTGATTCTCATCACAGAAACACTGGGCTTCCTACCAGTGCCTCAATTACTACTATGCCTCCTGAACACTTAAGAGGAATGTAAGAATTCCCTAGTTAGAGTGCCAGAGTTGAGTGTTATTAATTGCTTTGAAATTAATTACTTTAAATTGGAGATTATTCAAAGTTCTATCTAAAGAAACTTTGTCATTTGCACAATGACAGGTTTACTAGTTGGGAGAAAAGTGGGCTTTCTGCCTGACCCCTCACCTGTTCTGCAGCCAGCAACACGCAGCCTTTGCTGACCCACCTACCTGGAGCTCTTGGTAAGTGGTGGCAATGCTTTAAGCAGCGTTAGACCTGATCCCGCACTGGAAGCACTTGCTCCAGGGCACCCAGGCGTGCTTGTGTTAGGCACAAGGCAGGGTGTGGTGTCAAGAGGAAAGGGGGACCTGCAGGTCATGCCTCATATCTTCATTCTCCAGATAGGAAAACTGAATTGCAGGGTAGGATTTCACACTGCAGGATCCTAGGGGCAGAGGACGCAAGTTAGGACTGAGTGGAAGGAATGTGGAAAGTGGAGCAGGTGGGCGCTGATCTCAGCAGGGGCGGAAGTGCGGCCACCTTGGGCATGTTCTGCAAGTCGGAAGTGTCTAGGAGTCAGCTGACGGTCGCAGAGCATAACAGAGCACGCGTTTCACTTCACAGTCTAAAAACTTTGGTTATCAGTTGCCCCTTAAATCTAACTTGCATTTTCAAAAGAAAATCTGGTGTCTGGTCAAACCAGTCCCTTTTTTCCTGGAGAAATGTCACCTGCCAGCAGCACCAGCATTTGTCCCCTCCGTGGTGAGACGGACGTGCAGCATGTCGTCGAGTACCTGAATTTGATTTTTGTGGTCGTTTACTCAGGTGCGTCGTTACAAAGTGAGGCTGCTTGGCTGTGTCATTGTGATTGGGCCAGATCATGTGCATGACATCGCACTTGCTGTTCTGTTTTGTTGAGTCTGTTCACTACTAAATAACAGCCGAATTTGAAAAGGAAGTTTCCTAGACATAGCCCAAAAGTGGGGCACCCTTGAGCAGCTCTCAGTGGCTTCCAGCTCTGCGCCTCTGCCGGGGCAGTGTAAGTCAGCCTTCTTGTAGGAAAGGGTTTGTCCTGGCAAGACTCGAGAGAAGTTCATCGAGCCACCAGCCACAGGCAGAGCTGAGCCCTGAGTGTGGACTCATCAGTGTCATGTCTCTGAGAGCCAGCCATGAGTCTCCTTGGCTCCGCCGCCACTGCCTTTTCACCCGGTATGACCTGGTTAAACTTCTCTACAGCCCCAAATCCAAATCAGGGCAGGATATTTGAATCTGAAATCATGTCCATCATTGGTATATTCTGTTAGTTTCTTGCTTTCCAAGTGAAGTAATGGCTTGTATGTTGCCCTTTGGTTCCTTCACATGGGTTCATGTGCAAGTTCCATGCTCATGCTCGTGCCTTGTGTTCCTACTTTTTACTCTTACTGCACAAAATTTTATTTTTTGTAGTGAAGTGGTCTTGGGATGATACCCTTTTCCTATATCTTTCTGTACACTTAATGCCTGGATGTATTTCAGGTTTTGAAACAGTTTTTATTCTTACAAATGTATAGTTTAGTTCTGATTTCCGAGAGTTATCTGAAGTATGTCCTGGAACTTTCTCTCCCTATGAATACATAGTGACCAGATTTATTTATAACTATTCAGACAAGGCACAGTAATATAAATGCAAAGAATCAGACATATGCGCATATTATTTTGCGGATGTATGTGTCTGCGTGTGTGTGTATAGACGGATTTGTGTGTAGGTAAGTTCAGAATGGCCGCTTGAAGAGGAAAGGGGGAGATGCACAGTATGACCATCGCCCTGCAGTTACGTAACACCTGTGGTGGGGCCCATGCCCCCACCAGCTGATCTGGCTTTGAGAACACAAGTGGCTCTGCGCGAGGAATTCCGAGTCATGGAAAGGCTACAGCAACTATGAGGATTAAAAATAAAGATGGCCTTTTTATCTTTGCTCAAAAGAAAACCGCATGCTTGCATACTGAGAAAGGAACAATTTGTACTGAATTTGCAGTGCCCTTCGCTGTCTCTCCCCCATCCCACATGCTCCACTTCACGATTATAATTCCAATCAGGAAGACGCATCTCTTGGAATTAAGAAATGGAAAGGTCCCCTGAGATCCACTCAGACCATATCCACAAGGCATGATTATGACTTTATTGATAATTTCCCAATCAAATAGTATTTTTTGGTCATCATAAGGACTGACTGCCATAAATGGCGAAGCAATCAATGAGATTGATGTTATTTCAGCCACCTTAACAATTGAATCGGATCAACCATGCATGCGTCCATAGTAGCTCATTGATTGGCTGTTACTGCAGCTGATAAAACCAAGTCAACTGGAAAAGAGCTCGTCCAGCCTGGCCGTGTAGTCCGTGTTGTGAGTGCCATCTAAGACGACTGGCCCTTTGAATAGCAACTGGCAGAGCACAGGTAGAGCACATACGCCCACAAGAGGTCCACTGCAGACGTTCAAGTCAGAGACAGCTGTAGCCTGTGCAGATGAACCCACGAGCGGATTCAGTGATGGGCTTGTTAAATCTTAACGAGGTAAATCTACGGCCATGGTAATATCCATCTGAGGGCACAGTAGTCAAGACATAATGGCATCTCATTTGCATTCTGCGGTGAGGTACACCAGTAAAGCAGTTAGCAACCCAGGTTATTGGCAGAAGTGTTTTCTAAATGCCCAGTACATACTGCAGTCATACCCTACTACAGAAGTACCTGGCAGGGATGTAGATAGGAGCCGACCTGTCCAAGCCTGGGGCAGGCAGGGCACTATATATCCCCATGCCCAGCCTGCTCAGGAGGCGGCAGCCTGTGGCTCTGTCCACATGTTAGGCCTACCCCTAGAGCTTGGCAGTAGACACCATTGTGTAAGCAGATGTGAGCGGCACGGCTGTCCACGGCTGTCCAGTGTTGCGGCAGCTGCTCTTCCGTGCCAATGTGCCTTTGTGCCCATTGAAGATGTCTGTAGGTTGTGTCAGAAACTAGGAAACTTGTCCCCAAGAGATCAGAAGTGTAAGCACACACGAAAAAGGTCTTGACGCTGAGGTCCTGGCGGACATGGAACATAGGTGGCTCTGGCCGGTACCCTCAGCCCCAGCGGAGGCTCGTTTGTTCCCCATGGTTCTCTCAGTCAGATTTCCCTTCACTGGGACGCAGTCCACACCATCCACAGCTTAAAGGAGGAGAAATGGAATATGGCTTGTGATTGGTGGGCAAGGATGAGGCAAGGGCAAAGGCACCGTGGCCGGCAAGTGTGGTGAAGCAGAGCTTCTTAGTCTGTGACCACCGGAAGGAAAAGCCAGGGAGCAGGCAGAGGGTCACGTAGGGTGCACCAGGGTCCTGCCTTCACGACGCACCCCGACACTCCCAGATTACTGATCCCTTGGTAACTCTCAAGCCAGTCAAGCTGACAGTTAAGCTAATATCTTGCAGTGGTGTTAGTGACAGAAAACAGTAGACACCTCAGGCCCCTACCCAAGTGTTGCTGACCTCTAGAAGTCCTCAGTCAGAGCAAAGCGAATCTCACAGGGAGCGAGGAACAGGCAGGAGGAAGCCAGGACTCAGCGTGGGGCTGGATAAGCTTCTAGTTACTGACCGTCAGGATACTTCCAGGACTCTGCGTCTGTCATTATAATAGGCTAGGCATCGTTTCCTGTATGCATTTCCACAGATCCCCTAAGTGTCTTTCTAAAGATACTAGCATTAAGACTCAGAGAGGGCAGGTGACTTGCTCGGGCTCCAGGAAATGCTTGGCTCTGGCTCGCGGCTTCCATGTCCTCACTGTGACCGATCTGTAGACTTGATGCTGGTGGAGACCTTTCTTTGTTCTGCAGCAGAAGCTGAAAGCTGGTCCCTCCCAGTGAAATTTCCATGACTTTGTCTAGCGGTTGGGCTGAAATCTGCCAATTTTGAGAACCTCCTTTCATCCCACTGGCTTTTAGAACATGTCTCTTTATCCTTAATTGTCTGTTAAGTAGAAGAAAAAAGTCCTCATTTTGTTAGGACAGCAGTTGCTCTAGCCTCAGGTCACGCCGACACATACACCTGCAAAGGTTGCTAGGTAAAACAGAGAAGCCCAGCTGCTTCTGAATTCAGATAAATAATGAATGACTTTTGTATAGGTAAGTCCCAAATACACAAATGGAGTATCCTCATCCTAATAAAAATCTACTCTGTATTTCTGAAAAAAAATTTTTTTTTTTCATTTTTGAGTCAGGGCCTTGCTATAAAGTTCAGACTGTTACCAAACTATGTAGCTCAGGCTGGCTTCCACTCACAGCGGTCCTCCTGCCTCAGCCTCCCAAGAGCTGGGATGACAGTTGTGCATCACCACGCCGGCTTACGTGGTGCTGGCTTGCTAGGCCAGTGCTCTGCCTGCCAGGCTTTTCTCCCAGCCCATTTTGGAGTCAAATACAAATGAGCATCCGTGCTTGTACTTGCAAGCCTGGCAGACGCCAAATTCCTGCCTTTCCTCCTGTAACAGCCCTGCTGTCAGAACACCTACGTGTGCACTCCCACACACACAGTTCCGCAGATGCATAGATGTACACAGCCGCTGTTTGTTCGGCATAACTGCAGTGGAGAAAATTGTCTGGAGTAAGATTTATCAGTTCCACATGAGATTAAATGTGTCCTGGAGCCTCTATGCCTGGAATTCTAGTGTTTCAGTCTCCATCATGTTTAGGAAGACCCGCTTCGTGTTCCCTACGGGCTCCAGGACCACGGAGAACCTGGTGGGGGTGCTGCCAGTGTTTTGGTGGAGCCCATGGGGAAGGGACATGGCTGACGTCCTGCAAGGAACAGCTCCAGTGCGCGGCCACAGTGGCGGGCTCGGCCGTCACGTACGCCACTGCGGGCGGCGTTTTGCACGTTCTGTGGGCTTTGGCAACCGCACAGTAACGTGTCCACCATTACAGCCTCACACCAGAGTCTCACTGCGCCGGCCCGCTGTAATCTGTCGTTCACCCCGTCAATGTCTCTGTAGTCTTGCCTTTCCCGGGATGGGGCAGAGCAGGGCGTGCAGAGGGTGGCCATTGCACACTGGCTAGGTGAGTGGGGCGCCCCGGGGAGAGCAACACACTATGTTCTGACTTACAGTCTTGAAAGACCTGGCTGTGTGGAACTGGGCCTGTAGCGACCAATGTTTAGAGACCCTGCAGCCATCCAGGTGGGGCTCACAGGCTCCTGGGCAAGGAAGAGGCCATGACATGAGGAAACAGACAGGGGTGTGTTTGGAAAGGAGACAGACAGGTACAGTGAACAAGGAGTGGGCCACGCGATGGCGTTTGACCTGACGAGATGTGTGGGCAGCGGGCAGAGCTAAGGCGGAACGGGCCAAGGGGAAGGTAGCAGTTCTGCTTGACCACTTTAAAATGTGAAATGTTTGCTGCATACTCCAGTGAAGAAATCAGGCTATTGGATGCAGCAACCCTGAGCTTAGTGAGAGCACCTGGGCGTGAACATGGGGCTGCTGGCCCGAGAAGGCCTGTAGGTGAGCAGGTACAGGAGAGAGCGTACGTGGGGAACAGGAGCTCTGAGGCCCAGCTCCACGGAGGACAGCTGCCACTGGTCCTTCTGGGAGGCACACACGCGACCCTCGGTAGGCATGGTTCGTCTTGTGAGTGTGGTTCGGTTACCCATGCATTGGTCATGGTTATTCTAAGGTGTGATTTGACCCTGGGGAAAGGGTCAGAGTTCACAAATGCACTTCTGCCTAAGCGGGCAGGTGCAATCTTGTCAGTGTGAAACCAGAGGCCAGCGTCTCCTGGTTAAATTGTTTTGCGCATGGACGCGGCCAGTCCAGGTCCAGTGATACTTCTGCCCTGGTTGTTCCTCAGCAGCTGGAAGGGCAGGGTCTAGGATTCCTGCCCACCCTCTCCACACACTCCCCGCATGCACGGCATGACCTCTGTGTCCACACATCATAGAACGTAAGTCCCCGTGCCCTCGCCCCTGGCCTGGTAGAATCTGGCGTGTAGAGAGCATGGCTGGCCCTGAGGTTTGAGCTGAGCTCCCTCTGCCTGGCGTGTTCAGTAACTGTGTAGAAAGTACAAGCTGGGTGTCGTGGCTTATTCTTGCAGTGTCCCCACAGGGACTCACACTCCGAGGCAGGGCTCGGTTGGAAGTGGGTCAGAAGGGACAGGAAGGGTGTGCTTGCTTCGCCTGCCCTCTGCTGCTGGTTGCATACTGGGATGAGCAGCAGTGTTCTAGGCCACAGAAGGCCTTCCGCCGTGCCCACCACTAGCTGGAAACTCAGAAAACCGTGAGCCAAAATATGCGTCTCCTCTTTTAAGCTGCGGGTGTCGGATACTGTGTCCCAGTGATGAGATGGCCAAGGCACTGGGGAATAGCAGCCTCTTTTTCCAAAGGCTGGACATCTGTTTCAGTCTGTTTAGGGCCCATATCAAGCCCTATGAAGCAGGCAGCTTGTAAGAGACAGCCATGTCTACTACATGATTATGGAGAGTTGGAAGCCCAAGGCCAAAGCACCAGCAGACCCTATCCAGTGAGCGCTCTTCCTGTGACCCTGTCTGGCAGAAGAGACAAGCGAGCTCTTTGGCATTAATCTCAACCAAGAGGGCTTGGCCCTACGACAGCCGCTCTTCCGTGCTTCCCTCCTTGGGGTGACATTTAACCCAGGTATTTGGGGGACACAGGCATCCAGATCACAGCAGCATCTTTGCACCTTAGAGATGCCTTGGCCCCTTGTCATACCCAGGCCCAACACTCAAGCACAGAGCATGTGATAGGGTCCAAGGTGGCCTGAATGTGGTCCTCAGAAGACGTGTTCCCTATCACCCATGGCCTTATTTGAAAAAAGAATTTGCAGATGTACACAATTAAGAATCTCAAGACGAGATCATCTGGGATAGCAGGATGACCTCACAGTCTAGTTTACGTGTCCTAATGCAAGACAGAAGGCACACCATGTAAGAACATGGGCAGAGGCTGGGGTTACACCTTCACAAACCAAGGGTTCACAGAGCTGCCCAAAGTGGTAGGGCAAGAAAGGCCCTTCCTTGAGGGCCACCGGTTGCAGGACCAAGGGACGTCCTTTCCCGAGGGCCGCCAGTCCTGCCACTCCTTACTTTGCGAGTCTGGCCTCCACAGCTGTGGCAGAATTTCTCCTGCCTTTACCCATTAAATTGGTGGCCGTTTGTGACAGAATCCATGGAAAACGAATGCGTCCCAATTGTCCTGGGCTTATCCCCAGGCAGCCCTGGGGAGCCACAGCCTCCAAAGGGCAGCCAGAGACTCAGGAGGCCAGTTTCCCTGTCATGACCATGGGCACTCAGGGTCTCATTTCCTGCTTTTGACACTGGCCTTGGAGAGAGTGAAATTAATAGCAGGGAATTCAGAGTGATACAGTTTGTCATCCAGGGAGGTCACCAGACAAGATGTCACCAGTCCCAGGTTTGGTTAGCAAAGGGGACTGAAAAGCAGTGGCTGGAAGTGGGACAGGAGCCTGCAGAAACCGTCTCTCATGTGCGCCACCAGCTCCCAGGTGCCTGAAGCCACCGGCCTCCCCGAGCGGCCGTAGGGATTCAGACCAGGCAGGACAAGCCCCCGAGTTATGTTTTTGTGGCTCCAGAGACCAGAAGTCCCAGATCAAGAGAGATTTGGGGTGAACTTGCTTCTCTGAATAGTCTTAGACTTGTGTTCTTTAATGTGTAAATCTGGCAAAGGAAAGTTGCGTGACATGGATTTGGTGCGCCTGTTGTTTGTCTGAACGGCCCAAGCTGGTTAGCTGGTTCTCTCTAAGCCCTCGCTCCTCCAGGCCTGACGCGGAGGCAGTAGAGCCTATTCCATGGGTTTCTGGGGAAAACAAACAAGCCTTCCGCGCGTGGCTGCCCGGTGCTGTCAGCGCAGCACCCACAAAGATCAGCCCGCTGGTGCCGCTGTCCTCACTGCTGACAGTAGACCCCAAGCAAGGGGCGGAGTGACTGAGGCTCAGGCTGTGGAGACAGGCAGGCCTGGGATCGAAGGCTGACTCCAGTGCAGGTGAGCCACGCGATGCCGAGGAGTCACTCGGCCTCAGCTTCCCCATCTGTAACACAGGCCCACAGCAGCGACACGTCCCAATTGGAGCCCTGTTAGCATACGAGCGCCACACAGAGTCCTTCGTGCGGAATGTCTTCTCCTTTAAAGATGAGATCCCTTTTGGTCACTCCGTTAACAAGTACTTGAATGAGCATATACAACTTTTCAGATGAACAGACAGGCCTGGGCAGTGAGTGAGGTGATCACGGGCCTGCTTTGCTGGAAGCCTGTGCAGGTGGGCAGGAGAGACCGGGCGGAGCTCGCGTGAGCCAGGTGCTTTGATAACCCCTGCACCTGTTGGCGGCAGCGTCTGGCCCAGGGAGCCTGTGAGCAAGTAGGTCTGTGCCTGTCTGTTCTGCCCACCGCTCGCCAGACACTCCAAGCCCAGGTGGCAGGGACAAAGCAAGAGGTGATAGCATGGCCCCTGGGAGGGTTGAGGAATCTGCTGTGTGTGCCGTGATCCTCCTGAGGACACTCAGTCCTGTGGAGGCAGGAACTGTTGCGAGAGGCAGCGGTTTCCTTCTCCTGGAGCCCGACACAGAGAGGGTACCTTTCCATCACTCGTGGCACCGCCAAGGTGCGGGGGACAGAGCGCAGAGCCTTGAGTCCTCATGCCAGCGCAGCGTCAGGAGCAGAGGACGGGGAGGGAAGGGGGCATGAGGTTGTTGAGGGGCAGTCAGGTCCTTGGGAGGGCAGGTGGATCCAGCCCTGGTGAATGGGATTCATGCAAGCCGTGGCCTGCAAAGGACAGCATCACGAGGAGGAGGCGGACAGCTGATGGGGCCAGCCACAGCCTCTGACCCGGAGAGAAACTGGGGAGAGGCCTCGGAGGAGGCGGGAGACGCTTCTGCTGTGATGTCAGGAGGCTGAGCCACCGCCCAGGAGGTCACCTCAGAGAGAGCCCCGTGGCTTGTGGCTGAGGCAGCAGGAGCACGACCCGTCGCTGTTGCGAGACCACCATGCAAACAGCATCAAACAGAGACTGGAGCCTCCAGCCTGAGCTGCTACCAACCAGGGGGTCAAGAAAGGGATTGAAAGTGATGAGGATCAAATTCCCATGAGCTGCGTAGGCGGGTGGGAGTCCAGGAGTGTCATGGAAATTCTACGTGGGGGAACATGCCTGGACAGTGAAAAGTATTAATGCAAACCCTTTTGGTCTTACTAGAAGGGAGACTTTCTGAAATGCTGTTGTCACACAGAGGAGGGCAAGTTTGCACATCACGTAAGGCTGGGCAGCTGTAGTACTGCTGCCCACTGCCCACAGGACCTGCCTGCCCCAGGGAGCAATGTCCTGCTTTCACAGGGCACCCTGTCTCTGTCCCTTCTGTTTTTAGCCCCAGGAGTGCTCCCTACCCTAAGCCTTCCTCACCTTTCAGGCCAAGCCTACACCTTGATGGGACACACTTGACATGCCAGCCAGCACCTCCGGGCCCTAGCCACCAGAGGTTCTAGCAAGGGTGAAAGCTCAGCACCCGGACACTCTTCCTCCCAAGCACACGCCTGCCCACCCGCTAGTCCAGCGGCCACAGAAGGGCGAGAGCCACCGTGCATCCAGGTGGCCAGTCCTCCCAGGTGCAGTGGGGTGGGGAGCACTTGAGAGGGGCCTCCTGCTCGCCCAGCCCGAGTGTCGACACCTGCATCCTTGGACCCCACACTAGGCACTTGTAGGTGCTCATCTGCCGCTACTGAGAACACACCCTTCGGTTGTGGCTTAGAGTCACGTGGGTCTCTGTGTGGGGGGAGCATCAGTTTGCCAGGGTTTCATTGATCACCAGCGGTGACCTTGTCATCCCTGAATTGTGACTCCGGCATCCCTCAGCTGTCCCCATGTAGGACCCTGGGGCAGGATGAGGGATGGTTGTGTCCCCTGCTGTGAGAATATCGGTTTCTCAGCAGTTTGATTTGTCTCTGGGTGTAGAAAATGCTACAGCTGAGCCCGTGGCTCCTGTACCCCCACCCAGAGCTGAACCGCAGAGCCATCAGAGTCCCCTCCCCACCCCTCTGAAGCTGTGCTGCAGCTAAACCCAGTGCCACAGGGAGCCTGGGACCTTCCCTCTGCAGCACCTTCCGGTTCCACTGTCTTCCGGAGGGACCACTGGGGACTGCAGGAGACCATGGCCCCAGCGATAAACGCAGTCTTTAAAGCCACTCATCCATTCTTAATGGACAGCCGTTAATTTGAGGTCTGGGTCATGAATTTGAATGCTGTGCGCTGAGCTCCTCTTCAACAAGAGAACGTGGTTCTGCCTGAGGGTAAATGGTGATTCATTAATTGTAATTAAATTAGGCTGGTGGCTTAAACTGAATGTGACACAATGAAATCCCATATAAAACCTGAGGTGCATGTCACAGGCCTCTGTCAATAATGTCTAGTTTTTGCCTAAGTGGATTTAAAGGGAACAAGATGCCTCTTCTTTAAGACAGGAAAAAAGCGAACCACCTTGGTTTAGTAGGGAAATAAATAAACGGAGCGTTGCTGTCTTCATTCAGGTCCTAAGTAGAAAGCGGGCAGGACCAACAATACCGGCTTCAGGGGCCCCGGGCACGGCACCTGTGAGGCTGCCTGTGCCTGTGGGAATACAGCCCGCAGGGTGGCAGCTCCCCGCCCTCAAGCCTGACACACACCCACACCCACCCGTGGAGGACTAGAGGTCCCAGCTCCCGCTGCACCTCCCTTCCTCACTAGCTCTTACTGGGGGTTCTTTGTCCTGAAGTTTCTTCGCTGAGAAGTAAGGGGGCTGACAGGCTCCCTCTGTGATAGTGAAGGAAAGCCAGGAGAGCTGGCAGGACACGGGCAAACTCCAAGCGCACCTGCTGAGCAGAGCCAAGAGGAAGAACGGCCTACGCCCCACTCTCCTCAGCCTCAGGCCTCCTCAGCTCCAGAGCCTGTGGGGATCAGAGTCCATCACGGTGCCCCGAGAGCAAGAGTGTAATCTGAGTGAGAAGCGGCACAGTCGGGCTCTGTCACGGAGCGGAAGCCCACGGTGGCCCAGAGCAGAGGACCCACCGCCGCAGGGACGCCTGCAGCTAGCACTGTCTGCAAGAAAATGTTGCCCCACTGTGGTAAGGGGATGTGTAGGACAAGAAGCAGGGTGCTCGGTTCTAGGTGGCAGGGTTTTGTACCACACAAACTTGTCCTCCAACTCAGGATGCCAGCTGGGCCTGAAAGCCCCTTCAGTTCTGACACTGCCTGGGTTAGTGCAGACGCCTCAGTTCCGGAGAACTAAGACTGTTCCCAGGTCAAGTGCCCGTCGCATGTCTGAGTCACCTGCGCTTCTGAGTGACTGTGAAATTCAGGGTTCCTGTGACCCCTCCAGTCATTGGAAGAAAGGCTCTCAGGATGCAGGAGAGTGCTGCGTTTGTTTTCGCCCCTCGCCAGGCCAGGGGACAGGGCTGGCACCTGAAGACCATCCGGGACTGGGGCAGCGGTGATCCACTTCTAAGCACAGGAATCGGGCCAACGAGGAGACCCCTGTAAAGACCTCACTGTGGACCTGAACGTGGCTGGAGCGGGTCAGGCATGGAAGTCCTTCTGACCCATGGGGACACAGCTGCCCACAGCTCTGTCTCTCACAGTTGTTTTGAATGTCTTACTGGGCCTTACCAGGCCTGGGGAGAAGCCTCGCCTTCCTCCTGGCTTTCCCCCTGGCTCCTGTGCAGGGTCTGCATGGGATCTGTGCCCAGCATAGGCCCCCGTGTGACATCACGGGCCCCGGACACCATCCAAGGCCCAGGCGTGAGCAGCGGTTGCCCGGGACGTGGCCCTTCCTGGCCAGTGCCTCCTCCCTGCAGAGCAACATGTGGGGAGTAATCGCTCTGCACTGCGCTCTGACGGCCCGCGTTCAGGCACCGGCTGTACTGCTGCCTTCCCAGTGGGAAGGCAATCTGTGTTTCCTCACGGCCAACCTGCTGATCAGAACACGCGTCTCAGGAGGCAGGGGGCCTTCATCCTCCGTGAGCTGTGAGCCAAGGCAGGCCGGCAGCTCAGCCCCAGCGCATGCTCCCGGACGGCTCCAGCCCCAACGGCAGACGCTCGGAGGGAAACTCCATCCACTGAAAGGGAGCCACATCAGGGCACTCAGATCTCACGTTGAGTTACCAGGAGCCGCTGCCAGGCCTCTGCCCATTCGGGGCTGGGACCAGAGAGTGTCTGCTAGGAGTGGTTAAATTAGGCTGCGAGGGCAGTTACTAGTTGTGGCAGGGTCACTGAGAGAGTTGGAGGAGGAGGAAGCAGCAGCCGTCAGTCATTTGCTGGGCTCTGGATTTATGAGCACTGCCTTTTGTTATGAAAATACCTGCGTGTACACAAAAGACTGGGCAGTGCTCTCTGAAGCCAGGTCAGCAGGACTGCTAGTGAGCCCTGCCTGGGTCACTTGGAGACATAACAAGTCCCCGTTTCAAGAGAAAAAAGGAAACAATGCCCAGAGGATGTGGCTCAGTGTGAAGGCCCTGGGTTCAATCCTCAGGACCAGAGAAAAAACTCCCAAAATCCATGCCGTGTGCACAGTGCCCTTTGTTACTATATTTCCGTCGATGTGAACGCCAGTAAGTGGTCCCTTCTTGACAGGGTTGAGACTTTGGCTGCTGGCCTAGGGTCACCTGGCAGTGGCTCACAGCAGCAGACCTGAGGTCTCTCCAGCCCCAGTCTCCCATCTTTCAGCATCTTGCTACTTGGGGAGTCCTGGGGGTACTTTGCAAAGGAGGAAGAACTCAAATCAGGAAAGTCAAAGCCCCTGAGGGAACACACCAGGAAGGACAAAGAGGGAGTATGTGCCCAGCGGCACAGCCGAGGGGCGGGGGTCCAGCAGAGTGCTCGACTGTAGCCTTGCGCACGGCCTTCTGGCCTGGCTGCTGCAATGTTGAGGAGAGTCTCACTTCCCCGGCCACCAGGAAGGCCCCCGTTTCTGTGTGTGCGTCGAGCGGTGCTCCCGTATGTGTGCTTGGTACAGAAGTGACACTGACTGCCCACAGCCGGCTCAGCGTGGAGCTGCCCCCAGCTTCCGAGTGTGTGCGGATGCGATGTCTCATCCTGGCTCCGCGTGGCTTGTTTCTCCCTCTGCCACCAGCTGGGATGCAGCTCCGCCATTCCCAGGGGCCTGTGCTGGCCGCTTCCTGCCTGCTTTGTTATCGAGCGCTTCCAAATCTGGAGCAGGAGTCTGCGGAAAGGGCAGGGGCTGGGAGGCGGCTCCAGCACTTTTAATGATAGCCTGGAAGCAGAGCCAAGGGTCCTGAGACCACGGAGGGAGAAATCGGGAAGCCACCGTGGCCTCGGGAAGGTGGAGCCGGAATAGGGGGAAAGTGGACCGTAAGCGCAAGAAATGAAAGCCCCCTCTCGTGTCTTATTTATTTTGTGCTTTATTTATCAGATAAGTGAGATGTTAAGCAAGCACAGAAATGTCTGGGTTTTTGTCCTGATATTTAGATGTCTTGTAATGTTTTGTATGAGGTCTATGGCTATCATTTCACGGGGAATCGATAATACTTCCTTTAAATGTGTCTGAATTCTTAGTACATGTAGATGGGGACTCGCTAGCTTTCTAAATTCTGGGATGAAGTTGTGTAGGATCTGACTCTTTGGTCAGCATTCAAGTCTGTCAAATCCAACTTACTAAAAGCCTCAAAAAATCTTGTGAGTTACATGCTGCTGGTAGTATGTTAAAACTTCCCATGTGCCTAGGACAGTTTTTTTAATCCTGAAAACCTGTGCACAAAGGTAATTGTGTCTTCAGGGTGCTTTTTTGGACCTGGAGTGTCCCCTGAAAGCCTCATGTATTTGAATGTAGTGGAATAGCTGTGCACCTGCGTGTTACTGGGAGGTAGGGCCTGGCTGGAAGAGGGGTGCTTGGGGTTTGACCTGGAAAGATGGTGTCAGCTTGCTGAGACTGAGGGTTGCCTGGGGCAGAGATTTCAGGTGTGTGTTGCTGACTCTCCAGGCCAGGACGTGAGGGAGGACTGCCACCCATCCTGGGCACGGGTGTCCCCACTGGTAGCCAGAAGTAAGTAAAGGAAGGAAGAAGAAATATTGTTAAGCTTCTTCCTGGGAAGGTCTAGCCTTGCCCGAGTCTCCAGTCTCACTGATGCCTGGCTCACTGGCTTCTGTCTGCAGTGGGCGAGCCGCTGTCCAGCTTCTGCCATGTGTGTGGGAGGGCAAGGGCCCGGTGGGTCTGGACTTCTGCAAGGGAAGGACAGTGGTGTGAGGGGGGAGGGTGCCATCTCAGAGCCCAGAGCTCTTCCTGGAAGTGATTTGAAAGTAGGTATCAGATGTAAATATGTCTGCTTTTTGACAGAGTGAATTCGTCATAGGAATTGGGTCTCAGAGTCCAGCCGGACATGATGTTGGGGTCTGAACTCAGGGTTAACACCGCTGTACACATACGAAGCAGTGGAAAGCGGTGCTTGCAGCAGAGGCCTGCTTACGTCGTGCACGGCGTAAGCCAAGCGGTAGTCTGTAACTGGAATATAAAGCTGCACTATGCAAGTGGGAAATAAACAATGTTGTGGAATAGGTATACGGGGCTTATAAGGTTTCTTTATGAGACAAGGTCTCACTCCATAGGCCAGGGCTGGTGGTCAGCCGCTGTGTAGCCCACACGGACCTCAGACTGACAGCGGTCCCCCGCTTCAATCTGAATGCTGGGGTTACAGGCGCGCATTGCCACACCCGGCTGAGTTTTATTTGCTGCTGGGGAATCAAACTCAGGGCCTTGCCTGTGCTAGGCACATGCTGTAACCACTGAACTATGCCCCACCCTGCAGCGTGTTGAAAGAAAAGGCGAGTTGGAAAGTGCAGGATAGCGCACTTGCAGGTGTCCCAGGAAGGGGAGCACCCAGGTGAGAGCAGCGCAGGGCGTCTTGTGTGGGCGGGGAGGCACCTACACGTGTTCTCCTGTCTCGCCACGGCTTTCTTCCTGGCATAGGCTCAGCTCCTTATTTGCTTGTTTACTTCATCAACAAATTTACCGAGCATCCGCCACGTAGCAGGCGCTGCCCAGGCTCTGGGTCACGCTGCTGGACAGACACCCGGTGTTCTTGGCACCTCTGTTTTATTGCAGGGGAGATGAGAAAACAGTGAGAGCAAACTGAACGTGAAGAACCAGGAGGAAAGAGCGTTGTTTCCCCAGAGCAGAGGGATGAGAGGGGGTGCTGTCCCCCTGCACTCTTGCCTTAGGCCCACGCAGCAGGCAGAGCAGGGCTCAGTAACTGCCACTCAGCAAACCTAACCAGGGGCCCAGTCTGAGCACCGCTGGCCGGGTCCGTGGTGACAAGATCGTCCTCCCTGGGTCTTCCTTCTGGGTGCACGCAGGTGACCCACCTTTCAGCCACACGACCTTCCCTCCACCCTCCGGGCGCCCAGTCTGACCGTGCCCCTCTGTCTCATCCGAGTCTGGCATTTAGACACTAGCAGACGTTCCTCTGACTAGATCAGGTCCTCCTTTATTATCTAGTTGTTTCCCAGTGGCTTTGTCAGGTGGGTCACCTCCGAGCGCAGCTGGCCCTGCCCCCAACGCGTGGAGGATCTTGCGGCAGCGTTTTCCTGCTCTGCAGGGACCACTCACTCTGGCCACAGCACCTGCGCGCTCTGGGCTTCTTCCACCTTCGCCTTCTGGACTCTGTGCTTCTTAGAATCCTGCTCTGCGTTCTGTCCCGGGACGAACGCGTCAGGTTGCGGCACGCCAGGAGGGCAGAGGGACGGTAAGTGCTGAGTAGCCGCTCTCGTCGGTTAATTTCAGCTGTTTGTAAGAACGTTCTCACGTGGACTGAGCCAAATGCCAAGGGCGGTTGGGATCTGGAAACGTGACAGTTCAGCGCATGGAGGACAAAGAGATGTGGACTCGGCCATTATCTTCCACCTGTTGTCCCCACCGAAGGGCTTAAGAAGGGCCTCGGAGGCTGTGAACAGCAGATGAGGAATTAGCACACACACAGATTACTATCAGAACGGCTGTTTTGAGCTTGGAGATCATTAATGAATGCAGAGTAACGCCTGTTTAGGTAGCTGAGCACAAATACTGGTCTGAACTTGCATAGCAAAGACCATTACGAACCGTCAAGGGAGTTGGTGCTGACCTTGCGAGCTTTGGGCGCCCAGAGGAAACCAGTGCATGGGACTGCGCGGTACCCCGCAGTACGTAGCACCGGTAGATGGCCTTTGGGCGGTTTCGGCGCACAGCGCCTGCAGGTCCCCAATAAACCTGAGACGGCATGGAGAGGTTCTCCTGTGCTCCACCGGCTGGTTCCCAGGTGCAGCCCGCCCTCCGGGTCCTGTGTTGTTGCCCTGAGGCACGACCTCCTTAGGAAGGGGATGGGCTGACGCGTGCCACCACGCCAGCCCTGGGAAGTGAGCCGCAGCAGACTCTTGATCAGACGCTCGAGCTCCCTCGCTCAGAGTACTTGCGTGGCACGGTGGCAGGCCTGTCCTAGGGACAAGCTCCGCAGTGGTGGCCCAGAAGCAAGCCATCTGTTTATCCAGGGCTTTTTTGCCTGCAGTGCCTTATTTAACCTTCGCCACTTGGGGAGAACAGTTGTGACGATGTCTGTTTTACAAATGCAGTTGAGATTCAGAGACATGACGCCACTGGCTGGAAGTCACATGCCAGTAAGAGGCGGAGTGAAATTTCAGACTCCTGTTTTTCTGGTTCTCCCTGCGGCTTTCACCACAGGGAAGTGTCTGCATGTCCTCCAATCCCCCAAGTGCTTGTTTCTCTTGGCTGTGGCATCTCTCCTGCCCCAGGCAGGCTGCAGGGAGGTTCCTGAGTCCTTCCAGGCTTGCTCCTGTATCCTGTCTTAACTGTGAGCATGGGAGCGGTTCCGACTCAGGCGCACTAAGCCCTGGGGCTCGCTGGTCCTCAGGGAGCTGCAGCAAGGCAGGGGGAGCAGGAAGAGGAGGCGACCCACGTCTCGATCCTGAGACCTCGGCTCTGACTTGGACGTGTGCATACACGCCTGTGTGTGTCTCGAGTGCTCCGAGGGGCAGAAAGTCATTTGGAGTTAACTCCACTTGGGCCTTTCCAGGGAGGGCCCGTGGGACCCGGGCGGAGCTGGGGGAGCCTGCTGCCCTCGGGAGGGGTGCTGCTGTCCACTCTTGCATCCGCTTTGGCCTCTTGCACACATAAGCCACCCACTTGCCAGCCTGTCTCTCGGCTCTGGTGCCAAGACAGCACTTGAGTCACTCATCTCTGCAAGCCAGGCGCTTGGTCCTCAGCCACCCCATAGTCTCATTGAGGGGGCCTTCTTAAGTGGACATGACTCCCAGTTCACCTGGTTGCCATGGGAGGGGGTTCCGGCCTCCTGGTTCCTTCCACCCTCCCTCTGTCATCCAGAGCTCTGTCCCACACTCAGGTGTTCAAGGTCACCTCTCCATCTGTGTCAACATGTCCTCTCCCATCTCTTTCCCAAAGTGCAAATACCAGCCACATCCTGAATCCTGGGTTGGATGCTAATCCTGGCAGTCCTTGGGGAGGACATTGGCTGAGGATATGGGGTCCGTCTATGAAGTCATAGTAAAGTCATAGAACTTAACAGATGATGGAAGTGTCAGGGCTGGACTGCGGGTCTAGGTTCTACACCAGCTCCCGCCAGCAGGAGGGATTTCCCGCCATGCCTACACCCCGCCGATGCACGTGAGTGCTAGAAGCCAGTGTTGAGCTGTCGCCTGGCTCCGCCCAAGGCTGGAGAAATGGACTGATTCCCTAGGAGAAGGACAAAAACAAAAAACACCCCCGCACTGTCGTTCTAGCACTTGGGAGTCTTTTGACAGCTAAGTTTGATGAACAGCATGTTCATCTGTTACTGAGGCCTTGTTTAAAGGATGCAGCCAAGCCTAGAGGCCCAGGTCTGGCATCCCAGCACGCCGAGGCTGAGGAAGAGGATGACAACGCTGAGCCCAGCCTGGGCAGCTCAGTGATTCTGCAAGACCCTGTCTCAAAAATAAATAAATAAATATTTAAAAATAAGTGCTTGGGATGTAGCTCAGTATGAAGGCCCTGGGCTTGACCCCTAGTACCACACACACACACACACACACACACACACACACACTCACTCACACACACACACTCACACTCACGCATACATTTTTTAACTCCTAAATCCCTGTCCATTCTTTGGGAGGACCCCAAGATAACCTGAAATCTGTTCCTCTGGCCCAAAGTGCAGTGTCTCCCAGTCTCCCCGGTGCCCACGTGGCATCCTGGCGCCAGTGCTGTGCCGCTTCATGAGCAGCCTTGTCGCTTTATGGAGATTTCCATCTGACATATTAAAAAGCCAGGATTAGTGAATTCATAGACACATGTTCTGCCATTCGTGTGTCTTTTACCTTAAAATGGAGGGCGTTACCTTTAAACGTATCCTATACATCTCCTAAGGGGTGCCGAGGTCATGTGTGTACAATATGGGAAGTGGCTGGATGAAGCAGGCTTGATAAAGTTTTGGGACTATTAACTCTAGATTTTGGTAGTTTTTTCTTCATTTAAAAAAAGTGTTTGAATGTTTTGAGAGACAGGTGGGAAAATCAGCGTCACTGACACTCTCCTGGTGTCCCCAGGGCGGGCCACTGGTGGGGCCGGGGGGAGGGGGTCTCCATGCACCTGAAGCACTTGAAGCCAGAAACCCTTAAAGGTGTGCCATGTGAGCAGCACTCTGATTTTTATTTACGGTCTGTTGCTGGTGTGCCGTGAATATGGCCTCCCCAGGACGGGTGATCAGTAATGAATGTGACCTGTCTCCACATCCCTCCAGGGCTCTGATTCAATCTTTTGAGTTATGGGATGAGGACAAAATGAACTATTTTTCAAGCTTGTAAATATGTGACAAATGACAGTGCAAGAACTATTGATTCCAATCACAGTGATACAATGTTTCATAGTCAGGACCGACTCTGCCTTTACAAATGGCTTGCAAGTGTCGCGGTAATGCCACGCACAGCAGCACTGCTGGCTTCCCGCCCGTCCAGCCTCCCGCCACAGCGTGCGTCATTCTTTGTCTCCCACTGAAGTGAGCTTTTCTTCTGTTGGTTTACACTAAGAGGGAGCTGTTGAGTCCCCCATCTTCGGAAAGGAAGGGAGAGGCAGAGCCTGTATAACCGCTCTGTGACTGCAGACCTCTATGCAAGCGCATTAGTTACTGAATTAGTTATGTACTTACTACCCAAGTATAACTGAGAAATGCCTCTCAAGAACGGGAACCTTGAAAAAGCTAAAAATCCACAGTCTCATTCAGCATTTGAGTCCTGTATAAGCACATCTGGAGGAAACGAAAAACTCAGTTAGAAATTGAGACACCAAAGTAGCCGTGTGTTCCTGGCGATTTCCGACAGGTGCTGGTGACAGGCGTTTGTATGGAAGCTGGACCAGTTCCCCTTAGGTCCTCTCCCTTGTGTCCCCGGTGTTTCTGTCTGTGGAGAAGTGCAGTATGGCCAGGGCTCGGCCTGGGATGCGCTGTGTGGGGCTGACCTGCAGGGGCCCTGCCCACCACGTGTTACCGACTTTCCTCCCCAGGACTCGCTCGGCAAGGCCATCTGGGTACCAGGATGGAACAGGGAACATGTCCAACTTCCCAGACTGGGACAGAAATAACCAGGATGCGGAGGGGCTGCGTGAGGTGAGGGGAGGGCTCCATAGCAGGTCCTCTAGATAGAGTCCTTTATTCAGATGTAAGTGCCGGGGCCAGGCCTGGCACCGTGGCATTCTTGTCCCCCAGGCACGGGTCTCTCCCCATTGTTTGTCTTCATCAGACTACAAGGGGACAGAGGGACAGAGGAGGGCACAGATTCGCCAGCCCCTCGTCCAGAGCCCACGCTCCCAGAGCCGGGGTTGGCCAGGGGTGTCTGCTGGCCTCGGAGCCACACAGACTGGCCCTGCACACATATGACAGGCAAGGCCCAGCCCTGCCCGTCACCTAGAGCCCAGGGCCAGGGATTGAGACTGAGGTCACCTGGTTAACTGCTGTCACCTGGTTGAACTCAGAGTTAAGGCAGTGTCCCCGTGGCTGTTTTTCACACTGGCCTCCATCCCCACTGCGGCCCTTTGCCTCCGTGGGGGTGTTGGTGGTGGACAGTGCTCAAGGGTGTCACAGGCAGTGGCCACAGCCACTCTTGTAACCGAGGCCATGGTGCGGTCTCTGCGGTGCTGTACAGAGGACTCGGCTGGCTCCGTGCTTCACAAAGCTTTCCGTACAGCTGGGCTTGGTGCCTCAGGCCTGTCATCCCAGCACTCTGGGAAGAGGGAGCAGGAAGAGCACAAGTTCAAGTCTAACCTGAGCAATTTAGTTGATATAGCAAGACCCTGTCCCAAAATCAAAAAAATAAAAAAGGGCTGAGATGTAGGTCCGTGGGAAGGCTCTGGGTTAAGTCCCCAGTGCTGAGAAAAATACAGAACCATTAGAAGAAAAAATAAACAGTAGAAGTTCTGTAGTTCCCATCTTCATCCCCATCTGTAGACTGGAGCAGGCCGCCTGGTTAGAGAAGCGGGCTGCGCTGCACTGCCACACACGCACAGGTGTGCACGCCAAGTGCCCGCCGTGCCAGCTGGCATGTGCCTTTTGTGCTCAGATTGAGGGTGCGTCTGTCTACCGCTGGGTATATCAGGCTGTGATGGGTCGTTGGGGACAGAGGATGCGGCCGTTGGCTGCAGTACAACCCGTGCTGTCCCTCGGGCCCTGCGCGCGGAGCTGGGAGTTCTGCTCACAGGTTTAGGGTGCACATTTACCTTGCCTCCGCTAAATGGGCTGATCCAGATGGGCCTGCCGCAGCAGCGGGCAGCGTTGTCCTCCCAGCAGCCCGCGTGGGACCCCAGGTGGGAAAGATAAGGAGCTCCCTCGCTGAGAGGCGGCAGGTGCACGAGGCCCTGCACACAGTCACGGGGCGCAGGGGGAGTCGAGGAAGTGGCAGGCATCTCTACAATACCAACATAATCTGAGTATCTTTGGGTACCTGTTCAAAGTAAGTAAAAACCCAGAACCACATAGGCAAAGTAATACACAGTACCTAAACATAAAAATACCTATCTAATACCACTAAATTGTATACCTAAAATGGCTGAAGTAACAGATGTTATGTTAACTATGTTTCTGTACAATTAAAAAAACCCAAATCTGCATGATAGAAAGCATAGTACCCTCCAGGTGTGGGGGCACACGTCCGTAACCCCAGCACCAGGAGAGGCTGAGGCAGGAGAGTCACAAGATTGGTCCAACCCTTGGTCATTTAGCAATTTGGTAAGACTCTGCCTCAAATCAAAAAAAAAAAAAAAATGTTTTGCAAGGATTGGGAAGGTAGCTCACTGTAGAGGCCCAGGGTTCAGTCCAGGGTACCACAAAAACCAGCAAATGCAGTGGGTGCTGATGCAAAAACTAAACAACACGACAGAAAAAAACAAAACTGTCATGGTTGTGGGACTGTCTCAGCAATTTTAAGTGATATGTGTTTTTATGATTGTTTAGATTTGAAACTGTTCAATTTTTGATTAACATATTTCTATGTATTGAGTAAGGGTAACCTCTGACCTACTTCCTGTTAACATTCTGAGGTCTTGCGTGTCGCCTTAGCCTTCCTGTGAGCAAAGTGGGGGCTCAAACATTTTCATTGTCTGTCTGCTTGGCCAGTTACTGTTCTCTAAGTGCATGCTGTGTCCTACTTTCCTCGCGGCTGCCGAGGCTGCTGTGCCCACGGTCACAAAGGAAGGCGGGTGGGTGGCGCAGCCTGTCTAGGAAGGTGGGGCTCGTCAGCCTGGGACGCCAGAGCGGACACAGATGGGTGCTCTGCGGGCCGGCAGGCAGCGCCCACTCCCTCCGTCTGTGGCTGCCATCCTGTCTCCCGTCCGCTACTGGCTTGTCAGCTTTCCTACTGCGGGCACAGTCCCTGACACCTGCAGTGCAAAGAGAGGTGTCCTTTCGCTCTGGTTTGAGGTGGCCCTGTCCATGGCTGCCTCCCGGGCAGGAAGGTCATGGTGGAAGAGCATGGCACAGCACAGGTGCTCAGTTTAGGGCAGGGAAACAGTGCTAGAGAGGAAGGGGCCCCAGCACGCGAAACTAGCAGAGAAGGCTGCTAGGGGGGCCAGCCGGCCGCAGAGCTCGCTGGCTTCACGTGTTCCTGCAGCGCTCCACTCTCCTCCAAGGTCGAGTCAGGACTGTCATCGAGGCCGACACTGGATGTTTTATTTTCCAGTGCTGGGGGGCAAGACCCAGGGCCTTTGCCCTGAACACCTTCAGCCATTTTTTAACTTTTTGAACGTTTGAGACGGGGTCTCCATAAGCTACTCAGGTGCCCAGGAGGGGCGCAGATTTGCATTCTCCTTGCTTTAGCTTCCCTCAGTGCCGGGGCCGTGGCTTTACCATACCCTTAAGACATGCCAAAGTGGGAGGCCGGTGCAGGAAAACTTCATGAAAAGGGAAAATTGAGCAGTCGTTTCCCTCCGTGTTGAAACACTGCCTCCTCCTGTCAAGAGAAATCTTCACTTGGGTCAGAGATGCAAACCAGGAGGAAAAGGGGCACAGCCAGGCCGCGGAGGGATGCGTGTGTTCTGAAGGGCACAGTGCGGTCAGCCACTTCTGACGAGCCTTCAGAAACACAGCTCGATTATGGGCGCATTTCATTAGTTGACGATTCTCAGTGGTAGTGAAATAAAGTTCCAATCAGAGGAGCCTGCCACAAATATCCATTCCTAACCAGCAGAGTTTTGCCGCTTCCACTGATAATAAAAAAGTGTCTGCCTGTGTGGACAGCTCGCTCTGCTTCCTAGAAGGACGGCTGGGAGAGGGGAACACAAAATAAAGACTAATGGCGGAGGGTAGCCGAGCTAGGCCAGTGTCCCGTTTTTCTTAAGGGTCCATGACAGGGCCCCGGTGAGGCCCGCTGGGAAATAATTTATGGTGGAGGAAACCAGGGCTCAGATAAGTTAATTGAACCTGCCCCAAGCCACTGCAGATTTGTGGGGGGAATGGGATTTGAACCCAGAGCCACTGAGTTATGATGGTGTGGCTCACCTGGGAAACATCTGTCATATGGAAACATTGGGGACATTACTGTAAAAATTAGCACCAGAAGACCTGGCTGGGGAAAGCTGAATCCTAGGGGTAACCGCACCAGTCCGTGTCCCCTGGGTCCCTGATGGAGTTGTCACTGCCGCCCACCGGGTGGTCAGTCTGCAGTCAGGTGTGCAGTAAGCCCGCCCGCCTGTGGCTCTGCAGCCTGTTGTTGCAATGCTGGTCTTTCTCCCTCATTCTTCCTTCTTTCAGAGACAGAGTCTGCCTATATATACAGTTCAGGCCAGTCCTGACCTCACTAGTAGCCTAGGCTGGCCTCGAACCTACAGCCGTCCTCCTGCCTCCGTCTGCGGCGTGCTGGGATCAGAGGCGTGCACCAGCCTCTGCTAAACTTCATGTGGTGCTGGAGATTGAACCCTGGGCACGGCACAGGCTGGGCAAGCGATGTCACCACTGAGCACCACCCCCATGCCCTTACTTTTCTTTTTAAAAGGGAAAATTGTTTTTAAATCTTGCTACTTCAAGGATAGTTAACTTTTTCTAACTTGAGCTTGCTTACGCATGCTTTATAACAAATGTACTGGAAGCTAGCAGCCGCTGCCATATGCAAGTGTCCCCTGCACCATGCATGCCCACGTGGTCACACGATGCGCCATCCATGTTGTCCGGCCCAGCCTAGCTGTTGATTCCCTGGGACAGGTGTGGGTCATGAAGGCAGTTACCTGGAGTGGCCAAGGTCTCGCGACAGGAGGGTCAGGGGGTCAGGCTGGCTCCGAGGTCCGTCCTCGTCTTTGTGTTGTCTTGCGATGTTTCCTGGGGTCCTGGGGTGCCAGGGTCCCGGGATCCCGGGGTCCTGGGGTCCGGGTCCTTGTCAGAGGGTGAGAGCTAGAACCTCCTCGATATGCCAAGTACAGTTTCAAGGGATCGCCCGCTGCGGACAGAGTTGTGCTGTGTGCCAGGGAGTCCTGAGTCCTGGCTGGCCTTGAGCTGCTTCCAACACACGCTGTGCTCAGCGCTGTTCATGTTTAGTATTTATTTTATTTTTGGTGGTACTGGGGATAAAGTCCAGGACATTCAGACTGAGCCACCTGCCCAGCACCCACCCGCCTTCTTAAATTTTGATACAGTCTCCCTAAATCACAAAGTCGCCTGCACTGGGCTGGCCCTGCGCTCTTCCTGCCCCAGCCTTTCGTGGCGGTGGGATGACAGGCCAGCGCTGCCCAGTTCAGCTCGAGTATTACAGACCATCGTTAGGAGAATCACACGGAAGGTGCATCCCTTTCCCCACTTTGTAGATGCCGAAACCGAGTTACTGAAAGGTTAAGAACAGCGCTTCAGGACAGATAGAAGGACCTGAACCCGGCCCAGCTGGGTGCCCCCAGAGTCCCTGGGCCCAGCCTGCCCAGCCCGTGGACGCCCGCAGTCTCTCCCGGTGCACACGCTCTGCCGTTGGGCTGAGTTCACGTCAGGAGCCGGCCCTCCTTGCTTTTTGTGCCTTTTTAAAAATACCAGCTTAATTTTGCAAAGGTTAATTATGGCACTTGTTTTAATTAGGCCTTCTAGTTGCGACAAATGGCGGCATTTGACTTCTCGCAGCGTCTCTCTGTGTTGTGTGACGGATGAGATTATTAATAAATGCCTTTTTATTATGTAGCCAGGCCGTCGGCGCCCGTGGGGTCCAGCGGCCCCTGTACTTTATCCGAGGCGCGGCCTCCGCGGGGCCTGGTGGCTTTGCTAATGAGCTAAATCCGGTTAGTGCCACACGCCCTGGACCCCTGCACGGAGGAGGCACAGCTGGGCCCCATTCTGGGCAGATTAACTTCTCATCCCAATTAGTGGAGGCCCCGGGGTGGGGACGCGGAGTAGTGCAGGGGCCCTGGACTGGCCGTGGCCGGCCTGGCGGGGCTGCCTGGAAGGGCTTCTGTGTGGGTCGTGCTGGGTCTGCGTCCCTTAAAGCTGCGGCCAGCCCTTCTGCCCCAAGGGACAGGTCAGTTGGAGGAGACCATTCTTCCAGGATGGAAGCGTACTTGTGCAGCGGGCCGTGGGAGGACCGTGGGCTCACCTCCTGCTCACAGCTTCTCTGTCCCAGTGGCCCATCCCTCCAAGGCCACAGGCAGGCACAGGTCCTGAGGGCTGGGAACCCCGGCCCTAGGGACCACTGTCTCCTTCAGAGGTTGAGTGGTGGGCAGTGCGGAAGAGGCTACTGTGTCCCCTGTGGACTGTGGGCAGCAGGAAGAGGTTGGCGGGTGTGAATTTCAGATCAGGTTGTCAGCTATTTCATGTATTTTATTTTTGTGGTACTGGGGGTGGAGCCCAACACCTTTACATTGATCTGCATCTCAGCCCCTTTTTTTTCCTTTTCCCACATTTTATTGATACGTATACGTGCAAAATTCAAGGTTTACAATGGAGTTGAGCATTTTGTGCACATACATATCTTGGTTTTTTTTTTTTTTTTTTTTTTTTTTTTTTTTTTTTGACACAGGGTCTTGTTAAATTGCAAGGTTTCCCAAGCTGGGTTCAGACTTTCGATCCTCCCGCCTCAGCCTCCCAGAGTTTTGGGATCTCAGGCCTGTGATACTGGGCCAGGCCACATCAGATATTTATAATCCTTGAGGAGATTCCTCCATCACAAAACACTAGATGCAGGTGCTATTTAAATTCCATGTTTTGTTTACAGCAACACTGCCAGCTAACAGCTGTTGAGCACTTACAGAGCCGGTAGTGTTAGGATCGCAGTGTGCGGCCGAGTTGAGTCTGCATAACGACCCCTAGACACTGTCAGGCGGTCACGTCGCACCCCTCCCGGCAGGTGTAACATGTCAGTCCGCCCTGAGCGTCGCCTCTTCTCACCCGGTCCTCAGGCTGACACCTGGCTGGCCCTGTGTATCGTGGTGCCGTGGTTAGCTGCTGGAAGCAGAGTTTGCTTTGGTCCAGCCCGAGTCAGGCACCTGCATGGAGGGACAGAAGGCTTCCTCAGGCAGAGAGGGGTCCGGAGACGTGGCTCTTCCTTGAAGATAACTTCTGATCAGAAAAATAAATCCGTATTATAAATAAAAAAGAATGAAAAATGCACGCCTTCCCGTCCTTTATCATTAATAATGATTTGGAAACGTGTTCAAAAGTAAAGTAGGAGCACCCTGCTGACATTAAGATGACCTGTGCTTGGCTCTTAGTAATTCAAGCTGATCCATCGTGCCAAGCTGACTCCTGAAGTGTCCCTGGCCCGAGGTCTTCCTCTGGGGCCCTAACCACCGGCCCGGATAAAAACAGTGAGGTGTTTTTCTTTCTTTTTTAGCTTGTTTTACAGGAGGATATTTTTTTAAATGAATGCCTGAAGAGTTAGAATCGGGGGAGTTGATCCATCCTTCTTCAGTACTACAGCATATCAGAGATCTGAGTGTCCCAGGCCTTTGTGTCATGACAGCAGGTGACAGCAGGAAAGGATTTTGAGTGCACAGATGCTTTCGGAAGCTCTGTGCATCTGCGTGCTCTCTCTCTCGCTCGCTCGCTCTCTCTTGCTCTCTCTCATGTGGCTTTAGAGTGTCTCCCCATGAAGAGCAGTCAGGCAGGCTTGCTGGGGAGAGGTTTGCGTGCACGTGTCAAGTGTCCCTGATGTGCTTCGCCAAGGACGCAATTGCTTCTGCACCCTCGCTGACAGGAGGGCACCTGTATGGGGCCGCTGGAGCCCGTAGAGAGCAAACAAAGGAGCCACTTGGGGAAGTTACAGGAGGAGGGTGCTGGGTACAGCTCTGAGTGCCCAAGAGGTTCCCGAATTCCCTCACAAACTGCCACACCCTCCCTTTTGAGACCCCCTCTTCCTCTGCCACTTACTGCCTCACTTGCTTGATTACTGCAACGGAGAAAGAATAATTAGTACTTGTGAGTCACAGGCCAGGGAAAGTCCAACATAGAGAGCTGGGCAGATCCCCAGGCGAGGCAGAGGGTCGCTTGCAGCACCAGTCCTGTGTTGCTGCCTCAGGTGTTTGCAGACCCATGAGGTCAGTGTACCTGCCTCAGAGGTAACCAGACTGGCATGGAAACAGGTGTTTGACAAACGGAATCTGAAAAGAGATTAATGACAAGGCTCAGTAGACACAGTGTTTGAAAATGTACAGACAGGAAAGGAGTAGCGCCCTTGGCAGTTGAGGAGGTGATGAGGCTGGGCCTGGTGGTGCGCTGGGGACTGAGGCGGGAGGGTCACGGGACAACTTAGTGACTTAGGGAGCTCCTACTGCAAAGTCAAAAATAAAAATAGGCTGGAGATGTAGCTCAGTGTGAAGGTCTTGGGCTTAGCCCCCAGGGCCATGCACATGCACACACGTGTGCACACACACGCATATGTGTATGCATGCACATGAGGAAACACACTTGGCATGGCCTGTCACTAGGATCTGGGATAAAGGACCATTATGGGGGCAGCAGCGGGGCATGGGCACAGTATGAGAAAGGGGCCCTTCTGCCCGAATTTTCAGAGGATGGATATGGAGATTTGGAGAACAGGAAGGCTTTGAGATCAGCCTTTCAAGATGGCATCTGACCCCCAGGCAGGGGCCATACAGTGTTTATGCCCTAGCATGCAGGTCCCATCTCTGCCTCCCCATTGGTTGGGTGTTACAAAGCTCATAGTCTCTCCTGGGTGTCGCCCTTGTCTGGAGGGCTTTCAGTCACCCTGAAATGACACAGCGCCCAGTGGCTCCTCCATGCCCTGTTCTCTGGCCAGGCCTGGACGTGCCCAGTGCAAAGCCGGTAAAACTTGGCTGCCAGATAGTCTTGGAGGGCAGAAGAGCCAGGAAGTGAATGGAACAACACAGCGGGCAGCTGGCCACCGTTCCGAGGTGTTCTGGTATTTCTGGGTGTGGTCACATTTGGAAGCTACTTAAACAGTCTTTGCCCAGCAGCTCTGAAGATGAATTATGTTCTTACTTTCCGCACAGGAAGGAAGAGTGTGCTGGCAGAGAGGCGCACAGGGCTCCTGGGGCGAAGGTCGTGGGGAGGGCGGAGCAGACGCGGGCCTTTCTGCACACCTGGTTGCGGCAGAGCTGCAGAGCTGCTGGGCTGACGCCTGACATGTGCAGCCTGGTGTTGATGGGGCAGTGATGAGGATGGCATCAGGCAAGGCCTCAGGTTTCCACGGAGCTGGAGCGATGAGGGGAAAGAGAGAGGGGGCAAGCCAGAAGGAAGTCACTGTCAACATGACAGAGAAGAAGCCATTTATGCTGACCTGAGGGTTCCCTTAGGCAGCAGCGGTTCAGGACCACCTTGCGTCTTAAAGCGGATGTCCCAGCTTCAGGTACAAGTTAACTGCAAGTGGCCAAGTCCAGGAGCCTGCCTCAGCCCTGGCGGCCTGGGCCCCGCGTGAGCGGCCAAGGAGGGACTCTTCAGTGGGGAGCCTGGCCGTGGATGGGCGCTGTGGCTCCCAGGGCCCCTGCTGACTCAAGAAGTCCCATGGTGCTTGGTTTGCAGTGGCAGTCCTG
Organism: Ctenodactylus gundi; assembly: GCA_004027205.1. NCBI lineage: Eukaryota > Metazoa > Chordata > Mammalia > Rodentia > Ctenodactylidae > Ctenodactylus > Ctenodactylus gundi. Next base: position 219,723 of record PVKB01002920.1, read on the forward strand.
AAATTAGAAATAAACCAGGCATCACAACCTCATTTTTAAAAACATATACTTCCTTTTTGTGGTGGTTGGAAAAGTAGCAGTGAAGTTCGTACTTCGTTACTTGGAACCCCTAATGTGAGGTCCCCTGACATGAGTGAAATTATGAAAATACTCTTACAGCCAGCTCATGCGCCCCGTCAACATCATCTTCTGACCGTGCGTTTCACACCTGGGCACTTGCACACTGTCTCTGGTTCGTCTCCCTCTGCCTCAGACACGAGCTTTCCCCAAACTCATAATGGTTGCAGAACCAAAGCACAGGAGGTAGTGCTGACCCTGCATGAACACAGGGCACCTGGCGGAAGCTGAAACTCAGCCTGGCTTTCTTTGTCCTTTGGGCCCTGCTGCTGGCTTTGTGTTGGAAACGTGGGGTGAGGGGGTGCGGTGGGGAAGAGCCCTGTATTCCAGCCTGGCCTCACAGCAACGGGGAGGCGAGAGATGGTGGGGTTCCTCCTCCAGGGAGCGGAGGGGAGCCCAGGAGACCGCCACCGACGCCGGGCTGGTCCCGCCGCCTCACTCCCCTGGGCTGCCGCAGTGGGGGATGGGAGCTACATTCCTCCACAGCACACGCCCAGGAGGAGCCTCACTCCTCCCTGAGAGCACCCTGACTAGAGGCTGCTGGACAGTTGAAGGTACTTTGATGGCCCGCATCTAGAATGTGCCCAGAAAGCCTCGGCATTGGGATGTAGCGGATTACCTGTGGATTTCACATGCTGCTAGGAGGCGGGGCCTGTGTGGGGCAGATCGCTGAGGGCGTGGGGGTCGCTGAGGGCAGGGCCGGGAAGGGTGTACTCCTGCCCACGCTTCTCCCTAAGGCCCACGCCTCCCTCTTGCAGTACCGTGAGCTGCTGTTCCTCACTAGCCCCTTCTGCTGCTTGCCGCGGCCTGTCAGTGGACCGAGACCTCTGGAAGCTGCCAGCCAGAGGCAGGCCCTCCTCCCTGCAGTCCTGAGTGCTGGGTGTCGTGTCCTAGCCCCGGGAAGGGGTTCCCTCTGCTTCCTCAGGCTTTCCTCTCCCTAGCACCCACGTTCTTCTGGACCTTGGTTTGCCCGGGACAGCCTCCTTCCATGTCCATGACCTCTCACCCCAACCAGGCACCCATGTATTCATGAGCATCCTCACCCCTGGGATGCAGGAGAGTGAGTGATCACGCTATCTCTCCCCTGCGGGCATTTCTTCCCACTGCATCTCATCGTCTCTGTTCTTAAAAAAAGAAAAAGAAAGAAAGGAAAGAAAGAAACTTGAGAGTGTTTGTTCTAGGTTGATAAAAATGCAAAGATCTTTTTGGTTAAGTAAGGTAAAGTGACTGCTAATGTCGTGCTTTCGAACCCATAAAATGTGACTCAGGGTAAACTTTCACCCCAGTTGACCAAGAGAGCGATTTCTTACTGTAAGAGGTGGATTTTATGTTCGTAGTCAGCTGGAAAGAACCTCACAATGCTAAGGTCTGTTTTTACTCTCACATTTAAACTGGTTTGGTAGTAAATTAATCTCACACTTGGCCTTGGGGTAAGTTATCTCCAAGTGAGAAGGGCGAGGGCTGTGGAGGTGCCAGGGGTGTGTTCAAAGGTCACCTGGGCCATCGGTCTGGAAGGGCATGACGCAGCGGCCGGCACTGCTCTTGTCACACACACATGTATGTCACATCTGAGCAGAGGAGCCACCAGTGTCGGCCTAGAGGCCTCCCAGGACAGGCTGGGCTTGACCCGTGGGACATCAGGATGGAATCCCCAGAGGGCAGTGCACAGCATGTTTAAAACACTACCCTTTAGACAGTCGGAGTGTGCTGGCTTAGCGGGTCAGGATATGCAAAGCCCAGCTCACCTGTGTCTGCAGGTTCCTCACCAGTGGATTTAACTAACCACAGATTGACAATACAGGGAAAGTATGTTGCTTACATGGGCTGTGGATGTCCTTGGGCCTAAGGTGCACCACACAGGCCACGTATGCACTGTGTTCTCTCGTCATTATCTGCTGAGCAAGTAGGCAGCATGTGCGTGACAGCTGCTGACATTCTGTGCTGTAACGTGCACACGAGAATAAGTGTGTGGTACATGCAGGCACCACACCGTCTCATATAAGCGGTCTTCAACCTGGGCCTGGTGGTGGCTCTTTGGGAGGCTGAGGCAGGGGAATCTCAAGCCTAGCCTGGGCAACTTAGCACCGTAGGGAGATTCTGTTCTCAAAGAACCAGTAAAGGGGGCAGGGAAGTAGCTAAGCACAGGCTCCCACCCCAGTGTCACAGAGCGGACAGACAGCATAGAAGGGACTTGAGCCTTGGCATACTTGGTGTCTACCAGAGGGTCCTGGACCTCGAGGCCATGGGAGGAGACGGCAGTGACCAGGGCCCGCTGCACTTGCCCCGTGGCCGTCACCTCTTTGCCCTTCCACACGAGTGACGAATGACAGTAGGCAGTGATACCCAGTGAACAGTGTGTGACCAGACAAGTACGGTTGTGGGAACCGAGACCCAGGCTGAGGCCGGAGCGCTTCCAGCCCCGCAGAAGGCCCCTGTGCCTTCACCGCCAGTAACTGCTCCCGACACGAAGGCGTCAGCAACTCTGGGTTCTCCCTGTAGTCTGGTTTCTTCTTTCCTCAAGGTTCAGATACATGAATTACACGCAGGTATGTTTGATGCCTGGTTTCTTTCCCTCTGAATCACACCTGCGAGCTTTGTCCACACTGTGTGAACTTAGTCGGTTCTTTCCCATTGCTTTGTAGTCATTAACAAATACACCAAGATTTTATATCTTAAGAGTATTTTTATGGAAATACTGAAATTTGTTTACCTGATTTCCTGCTGATAAACATCTAGATGATTCCCAGAACTTGCCTGCAGTGAGCCAGACTGCAGCTGACACCTTTCTGCAGACTTCACCTCGCCTGTGCGTGTGGGGGCGGCCTCCCAGGAGTGGCCGGTACTGGTGGAAGGCCCGTGCCCCTGCCATTTCAGCACACACTGCCAGGTTTTCTTTCGCAGCTTTTGTACTCACTGTGTCTCATCAGCAGGGGGAGAAGCTCAGGGCTCTGTCTTAGTTACTTTCTAGATGTTGAGGCAGAATTCCTGACGTCCACAGCTTAGGGAGGAGAGATTTATTTTAGCTCAGTTTCAGAAGGTCCCAGTCTGCTCACAGGTGGGCAGCAGGGAAGTGGTGGGATCGCGTCGCAGGGCTGGAGCCAGGTTGGGAGCCAGACCCAGAGCTGGGGGCAGAGCCAAGGTCGGGGAGGGAGGGCGCAGCCAGCACACAGCCCGCCAGCTCAAGCTCCAAGCACCACCCTGCCAGCCGGCCCACCTCCAGCACCACACAGGATGCGCAGGTACGTGAGGCTTTTGGGAGACACTCCAGATCCGGGATGCAATCAGCTCTCAGTCCTCATCTTGCAAACCTGGTATTTTATGCAGTGTTTTTGCTTGTTTCATTGGTTTTCCTTCAAGTTTATTAAAATATAATTAACAAATACAGTGTACATAAAAGTGTGTGATGTAAGGCTTTGATGCGTGTATGTATCTGTCGGTGATGTGATTGTCACAGTGAAGCTACTTAAAAATGGCCACTCCCCCGGCCCCCTGCGTGCGCGTGAGGGTCGCTTACAGCCTGCCCTTCTAGTCAGTGTCCTTTGGTATCAGCAGGTAGTTAAGTTGCTTCCGTTTGAGCCTGTTACACATAAAGCTGTCATGACCATGCTTGTTCATATGTTTGGTGGGGTGTCTCCCATGTTTGTGTTCAGAGATAGGAGGGACACTGTCGCATATGCACACATTCGCAAATCCCGCACACCCGATCTCCAGAGTGGTTTTCCACTTTCCGCTGCCTCTGGCGGTGTGTGAGGTAGCCCTCCTCCGTCACTCCGCGAGCCGGCCACCACTCTAATGGTTCCTTCCTCCCGCCTGGGAACAGGGAACACGGCTCCGGCATGCCGCCCTAGGTGTGTCTCCCCTGGATGTAGTGCGATGGGTCCCGTTTTACATGGGTCACTCTGTTAGCTGTCTGCTCAAGAGACAGGAGATTGAAGCTAAGGGAAGGACAGCACCGGAGTGGCGGGACCAGGAGGGACGCGGGGCCCAGGGCGGCACGAGGGAGGCGGCAGGGGCTGGCTGCACGCATAGGGCACAGACGCGCCCGTGCCCGTCTCATCTGGCTTGACATTAGCAAGATAAAGCACGTGCAGCCACTTGTCCAGAAAGCTCCTGGTCAGGAAAGTCTTAGGTGACAAACGTTGCTATAGTTTCGAGATGAAAGAGCCTAAAGAAGTGCTCGTGGGTCTGGACAGCAGAGAATAAGTAAGTTACGACTCTGGAAGTGGGAGAAGGTAGATTAGGACACGTACAGCCGTGGGCGTCGGGGGGGGAGAAGGGGGCGTGTGAGTGCTGCCAGCGCAGGAGTGAGGACGGTGCCCAGGCCTCACTGCGTGGCTTGTCCCCACTGTCCCCGCGTCCCCTCTGACTGGACAGTGAGTGAGTGTGTGCTGCTTAGAAACTTGCCCAGAGTGGTTCTGTACTAGTCACAAGTGCCTAAAATTAAAAATGTCATGCTGGGGGCTGGGGTGTGAATAGCACAGCAGTTACAGCACAAGGCCCTGCGTTCAGTTCCCCAGCACCACGTAAGCCGGGTGTGGTGGCGCACGCCTGTCATCCCAGCACTCAGGAGGCTGAGGCAGGAGGATTGCTGCGAGTCCAAGGCCAGCCGGGGCTCCATAGTGAGTTCAGGACCAGCCTGGGCCACAGAGCGAGACACTGTCTCAAAAACAAAACAATTTTAAAAAGCCTGTTATGCCGGCCATGCAGCATGAACTCTGGGCACGCGAAGGGGAATGGCGTAGACGAACCAGCTGCTTCCCTGAGCCCTGAAGGAGGCCACACAGTTCCTCCTGGGAGAGCAGCGGGCTTGGTTTCTAATTCTGAGGTGCACAAGACACAGCCTGTGCGCGTACATGCGCGTGTGTGTGCACATGCGCGAGCATGGTCTGGGGGTGCTTCCCTGCCTGCACCTCCTGCCCCGCAGCCTCGACTTCCCCGTGTGGCTGGAGCTGGCCCACCTGGCCCGCTGTCCTTCCATAGAGCTGAGCCTTCTTCCAGCGGGATGGCCACGGAGCAGCCCAGGGCTCCGCCTCCTCATCGCCTGCTTCCTAAGATTGCTCACGTGCAGGTCAGAGCCAGGAGGCCCTGACTGTCCTGCCGCCAGGGGAGAGACCACGTCAGTGAGGACCGGGTGGGCCCGGCTGTCCACGCCCTTCAGGCCCTGGGCCCAGCGTCCTGCTCTCCGGCCTTGCTCCTGACACTGTGTGTCCTACGTCGCATGGGTTGGAATAACCATCTGGCCGTGCAGACTCAGCGAGACAAGTACGAATGTGTCCAGCCCACGCCAGCCCTTGTCGGGGTGTCTCTAAAACCTTATTTCCCAACATCAGGGAGAGTTGAGTCCCTCTGTGTTGCTGCAGGAAGAGGAAAAAAGGAAAAAGACAAGATTAAGCCCTTTGTGTTCTAGGCACAAACCCCGGGGAGTTATCCTGCGTCTGCCTTTGTTTCCGGGAAGAGCAGCCTGTGTTCTCAACAGGGTGAGGGTTCCCGAGAATGGCAGCTCTGCGGGAGGAGCTGAAGTAGCCCCGAAAGGAGGTCCTCCTCAGCCCAGGAAGGGTTCGAGCACACCCATCCCAGCGGGAATCGGCCCTCCTTGGACACACCTGGGACGGCTGCCCCACTTTTGGCTGTCTCTGGGAGCTGGCAGTAATCGGGAGTGAGGCAAGTGCCCCGTCACTGAGCTGGTTCTGAGATTCTGTGGCACAAGGCACACCGGTGCCCCAGGGGAACCCCGGGACTGCCAGCGGAGGGAAGGCAGTGGTCCCAGTGAGGGGTACAGAGGGAGGAAAGCCACAAGATTGGAATGACTCCAGCTCACCCCACCATCACACCGAGTGTGGCCTGAGGGAACCGGGCATATCCCACCCACAGCCATTCCTCAGCTTCAGGTCCACCCAGACCTCACAGCCCAGCGTGCAGGAGGCAGTGCCCTGCGAGACTCCTCTCGGCTGGGGAACCATCTGCTGCCCTTGTCTGGGTAATCAGGCAAGAGACGGGGTCGGGGGTTGGGGAGCGACACAGCACGGACGGACACGGACATGCTGGTGTCTGCGCGGCCCGGGAGGGCTCAGCCACAGGACAGCCATCAGCCTCCTCCTCGGCTGGCTGATGTTACCGCTGGCCCCGCATCCTGTGACCCCGAGTAGCTCAGCACAGCTGCAAAGTGAAGGCCGGAACCCTTTAAAGAGCTGCTCCCCAGCGAACAGGCAGATGTCACCTGCAGCCCGTCAGGCAGTCGGTGACTGTTTCCTCCTCAGTTAAGTGCCGGCAGCCCTCCCCCAGCATCCCCAGGCATCCTGGGTGGAGGGAGAGAGCCCAGCCTCCCGGCCAAAGGGATGGATAAAGGTCACTCCTTGCTCTGCAGCTAAACTTTGAATGCGCTCATTGGATTTCTTTACCCCTATAAAAAAAAACGTCAGCCAGTTCCTAGTATTGTGTCTATTTTCAAGGTTATTGATTGTAGCTTTAAAAATAAAGCAACGTCTATCTCAAACAAACGGGTAAATGAGAATAGCCGCCCAGTTGGTGGTGGGTTTTCCCTTAACCATAAAAAAAATATCGCTAGGGAACAAAGATGGCTGCTCTCCTTTTGCCCCTAAATATTGTTGCAGTTGGCGTACTGGATGTTACAGCTGCACATGTGCGGACCTGCTGAGCTGGCGCTTTGCCTACACACTCGCCCTGCATGTGTAGGTGGCCTGTCGTGGGAGAAAGTGTCCTACCCTCTGCACACGTAAGGGGACATGTGTGCCCTTTGTACACAACAGGCTTCCAGTGGCTGCTATGGTTTCCTTCATCCAGAATAGTCATTGGCCTCTCAAGTGTCCACCACCATCCCTGTTTCAGAATATCCCGAGAAACAAGAAGGAGCATTGGGTTGGGATACAGGAAGAACAAGTCCCGGTGAGGGACCCCGAGGGACTCTGAATTTAATTCACATGCTGCAAGCCTCAGCACCTTTCTTTATGAAATGTGCATGCCTTCATCACTGTCACATCACTCGGGAAAAATACTGACACCCATCACTTCAAGGAGGAGAGGTTCCATTTGGTTCACCCGTGTTAGAGGATTCAGTTCATCGCTGGTGGCTCCGAGGCAGAAGCATCATGGCAGAAGGCCTTGGGTGGAAGACAGCTGCTTCTCTTGCAGTGGCCAGGAAGCAGAAGGAGAAGGGAGGAGCCAGGGACAAGAACACACCCTTTGAGGTCGCATCCTCAGTGACCCGTCTCCGATCAGCCAATCAGGTCCCACCTCTTAACAGCGCAGTCAGCCATGAGCTTAGTCATGGAAAAACCCACGCATGAGCACAGTGCTCCACAGTCCAGTCACATTCCCCACACAGGAGGTTTTTTTCAGGACAGTTTTGGTTTGGGATCTTAACCACAGCCGTCGGTGAAGCATTTTGGGGATGTGGTTTGCGTGTGACCCTGCACCTAAAGCCTAGTGTCCGGTGGGAAGGCCGGTTGTCTCATCACTCTAGTGACTATTCCTGTGATCATGAGCTTCCAGTTTCCAGCCGTGTACATGGAAGGAAGGCCTTTTCCCAGCCCAGTGGAGTCAGTAAGCAGCCCTCCACGGCCAGTCCTCAGATCCGGATGTCGAGTCTCCAGAAAGCCAGCTCACTGGGTTGGATAGCCAGCAGGGACCCGGAGGGTCCAGAAGGCTGGTGGGAAGCCTGGTGGGGACCCAGCAGAGGGAGTGGTGTCTAAACCAGGATGGCGGTGAAGGTGGGGGAGGGAGAGAGGTGGAATCCCAGCACCTGGATCATGGGTGTTGGGGGAGGCAGGAGTAGGCTGTGCCCCTTGCCGGGATGGTGTTAGGGGCGGAGTCATGCACCCCACCCCAAGGCGTGTGCTGAAATCCAAATCCCAGACTGCTGGTATTAGGAGGTGGGCCTCTGGGAGATGGTTCCTCCTGAGGGTAGAGCCCAAGTCATTGAGATTAATGCCCACACAAAAGAGACCCCAGAGAGCTCTCCCACTCTGTCTTCTGTCACTTGAGAGCACCAGGAAAGGACAGCCATCTGGGCCCAGGGAAGGGGCCCAGGCCCGTCACTGAGCCTGACCAGGAAGGAGGCCCTGCGTGATCACCGAGCCTGCTGATGACTTCATCTTGCACGTACCCCACAGATCTTTGAGAAACGTGTTTCTTTTGTTAGGGCTTCGAGTTTATGGTGTGTCAGCACAACACCTCACGCAGAGCAGGATGGCAGTGAGAGCAGCAGGGATTCCCAGGCAGCTGTACGGGATTCCACACTTGGCCAACTGGGCCTCTACCCGGAGTCTAGACCCTGGACAGGGAGGGCCAGCTGCCTCTGCCAGGGGCCTCCAGCGACCTCCAGAGAAGCCAGGGTTTGGTTGGAAGGAGGAAGAGGGGCTGTCAGCCAAGCGGCCAGAGGGGCTTGCATGGGACAGCGGGGTCATGTCCACAGATGGGAGGACAAGGCCGGGCAAGAAACGGCGACGTTCTGGAGCAGCGGAGCTGAAGGCCTGCCCTGGGGCCACAGGGTGTCCGGGAGTGTGGAGCTGGCGGGAGTCAGCAGCTCAGGGTCTGGAGCCTGCTGGACAGAGGGCACCGGGCCAAACCAGGAGTCATGTGGCTATGGAAACTGTATCGTACGACGGCTGTGGGCCCCGATGCATACAGCCCTGTCTCCCTTTCCTGCAGCATCTGGAGGGGCAAGTCCCAAGGGCGAGCTCCCACCTCACGCCGGCCACTGAGGGCTCAGCCGCAGCGGGTGGCCCGGGGTGAAGGGTGGAGAGGCCAGTGGCAAAGATGGGAGGGTTCCGGGATCCAGGGTGTGCAGAGCCCACGCTTTCTGGGCTGCTGGAAGCTGGTGAGAAGCTCTGTGGTGGCAGGAAACAGAAGCCAGAAGACAAACACGGCCAACCGCAACCCAGAAAGACCAAAGTGACTGTGGAGCAGCACAGCGCCGCCCACAAGAAGGCCGACGGTGTCCCCGTGGTCAGCATGAGAGCGCGTGTGCGGGGCTCCTGGCCAGCACCTCCAGGCACAGCAGGGGACTCCTGCTGCCCAGAGGTGACCAGACTGTGCCTGGACATACAGCGGGTTCCTCACGTAGATGCCTGCCAGCCTGAAACGGCATCATCCACCTCAGACAGTGAGAGGCAGAGATCTCAGCTAACGCCTCAGGAATGTGTTTCGATCGTCTCGGGAAGAAGTAGAGAATATTAGGAATAGATGAACGAATAGATTAAATATAACTCGATTGACAGTCAATTAGAGAGAAAACGATATCGTGCTCAAGTAAAAGAGAAAATGGGATTTCTCGCAATGCATCGATTCAAAGTTGTGGATTATTTTCAAGTTTTAATATCTCTGAAATCAGTCTGCCTCTTAAAATCAATGCGGGCCTACCACAGTTGCCAGTGTGCCGTGGTATGGCTGGGATCCCATCTTCGGCTGCTTGCCCCATCACCATGGAATGGCACCTGGCAATCTTAAAGATGCGAACTCCTGGGTCCCCTACCATGGTCACTAAGCAGAGTGGCTCCTTCAGCAGGCCATACTTCACCAAGGCCACCACGCGTGAGCCATGACAACTGGCTTGCATGCTTGAGAGAACACAGAAACACAAGACATGGAAAAACACACAAGAGGACATAAGAACACACCAAGCCCACGTAACAGACGTGGTAGTCAGTTTCCTCCAGGGAAGCAGAGCTAATGGAAAAGAGAGAGACTGGTTTCAGATACTGGCTCACGTGACCAGAGACAGAGAAAATCCACACGATGCTGTCCACAACCAAGAAACCAGGAAAGCCAGGAAGACCACGGGAAGACAGGTACACAGACACCAGCAGGCGTGGGGAGAGCACGAGAAGGCTGAGACGCCCCTCAAGCGATCAGGAAAGAGGGAGCCCCGCCTTCCCCTGTTCCCTGCCTTCCCCGCCTGCTGTTCGGGCCCTCGGTGGGCTGGAGGTAGCCACCCCCAGAGAAGGGCCTCTGCTGTACCAGGTCGCCAGTGACGATGTAGCCCTCACAGACGCCCGCACAGACACGCCTGGAGCCGGTAGCAAGGCCGGAGCTCAGACAGCACAGTGCCTGCGACACGCAGCGGTCACCTCGCGGGCAGCTGTAGGATGGCTGCCCGCAAGCAGCTGTGATGAGCCACCGGCACCCCAGGCCTGGAGGTCCTTCTGGCTGTGTTCTCTCCTGAGTTGGGAACCATCCTCGACCTCCAGAGTCTAGTCAGGTATCAAAGTGAAGGTCATCTTTCCTGAGGACAGGGCACCTCAGAGCCTCTCACTCTTACCGATGGTGAGGACCTCTGAAGAAAACGACTTGCTGTGAGAGACAGCCGTGCCTAGGGCCTCTTCCACTTCTGAGTCAGTCAACGGGAAATCTCTTTCCTGAGCCATGGCAAGGCATCGTAGAGAATCCCACCCCAGCTCCCACGAGAGCCTCCTCCGCCTTGTAGACGGGTTGGCACAAATAGATAGGCCGATGCCACACAGGCGTGGGGAGTATCTTCTCCTCCAAGGACGGTACAACACCGTGACCCTAAGGCTGGGACTTGGCGCCAGGGCTCAGCTCTGAGAGGCAGGACGCACACATCCCTTCACCCAGCCCTGCCTGCCGCGCGGGTCTTCTGCGATCACCATTGATCCGGCGGCTCTCTGAACTGTAACGTAAAGTCTGTGAAGTCTACAAAGATGCACTTGAATAAGCGCACGCACACAGTGGAGACGGAGTGCGCTGGTGAGAGGCAAGCACAGCCGTGTTCGCGGATTCTCCAGTTTAAGCCCGCCGCGAGCCAGGGCCCCCTGATCTCGCCGTTTCCTGTCTTGTTTCCTCATTCTCCCCGATTACTGGTCAATAACAGTCATCATGGAAAAATAATTTCACTCCAAATTGAGACCATGATGAAACGTCGACTCCCTGAAATGTTGATAGGCTCCAGAGTCAAATAAAAACATACTGGAGAGAGGGCTGGGGGCTGGGGGACGCTGATTCTGTGCGTTGCAGTGGCACAGGCGGGGATGAGGCCCATGTCCCCGGATCTCCCATGGGGTCTCGTGTTAGCCTTTCAGGTGGCTTGCTGTGTTTGGCATGAGCATGGCCAGGTCATCTGATTCCCAGGTGGCTGATGTATAAACCCAGACTGCTCACATGTGGGATTACCGTCCCAGCGAGCCCAGCCACTGGGCCAGTGCCCCTTGGGTCCCTGTGCCCTACAGTAGGCCTTCCCACCACCAGGTCAGTTCACGTGGATGTCATTCTTTCTGCACTGGGGACTGATTCCAGGGCCTTCACATTGAGGTACATCCCCAGCCCATTTCCATTTTTGATTTTGAGATAGGGTCTTACTGAGTTGCTCAGTCTGGGCTGGAACTAGTGATCCTCCTGCCTCAGCCTCCCAGTGTGCAGGGATTACAGATTTGTGCTCCTAGGGATGGTAGCTAGGACGTTATTTTGACACGGCAGAACTGGAATGAGGACCCCTGGGCTTCCTAGGTGTGGCTTTGACCCTCAGAGCGCCTGTCAGGCATCCTGGCTCATTCCTGGGAGGATCCACCACACGGCCCCTTGACCAGGACACACTGCATCCCATGAGCGCTCTTTTCGTGAGTTTGGAGGCAACAGAAGAGGATGTGTGTGTTTCTGCTCCATTAAGGGCATCTCTAGAAGCCATCTGTCCATGGTTGTCACCGCCGCTGACCCCTAACTTTTGACAGATTTTGGTTTCAGTCCTTTATCTTCTCCTGATCTCTCCTCATGCTTCAGTCTAGAGGTCAAGCACTGTTCAGTTTGGCTGGCTCAGAGATGCTCCCGTGGCCCGAGGAACATTGTTCCTGGCTGCATGCGTGAGAGTGTTTCCAGAGGAGATTTCCCTGAGGAATCTGTCTGTGCTGAAGAGGATCTGCCCTCCCAGTGGATCAGCATCGTCTGATCCCCAGGGCCAGGTAAAACCAAAGGGCGCAGTAAGCGGGAGCCTACCTCTGTCTTCCTGCGCTGGGATGGCCCAGAGTCTGGGCTGTCTGCTCCACCAGATCCATCAGCGGCCCTGGCCCACCTCTTGCCCCCTCTCTCCTCTCTGTGCTCTGGCCGCAGACTCTGACCCATCATCGCCCAGTCCTCAGAGCTCGGGGTCCACGGGTCTCGGTCCCCAAATCAGCCTGACATCTGCCTACCTGTCTACTGTCTGTTTTCTGTCTTTTGTCTATCATCACAGTCTGTTGTATGCTCATCTGCTATGGTTTGGATCTTGTGTGTCCCCCCAAAGCCCCATGTATGTGGAACTGTGTGTTATTGGGAGGTAGGGCCTGGCAGAAAGGGGTGGATGCTTGGGAAATGATCTGGAAAAATTGTATAAAGTTGTTGATAAGGGGAGGGGCCACCCATTACGGAGCTTTCAGGTGTTTGGGACTGACTTGGGGCCCAGAAGTGAGGGGCCCAACTGGCAGCTTGAAGTACTTAAAGGCAGGAAAAAGAAACATCATTCAGCTTCTTCCTGGGAAGTCGGCAGCCTTGCCTGAGTCTCACACGTTGGCTTGCTGCTTTCACTGGGTTTCTGTCTGGAGTGGGGTGAGCTGCTCCCCCACCTCTGCCGTGTGGGTCCACCAGTGCTACTGCCTATGAATGGACTGTGTGGGCTAAGAAATATTTTCTCCCTTAAACTATGGATGTCGGGTATTCTTTCAAAGCAGTGAATAAGTAACCTAAGACAGAACTTGGTACCAGGAGTGGGGCTGTGGCTGTGACTTTACCTGACTGTGTGGTTTGGAAGCCTTTGGAATTGGTTTGTGGGAGGAGTTTGGAAAAGTTTGAGGATGCGGGCTGGAGAAGCCTTGGAGTGCTCTGAGCTGAGTTTTGTAAGAGATTCTGGACCTGAATGCTGAAGTATTTATTGGAAAGGCCAGGCTAAACAAGTTTCAGATGGGAAGGAGGATTTTATTGGCAGTTGGCCTAGAAACTCTGTGTGCTACTCTCTGGCAATAAGTGTGCTGGTGTCTTGCCCTTGTCTAGAGACTGCTTGAAGCTGAGATGAAGGGTGATGGACTGCATAAACTGGCGGAAGAAATCTCAAAGCAGCCCAGTGTCCAAGCCGTCACTTGGGTACTGCTTGCAGCTTTTAGCCAGTTCTGTGCAGAAAAGCAGGAAAATCTGTCAGAGGGAAAAAAGATGTGAAAAGTTTGCAGTTTTGCCAAGACTGGAAGGGAGTGCAGAGGTGGGGCTAAGGAGCACAGGAGTGTTGAAGAGTGTAGCGTTTAAAAGAAACCGAGTTCTTAAAAAAATCAAAAGCGGGGTGAAGAAATACCACAGCTGTTAAAGGACTTGCCTTGCAAGCGCAAGGCCCTGATTTTGATCCCCCAGCATCACATAAAGCCAGGTGTGGTAGTGTATACCTGTAACCCCAGCACTCAGGTGCCGAGGCAAGAGGATTGTCAAGAGTCCACAACCATCCTGGGCTTCATAGTGAGTTCAGGACCAGCGTGAGCGAGACCCTGTCCCAAAAAAAAAAAAAAAAAAAAGGTCAGGTACTTGGAATTGGGACTATAAAAAAGATGCTCTGAGGATGTCCCAGGCATCAGCAAGATTCCACCCCTTATGGATTAAAGGGTGCAGAGGCAGCAGACCCTTGCTCTAAGAAGAGTACCTCAGCGCATTCTGTGGTGCCAAAGGGAGAAGGGTATTCCAGAGTCCCACTGACTGGGGTTCGGACACCCAAGTGCTTGGAGGCTGCTGCAGCCAACAGCCAGGCGGGAACAGACTGTTGCTTCAGCCAGTGGCAGCCCTTGGTGATGTCCTGGTGGTCCTGGTTTTATAGACTAGCAGAGTGCAAGAGTTGGGTCATGGAAGCTTCCACCCAGATTCCAGAGGAAGGCCTTGGAAGGCAGCATGTGACTTTGTAAGGGAGAAGCCTAAGGTGCAGGGGAGACCCCCAAAATTTGGTGAAGCCAGGAGCATGGACTGTACCTCAAGGAAAGCCACAGGTTGTGAGTGGAGCCAGCCCAGGGAGAGGCAGGGAAGGCTGCAGCCGGAGGCAGTGCTGTGGAGGTGGGGCCACCGGGCCTCTGGAGCTCATGTCTTGGCAGTTTACCCCAAATGCTGGACTCGTAGCTACAGCGTTTACCGCTTGCCTGGCTGGGTTTAAAACTTGCTTTGGTCCAGTTGCTTTCTCTCCTCCTGTTTCTCCCTTCCAGAATGGAGGTGTTTAGCCTGTGCCATTGTACACTGGCAGTGCCTGGCCCTTTGGTTTTCATGGGAGCCCACAGCTAAGACTTTGCCTTGAGTCTCAGAGGAGACTTTGGACTTGGACTTTCTAGCAGTGTTGAAACTGTTAAGACTTTGGCAACTCTTAGCGAAGGATTAAAGGCATTTTGCCTAAGAGGTAGACATGTATTTTGGGGGTCTTGCGTGTGTGCCCCCCAAAAGCCTCACGTGTTTGGAACTGTATTGGGAGGGAGGGCCTGGCTGGAAGGAGCTGATGCCTGGGGTTTGATCTGGAAAGAGTCTATCAGCTTGCTGAGATGGAGGTCGAGGCCAGAGCTTTTGGGTATGTGCTGCTGACTGTGGGCCAGGAGGCGAGGCGGGGACACCCACCCCTGGAAGGGGCCCGACTGGCAGCTTGAAATAATCACAGGAAGGAGAAGAAACATCGCTAGGGTTTCTTCCGGGGCAAAGCTCGAGCCTTGCCTGTATGTCCAGACGTGTGCGTGGCTCCTGCTTTTACTTGGCTTCTGTCTGCAACCCAGTGAACAGTTCTCCAGGCTCCGCCATGTGGTTCCTCTGTTGCCCCTGCCTGTGAACCAGCTGCGTGAGACCTTTTGAAACTGAGCTACATAAGTCACGTCTCCCTTAATTGTGGATGTTGGGTATTCTGTCACAGCCATGAGGAAGTCACTAAGACAACCTACCGCCTGTTACTGCCTGTGTACTCTCTCCCTGTCACCCACCTGTCACCTCCATCAGCTGCGTTCATCTGGAGGACCCTCCCTGGCACACACACTAAGTATCCTGACTCCATGTTCCACACAGTATGGGATTGAATCTTCTCTGTTGGAACAGATCTGTTTTTAAACAGTACTGGATGCAGCTTGTTGTGTCATGTGAACCCCACATGTCATGTCAGCTACTGGGGACATGCAGAGGTTATTAATTGATGCATACTCACAGAAAACATCCCTGAGATGTGAGATTCCTGACCAGCACTCTCTGACAAGAACAGTGTTTTCCTTCCCACGTGTGTCCCTGCTGTGATGTTTCTGTCCCTTCAGTTCTTGGGGGAGGGTTCTTAGTGTCTCTCCAGCTGCCCGTCGGAATCCAGGTTTTGTCACCTGACCTGAAATAAAAAATGTTCTGCTACCAGCAGAGTCTTCCAAAAGTGAAACACTTTGGGTGAAAATGTTGGTGCTTATGTTCGAACCCGCGTCAGTGCCAACGGCAGGTGGTGAGGCCAGCTGCCAGGGTCCTGAGAGAAGTTTGGGTGGAGAGACACGAGCACACGTGGGTGGGAGATGGCCCCACAGCCTGGCCCCACACTCCCTCCCGAAGGCATGCCCCGTGTCCTCGGGACAGGGCCCACACACTCTGGGAAGGAGGGCCTCCACGTGGGGCGTCAGGGTCTTTCAGAGCCGCTTGGTTTTCTTCCTTTGAAACCCTGGCACAGAGGGTGGTGGCTGTGGACAGAAAGCCTGATGAAAGCGCCAAAGTCAGAAACCTCCTGTTCCTCTGAGGGGAAGCACACACACACACGTGCAGAGCACACGCACCCCCACCCCCAGGGTTTGTAGGACAGAGGCGCGACAAATGCCACTCACCCGCTTGCTGTGTCTTCTCTCTCATGTTGCAGGCGGGCAGCGCCGCTGGGGCCGGACCTGCCGAAGGAGTTTCTTCTCAGGCCAGAAGCAGGGTGGCCACCCTGGAGACGGCAAGGTTAGACCTTGATGACATCAGCAGCCGTGCTGACTACACCGCGTGTGAGACCCTCAGTCCAGACAGAGGGCAAAGGTTTGCCAGGTAGGCTGACGAGCACTTAATACCAAAAATCAAGTGTAAGAGCCGGGCCTGGTGGTGTGCTGGTGTGGGCACGCCCTCTGGGAGGCCACAGCAGGAGGATCTCAAGTTCCAGCCCTGCCGGGGGAAGCTTAGTGACTTAGTGAGGCCCTGTCTTAAAATCAAAAATAAAAACAGGTTGGGGATGTGGCTGAGGGCATAGGCCCTGCCTGGGCGGTGCCACAAAGGACCCACCAGCCAGCCCGTCAAGGGCAAGAGTGCCCCACCACCACGAGGTGCGCTGTAGCTCTGGTCTCGTTTGGGAAGTCGGTCCTTCCTGCACACTGTGTCATGACACGGTCAGCGGGTGGTGGTGACATCAGGAGGTACACTCAGGCTAGTGTCCTCTGTGAGAGGCCACCTCGCTAAGGAGGTCCCTCCCCCTCCTCGCCCCTCCCTGAGGCCCGCCCCACCTCTCCTCCGGGGTCCCCTGCGGGTCTGGGACCCAGCATCCCTGCAGGCCTGCGTCCTTGCCTGCCTCCTGGCAGGATGGGAGTTCCTCAAGGGGCAAAAACCGTGTTTTGTTCACTGCTATATCCCAGCATGGTGCTTGCCCTAGAGTAAGTACTTAATCAATAATTATTTAAATCAAATGTTGCTTAATTAACTAATTCGTAGTTAAAGGAGACATAATTAGGTGTGGCCACTCTCTCACCCCTCCAGAGGTCCCTGATTGACGGTCACACATGAAGGGTGGGACACGTGGGGCGGGAACAGCAGGATTCCACTTCTTCCCTGGAGGCCAGAGCCGGGCTTGGCACAATCCCCTGCTGGCGGCTCCGACAGGTGACAGGTCTGCGCGCTTTTCAGATCGGCTGGAGTCATTCGGAGCCTTTTTCCGCGGCGGCTGTTTGTGAGGGGAGCTGGACAGAGTGGCTCTTCTCTGGGCTGTGAGCAACCCACTGCGTACCACGGGCCACGTACCCTTCCAGGCGGGGGGAGCCCCGAGGAGGAGCAGGGCACCCGGGTGTTTCCCCAGCGAACCTTTTGTTGCCAAGCACCTCGCGCACAGCATCGGGAGACGCGTCCCCGGGGAGGTCCCCGCTGAGGGAGCCGCCGTAACCTCTTCACAGGTCTTGCACTTTTACCATGGAGGGGTTTCCTAGGAAGTTTCCTTCCACACTATTTAGTTTTTAAAAATATTAGTGCTTCTGTGTAAACTTAGCATTTGGGCATAGTTTTAACGTCTGTGCCCGTGCAGTGATGACAGCACAGATTCCCAGAACCTGGGTTGGTCTCTCCTCCTGTCAGCGTTTCATGTGACTGTGGCGCGCTTGCCCAATGCAGGGAGGGGCCAGCAGGTGCTCCAGTGGCCCCTCGCTGCGCTTGCCGCCCTGCCTTTTCACATGTGGCTGTCCATGTCCTCCTGCCCCCTCTGGCCCGTGACATCTTCTTGGAAGTCCTTGATGTAGATGACCTTGATGGTTTTGAAGACTGTGCTCTTGAAAGCTGGAGGGATCGGGATGGGGCAGGCAGAGTGACAGCAGGGGTGGGTGGGTGCTGGAAAGGGCAGGCAGAGGCGGGGGGGGGGGGGGAACCTTTACTACTGACTCCATGGCCTCACAAGGTCAACCCTGCCCATAAACTAATTTGGTGGAATGTGTGATATATGGAAAAGATGGGTCCAAGTCACATTTTAAAGTTTTCTTTCATCCATAGGTCAAATTATGGCAGTGTCTCCTACAGTGCTGCTCCTAAAATGGTGCTAGGTAGAGTTCAATTTAAAAAAGCAGTAGATCAGCCCTACTAAAATTTAGGCACAAGAAGGGCACAAGTGGCTTGGGTCGTTGAGCAGGGGGTGTCGGAAGTTTTCTGGGACCAAAAAATTTCTCTCCTGGGTGCCGGGCTGTGACTTGGTTCAGTGGCCTTGACACACTCTTTTGCTCCCTTCCCGTGTTCTCAGTGAGGACTGGTCAGCAGTGGGAGTGGGAGTCGCTCTCAAGGCCCGTGGTGCGATGGCGACCCGGAGCCGTGGGGACGGGGTCCTGGGGATGGGACGGAAGTTGGTGCCAGTGCGGTCAGGAGAGGGAGCTAATGAGGGCCAAAACATGGCACCCAGCGCAAAGCAGGGAGAATTCATTCCACAAGGCGGGAAACCACAGGCCCCTCCCAAGCCAGAGCGTGCTCCCACGATGTCGCTGGTGATGGGACAAAGGGCAGGAAGCGCACAGCCCGTTGCTGACCCCCACACACCGCTGGCCTGAGCATCACACACGGCCACACACGAGGGAAGCTGGGACAGGCGTGCTCGGGTGAGCCGCCCACACCAGAGCCGTGGGAGCCAGCCCCGTGAGCTGACCCTGCTGTTCCCCAGCTCTCAGCCGCTTCGCTTCTGTGGTCAAGAGAGATGGACACTGCGGGTGTCGCCCTTCCCATCCTGGCCTGGGACCTAGTTGTGACGGATGGAGCTGCTGCTGCTACACTGTGCCCACGAGGACAGGTCCGGAGACGGACGGACACCCACAGCAACACCAGTGAGCTGGGGAACCGTGCTGACAGTTGCTGCCTCTGAACTTACGGTGAGTCAGAGAAAGATCCCCTCCCCCGAGCTCACATCTGCCAAGTTTTCTGTGACTTGTGGTTGACTGAGTGATGCAGGCAGGTGAGGAGGGGCCCATCTGCAGTGAGACTGTCCTCGCTGTGGCCAGCCGCGCCGGCCGGCCCCCTCGTCTCAAACGGCCGCCTGCCAGAGCTGAGGAGAACGCAGTTCCCGCTCACCGTGTGGCACTGGGGCGAAGGCCACGACCTTCTCACGGGCCATCGTCCCGTCTCCTATTGTTTTGTTTTGAGCCCATGTAGCACTAAGTCGCTGAGCTGTCCAGACTGCGTTCTAATGTGCAGTGCTCCCTGCTGCAGACTGCCCATGTGCGGGTGCCAGGCCTGCACCACCGGGCTTCTACCGGCTAAGCCGCCTGGCAGCAGGATGCGGCTATAATAAACCCCTAAGCCGTGGAACGGCTCGGAAGCGGGTGGGGGGCCTGAGCCTGTGTGAGCTGCCTGCTGGACGCGGCCGGGCGGCACTGGGCACAGCGGTGGGGGCCACCTGGGTGTGTCAGACGGAAGCGAGGGCTGGGCCCGGAGGAGAGGGGACTGGTCCTCCTCAGAAAGCGGCCGCCAGCTTCTCCGAACCATGTCGTGTGTCCTGGGAGGTGCAGCTCACGAGATGTGACGTGGGGCTGGCAGCTGAGGGCACGTCTGGCACAGTGGTGGGGAGCCTGCCCTCCCAGCTGCCGTGGGAAAGGGCAGGAGCGAGGTGTGTGGAGGAGGTAGGGGGCAGCACCCCGCAGCTGAGAGAGCGCGCCACACACGAGCCTCACTGCTCGGGAGAGGCAGGAAGGCCGGACTGTTACTTGGTGGGGATTGTGGCAGAACGCCACTGTGAGCAGCGTGGGAGGACGGGAAGAAGGGCGGACGTCGGACCGCAAGGCCGGAGTGCTGTTCGCCCCTAGGAGAGCACGGCGGGCTCAGGGAGGACCCAGAGGCCTTCAGGTGCCCACCCTGCTCCTTGCCCTCTGCTTCCCGACCAGCCAGTGGCGCCACACCCCGGCAGCCCTGCACGCCCGGGTCTCGGTTTCTTGTTCGTAGCTGTGACTCAGTGCGCGACATCCACAAACTCAGGAAAGGAAAGGTTTATTTAACGTTTCTTCTAGCTCTCAATTTCAGAGGGTCACAGGCCGCTCAGGGGCGGCCAGCGGCAGTGGAAGGCAGGTACAGACTAGGCGGGACTCGTCCTCCAAGGAGCGCAGGAAGCCAGCAGCCTAGGGATCCTCGCGGGTCTCCTCGCAGGGGCCAGCCTCTCCTGGACCCAGGGGTGGCAGGCGAGGTAAGCCCCCACCACACGCCGAAAATACGTTTTCACGCCTTTAAACCGATTTACACGCCTGTAACCCACCTCTCCAGACTAGGCCCCAGTCTCCCAACAGCACATGGTTCCAAGACAATCTGTAACACTCAAATACATGAGGCTTTTCCACAATACCCCGCCACCACCGCTTTAGCCCCTGCCACCTGCCCCCATCACCCACCCTTCACACTCCTACACCCCAGCTGCCCAGATCTTCATGTCCCTGGCCACACACCATTTCACCCTGCCACCCACCGCGGTCACCCTCACCAGATCGGAA